>MQTX01000182.1:348368-386665 GCA_009735665.1 Angiostrongylus cantonensis | reverse complement strand
AGATAGTGAGAGTTTTTAACAAAGTCGTAGAAGAAAGATATGATGCTAAACGGCTCCATAGAGCAAACAGAACCCTCTGGGCTACCACTGCACGCCCCAAGGAGTGATCGGAGATTTAGTTGCGCTCGCTTGAGTTACACGGCAACCAGCATGACCACAGGTGATAGATGACTTCTTCTCCGCATATTGGTCCCGACAGCTTTCGTCGTCGATGCTTCTATCTGTTATGCACGAAAAAGTTATGATAGCTCAGACCCTCGGAATTTCCCGTACTGCATCACTGTCGTCCAAGTCCAACCATTGCATAGAAGGCTGTCTGTTATTATATAGAAGTCGTTTTTTGTCTTCGATTACCACATTGGAATCACATAATGAATTGTTCATTGCGCAGAAAAAAAAATGCAGGACAAACTTCATAACGCTGGCCATTCAATTCATGAGACATCCATGTATCAAGTTATTTCACTCCCTGGTTCGGTTGAGGTATTGCGAAACGCTTGTTCCACTTACGCCTAGTTCGTCCATAAGCTCGGGAACCGTTGTAAACTTCCGTACTCTCATACCGTTCCCGAGATTTTCGAGAGTATTTTGCCGCGCCAGTTGTGTCTGCAACTTTGAAATTGCAAATTGAGGTTCTCGATTCTGTTCTTCCCAATGTTTAACTAGTTAGACTAATGGGAAATTGGAATGGGACAACATGGGAGTGAAAAATAGACAAAAGTTGTATTGTAGTACGAGGCAAAAAATTCACGATGATCCGCATCCACACGATAAAAAGACTCACTAAAGTATCGCGAAAGTAAGAGAGACCGGAGAGTTCTTCACGAAAAGCCTAGAAGAAAGATATGATGCTCTACGAATCCTTAAAGCGAGGAGAACCCATTGGGCTACTCTTGGCCGCGATAGGGAAAAATGGAGGATTTACTGGTGCCCGCTCGAGTCACTCGACGATCAACGAGACTACAGGTGATACAGGTGATCCTCCAGAACATGATGCGTATTATAGGATGTATTAGCATACATTATCTGACACTTCGGCGGTTCCACCTTCTTCAGAGCCTGGGAGGGTGAAATCGACATGCCATCTACTCATCCAAACACTTTCATAACAACAGATTAGACTTAACATAGGTTTTAACATGCTAAGTCTTATTTATAGGGGTTAACAACAAGTTCAACAACATAATGTTTAACATATTAAGCCTTATCTGCAACGGTTATGAAAGTGTTTGAGTGAGTTGATGGCATTTCAATTTTTCCTTTCCTGATTCTGGAGAATGCGAAACCTTCGAAGCGTCAACTACCGTGTACTAGTAACCGTTATACTAACAACCTCATCTATGCTTATCAAGAAAAACAGTGACTTATGTCATCATCGTCCGAAACAAGCTTGAATTCGTGAGTTTTTCTTCTTGCTTCCGGCTGTTGGATTTCGACATATACCTGGTGTAAAGACGTTTGTTTGGATGAGATTCGCGATGAGTTTCAGTTCCGAAAACAAGATGAAGGCTCCGTCAACGTCTCTCCGACATGGATCGGATACTGTTTGTTTGAAGAATGTCCTTCGAGACATAGTGGGTTATTACAACTCTTACAAACATAATATGCATGCTGATTTCAGGGGAAATCGAGGATTCATCTGAATATTTATTCTCGTCTTCTGTGATAAGTTCAGTGAGTATATGTGGTAAATAGTACGAGCTAGTAATTTAGGTTATTGTCGAGTACTAAGAACTAATCACTGCGCAGCAGGTAACGGTAATTGTAAAGTGTTTTTTCTAATTTCATTCTTGAAGATTTTCGAATATTGATTAACTTACGACCAGGTAAGGTTTTATTGTGAAAATTGAAGCCTTATCTGCAACGGTTATGAAAGTGTTTGAGTGAGTTGATGGCATTTCAATTTTTCCTTTCCTGATTCTGGAGAATGCGAAACCTTCGAAGCGTCAACTACCGTGTACTAGTAACCGTTATACTAACAACCTCATCTATGCTTATCAAGAAAAACAGTGACTTATGTCATCATCGTCCGAAACAAGCTTGAATTCGTGAGTTTTTCTTCTTGCTTCCGGCTGTTGGATTTCGACATATACCTGGTGTAAAGACGTTTGTTTGGATGAGATTCGCGATGAGTTTCAGTTCCGAAAACAAGATGAAGGCTCCGTCAACGTCTCTCCGACATGGATCGGATACTGTTTGTTTGAAGAATGTCCTTCGAGACATAGTGGGTTATTACAACTCTTACAAACATAATATGCATGCTGATTTCAGGGGAAATCGAGGATTCATCTGAATATTTATTCTCGTCTTCTGTGATAAGTTCAGTGAGTATATGTGGTAAATAGTACGAGCTAGTAATTTAGGTTATTGTCGAGTACTAAGAACTAATCACTGCGCAGCAGGTAACGGTAATTGTAAAGTGTTTTTTCTAATTTCATTCTTGAAGATTTTCGAATATTGATTAACTTACGACCAGGTAAAGTTTTATTGGGAAATTTAGATTTTGCGAGAGCTACATAAATGTGCCTTCTTAGATTGAGGAGAGACGAGGAATTTCCTTTTTACGTTTTTGTGTCTCAACAATATGACGTCCTTGCAGGCTTTCCGCTATGAACTACAACAAGCGACAATGGAAACTGCTGGCAGAAATGTATGTTCCACTAGAAAAGCCTGGTGTAAGTCACCTTACGTTACGGTAATAATTGTTGTTATAACCATTACGATCTCTTTCAGCAGCTGTTTTCCCAATCAACCCAGGTGGCGCCACGTGAATGCAGTTAGCAACTTGATTCTATGTAGCAAAAATGAAGATGAATGTGTCCCATCTAAAATATTAGGTCAGTTGACACATTTATAATATTTTAAATATTTTCCATGATCAGCTGTTTAATCGTTTTAGTTGAATATCTTCGCACTTATCGCCGACGTGGGGAACAATATTCTCCTTGTTCTTTGAAATAGGGTAACAAAGTTATCTGTGTACATCACTACAAATGTAAGTTTGCAAATAAGATTCGAGATATCTTGCGGGTTTTTTTGCAGCAATTAAGCGAAGCACAATGGGCGAGCGATCCCTATGTTTTATATTGGTAGGAATTCCGTTACCTTGTGATGACTCGCATCACTGAGAAAATCCACAGGGAGGATGTAAGTTGCATTGTCTTTGCTTTTTTCGCTTTTCACCTCTTACTCATATTAAACGGCATTCAGGAGATGGATGGAAAGCCATCCATCTACCATGACCATTTCATTTCCCATTGCGTTTTCTTCCATCTGGATCCACAACGGACAGGGAAGATGTCAATACAGGTATAGAAGTTACGTATTTAGTGCATTCTGTTTCGTTATTCTCTCTTTTTCCCAAGTTCAGAAGTCCTTTTAAGTTTCTATGATCTTCTGCTGTTCCGTATCAGCTGTTACAAATTGAAAAATTTCCACTAATGTGCAAATTTGACAGATTACCAAAATTTATTATACTTTTCTTCCATCTCCTTCCGACTGCTTACCGCTTCATCGTGGCTGGCAGGTCTTCCTGGGTGTTGGACTGCGAAGTACAGCGGAGGTTCATCCACCCGGCAGGGTCTCCCAAGCTGAGAAAAAGTCCGACGTTTCTATCAGGAAACCCAGCTAACGGTAAACAAATTCTGTGATCCACCACCGTCCTGGTATCAAACTAGCCGCATGGTTTCGCTCTGATCCACAAGGGCTGCGATTGCATGTGGTGGTGACGGCTTGGGACAGATTTGACCTGGCTGACCTCGCGACTCCAGTGAAACACAATGGCTAAGTCAGCAAAACTCCGACAAAGTGGAGATTATGCCTGGGCCGTAACAACCAGTGAAGACGGGCCATCCAAGTGTTTAAGTTGCAAGTATGTTTCTCCCATATCACAAAATTTGAAACTGCCGTGTATGTTTTGACCTCTGATATACACCTTTTAATAAGTTAAGAAACGTATTACAATGCAGGATCTCACCGTTACCAGATTAGTGGATGATTCTTTTGAAATCATCACTGATCAAAAGCGGAGTCATGAAGAGCATCAGCAAAATTCTAGGACTTCATGGTGAGATCTTTGTTAAAATTTTGAATTTGTTATCGTGCTAAGATTTTTCTGCTATCTGATATACTTGTACGCAGGTGCTCAGTAAGCAATTTCCATCAAGTTTTTACTGAATATTTGCACTGCGGTGAAGGCCGGTTTGGAATGTTCTGCCTTCCGAAATGTCAACAGAAATCGGAATGAGTGCGTGTGTGCACTTTTTTCGGTAATTGGCAATTGAAGTTGGTTTTTTAAATAACTGGTGATTATTATTATTATTATTATGGTTATTTATGATTTGCTATTAGCTATGGGTTAGCTAACATCATAATACCGACTGCTGCTGTTAGCGACTGGATTTTTCGGCATGTTAAGCTCATAACGGGAAGACCACCCACCCGAAGGTCAGAGATTTTTTCACAAAACCCAAAGCGAAGGATATGATGCTCATCGAGTATGGGCAGAACCCACTTGAGGTACTGTTGCAAGCGAGAAGGAGGAATGGAAGGTTTAATGGCGCCCACTCGAGTTACTCGACAATCAAAGGGACAGGTATGACAGGTGATGCTGCATGTGCCATTATGTCCAAAGTCAGATGTGGCGAATACGTATTAATCGAAGACATCCCATGCTATCGGTCCTTAAAAATCAACAACGACAGGCAGAGACTTTAGCAGTACACGCTTTCGATATTCTATGAAGAATGGTTCCATAGGTAATTTTGACCACACAGCTGGTTTTAATGAGGTGCATTGCAAGTTTTCCCGCACAATTTCCCTTTAGTGTCGAGAAATCTCCATGGATTTCTTCCATGTTATTTCGTTTTGAGTTGTTTTACAATACACATTTAAACAGTGAACGAACGATATAAAGAAGCAGATGTCAGTGCTTTATGCTGAGCATTTTTCTTATCTCGCAGTCATTGGTCAAGTTTTTAAGCAGTCGAAAATCTGCGATGAGTAGGAGATGACAAGATCAAGGTCGGCAAAGTGTTCTCCGTTGATGTCCAGAACTGCAATAAAAGATTTGTACTAAAGTATTACAAAGGGTGATCAATTCTAATGAAACGTCGGAACCATTTGCAAACCTTAAAGGTGCAGGCTTTTGTACTGGTATTGATTTAAATGAGACCTGACCAGATTAAGAGTGAAGCTAAAGAATAAAGGATAAAGCTCTCGGCGTTGATCAATCCCTGAGGGATGCGCCATGCATTCGACTTCATTATGTATCGTTGGAGGTGACTGAATGCATATCTGGCTTTCACAATGACTCGCGTTGGCCTGCCGATATATCGAGCCAGTGCTGCTATCCTCCCAGACAAGTCTGGTACCAATTTGCCGACCCGGAGGGATGAAAGGCATGGTGAGCCATGGGCGCAGGGATCAATTCCACGTGCGTGTCGCAGTGGCGCCTCCAACCACTGCGCCACACGCGCCCTATTAAGAGTAAGTACTCCTTAAATATAAAAATCAGGCATATCTGTTGGAATGTAAACCGAAAAATATTGAAGCCTAAACGACATTTATGCACACGTGTGGCGCTGTGGTCGGAGGCGCCCTGCAATACACATGGTCGATTCCAGCGCCCACGGCCCACCAAGGCTGCCGTCATCCCGGAGTCGGCACATTGGTACCAGACTGGTCTGGGTGGATAGCAGTACTGTCTCGATACATCAGCAGGCCACTGCGAGTCATTGTGTAGTCTAGTTATGCATTCAGTCACCTCGAAATGATGCTTAGTGAAATCGAATGCATGGCGAATCCCTAAGTGATTGATCAACGCCGAGAGCTTTTTTTTTAGCTTTTTGAACGACACGTTCTAAAATTTTAAAAACAATTGATTTTCAGGAGTTCCAAAGATAATTTAAAAAATGTTAAAAAGTTGGAAGACCTTTTTTACTATCGGAAAGATTACGAACATTTTGCTCAGTCCACTTTGCGAAAAAGAAAGCGCAAAAGAATGCCGACAAGCAATTAGTTTGACTATCAAACCAATAATGTGCCATCCATTATTTAGCGGAATATATCCGGTTTTTCGAAGTAACGAGTGCACCAACCATTAGAAAGTTACTTCGTTTTAACAAAGATGTCGTTTAAATCGGTCACACTCACACTGAATAGTGGTGGTCCGGTCGGAGCCCGTTTGACTAAGTTCCAGTTGTGCGACGGCCAGCTCTTCACTGTCGTCACCTTCTGTCACTAACGTGAAGTCCAGCCGATTCCCCAGCTCCAACCACTGCTGTAGCAAGGCGACACGACGTCGAGAAAGTTGAAATTCTTTAAAAATTTTTCTTTTGAAGGAGTTATGCATTTGTGTCTTACTGCTGAATCCGCCTCAAATCTCCCATTGCACATGATCAAACAAGTCATGCAACACAGAAATCAACAAAGGAAAGGTTTTCCACCAAATGTCGTATTTCTTTAAGGCTCTACATATAAAATATACAAGACTTGTATCAACGGTGATTACTTGGTTTGACCTGGTGTTATATTACTGCCATTCCGATTGTGCAAGATCTGAAGAATATATGGAGTGGTGTTAACAACGCACGCATCTTTTAATGAGTTCGATTGATTTTTTTAATCCCAGATTTTTGCAAAAACACTGCCAATCCGTTTTTTGAACTGACTTGCAATCTCGGCACACGTAGATACAATATTATGATTTACTGACAAGCTTAAAAAAGATGGTAAAAACTGATGCGATTTAAGTCTACAACAACGACTCCGTGCTGGAAGGAACCATTTTTGCGGATTCGGCCAGAATCTGTGTCTCTCAAGATCACGATGTCGCCAAGACAGCCGCAACGAGAACTTTTTAGATCAACCACTTATAGGCGTACTAATTAAATTAAGACAATATCGACTTCGTGTCTCAAGATTTCACTACCTTATACAATGCTTTGTGCGTTTGTGCTTACATTAGCTACTATTTTATACTGAAGATTGCATTCGACACTTTTTCTTATGATTATTATGGAAATTTTTGTTTAGTTCAGACCATCGCGCTAAACATAGGAAAAAAACAAAGATGAATAAACCATTTCACGAGTTTAAAATTGCAGTTGAAGCAGAAGGTACAAACTCCCAGCGGTTTACCTCCTCAACGTGGCTGGAAGGTGTTCTTGGGTGCCGGGGTGCGATGTGGAACGGTGGGATCCATCCACCAGCCGGGTCTCCCAAGTTGAGGAGTCCAGCGTTTCAGTCAGCTAGCCCAGCTAAGAGTAAACTAATACCAGGTTCCAGCACCGTCTTGGTATCAAACTAGTCGCACAGTAGCAAATCTCCCCTTGGTCCACAAGGGCGGCGGCAGCCTGTGGTGGTAACCACCTGGAACAGACTTCTACCAGGCTGGTCTCAGGACTCAGGAAACCACAACGGCTAAACCATCAAAGCTCAACGATGGAACACGCACAACAAGTGAGGACGGGCGATCCAAGTAACTAAGATAAACCAGAAAAGACGAATCACAGTACTAACGTTTTGTCTGGCGACGGCATTGCTAACTAGTATGGCAGAACACATCAGAAAGTCTTGTGACGGATACGAGAGTATGGAAGTTTACAACGATTCGCAAGCTTATGGAAGAACTAGGCGTAAGTATAGAAAAGTGTTCATTTGCCCCTAATGTTTTGCACCCTCTCACAATAAAATCATATGAATTAATAAAAATTACTATATTCAACCATCAGTATTATAAATAACATCCAATCGTCATTTTGAAAAAAAAACCCCTATCTGACTCTTTTACGATCGTACGATTCCAGTGACGCTATTCTTACCTTTTTTGTATGAAAATATTCCTGGAGAGTCAGGGATTCGTGGCAGTTTAATTGCTTTTGGCGTTCTGGACTCTTCCATCGGATAGTCTAGGAAAAACCTGAAGTACACACATTAATTGTAGGATTCTCGTCAACCATATGCGACGCTGATCAGCGGCTCTTCCTTAGTGGAAGGCACGTAGAAAAACGAGTCTGAAAAAGGCGATTCTGCCGAAACGTCAGCTACGGTTGTGTTGTATGTGTGTTGTTGGATGGAAGTAAAAGTATGCTGTTTAACAACCTCGCGATTGCTGAGAAAGAAAACGACGCATTTATAATCCAATGCCGAGGTTAATAGAAAGTCTTGGGAACACCCATTAATTACGCACCTTCTTTCCTCTTTCTAACGAACAGCTGAGATCACACTTCACACTCTTTGCCAATAAGCACAGCGAAGTTTTGAGAAGCTTTCTTTTGTCAATGCTTTACGATGGCTTGTAAAATGTCAAACATTGGAACAATTAAAAGGAAAAAAAAACGTTACCAGTCCACATAGACTTTGACATCATCATAGGAATGCTGTAGAAGACGTGAGGATTCAGGAATGTATATTCGGTCGATGAAAATTGACACCGTTCGACTCTCGTCCGTATCCGAATCTTCCTTAACTACGCTGATGCAGTGCCCTCACTAGTCTTTATATTTTCTTTTACACAACTCGTCTTTCATATTTACTGAGCGGATCACCAGCACTTCTCACTTTTAATTCGTCTTCTCGCATTCATCATCCACGAAGGTCTTCCGCGAAAAGTGGTTCGAATACCTTCGTATATGAGGATGCAAAGGACGAATGGAATGCAGGAAGTGCTAGGATTCGCCGAGTAGATGTGCAAGATGGGTTGTGTTAAATGAAAGAAATAAAAATAGGAAAGTTTTCGAATAAATCGGATCGAGCGTTTTTACCTCTTGTTCTTCTTTTGTTACTTTGATCGCACTTCTTCCTCCACTGACTGGTAGTGGCACATTCGGTTTAGGTGGAGGAGACGACGCCGATGAACTTTCGCTGGCTGCAAATTTCCGTTTTCACTATATTCTCGAAGTTATTTTTTGTTGATTTGCATAACTTCAAGCACGGATAGATCTTGATGCTTGAAGATGTGTTGAAATCAGTTAGATGCCTAACAAATTTGAGCCCGCTACATAACCTCTGGTTTGTGCATGGTTTTCCAGTTGTCCCTCTATGCTCGATGATCAACTTGTGGACATATCCGGAATATATATTATTCTGTGTTCCCCAAATCCATGCTTCATTCTCTTCTTTATCTTTTATCGTTAAATACTCATGTGATGTAAGACGAGTCCTTCTTTCCTCTTTTTTTCGATGCGTTAGTCGAAACTTTTCGATTACACTGATATCGTCTCTTTTAAGATTTATGTTTATACCGAAGCATTTTCTCAACCACCATTCACCGTCAAAAAACTCTACTCTCATTAAAGACCAGCAGAGGTTCAGTGCAACCTCAACATTCATTTTTGCAAGAGACTCGTCATAAACTTGGAGTTCCCTAAGATGCAGACAAGTGAACCGTATGCACCGCTAAAATGCTGCTGGATCGTTTTTATATGTCTTTGACACCAAAGGGATTAGCTTTTTCACCATGCATGTAAGGCAACCAGTTTGATGAAAAAAACAACTCCAGTGGTGGTTCACTGCTACCTAGACGTTTGGTTTTTCCAAGAGCCTTAACCACTTTGAGCACCAGTTAGCTTCACTCAGCATTGCAAATCCAACGAAAACCCAAGAGCAACTTTCTGCTAACCTCGGCTTTGATCGAATAACCACTTACATCCTTGTTGAGCAAATACGAGGTGTTATTTTGCTCTTTATTCGGGTAATGCTAACGTTTTGGTGGATTTCGCCTTCCTCAGACCCTGGAAGGGTCGACTTAATCGCAATCTACCCAGTCAAACGTCGGATGATTGCGAACGAAACTTTTAAAGCTCTTAATCATCATAGCGCGGACAGATATCGATACAGCCTCACAGAAGTGCAAAAATGTTGTATGCGGAGGCTGCGAGAGTTAAGAAGGTTGCAAAACACAAGACTATCCGTTAGTGGTAACGGTAGAGAGTTTGAAGTAATTCCTCGTTAGTTAAATGTTGAGATATTGAAAAAACATCTTGAAGATGCTTCCCTTTGTCGACCATCGTTTATGAAGGAATTTGAAAGTCTATTCCGAAAATTAAACAACGAATGGGTTGGAATGGGGAAAGTGGCAGGGTTAAGCCATCAGCTATTTCTCAAGTCAAAGTTGAATTACTAACATGTCGCGACTTATACTTAATTATCAAAAGTCATAAGTTAGTCTCCAGTGACGATTTTGTGTCTGATGATCGCTATTTAAGGGTAGACTTAGTATTAGCTGTGCAGACGGCCCAACGAGTAGAATAACGCGGGTTTTAATCCTGTTAGTTACCCAGTTGTTAAAACACATTCCAGCCCATCTAACGAACACTCGTATGTTCCTGGACCGCACACGTAACGCGTGTCCTAACAGCGCTTACATGATGGAATCTCTCGACGTTACCGCCCTTTATACAAACGTGTCGAATGACTCCGTTATCGAACTTCTTAAACAACACGAAGGAGCAATAAACATGTATGGCTTTACGGTTCAGGGGTTGATGACACTCTTGAAGGAGCGCTTAAATTGCTTAATCTTCAGAGGTACTACGCACAAATGAGAGGGTTTGCAATGGGATAACGACTGGCACGAAACCATACTATTACATTTATGTCTAGGGTGGAGGCACCAGTAACCGACCTCAGGCCATTACTCTACTATGGACACATAGATATTTGCTTTGTCACACAGAAGAAAATGGACAAATGTATTGAGTTATTACATGAACGGTCAAAATACATTAAGTTCATGCGAGAGAAACCGAAAGGAAACTGGCTTAAATTTCTGAAAGTTCAAGCTAACCTATCCGAAAACGGATGCATTTCAAAGTGATACCGAAATGCCAAGCAGCAAAACGCACTGGTTCATTACCTCTCCTCTCACTCGTCACACAGTAAGAAATATGTTTCGAACAGCCACCAGCGTGTGCATAGGAAGAAAACAGAAGTTGGAATCGTGGATTGTATCGGCAAGTAGCCATTTCTAAAGGCTACGAAACTGTCGCCCCTCGAAGCAGGTATAGAGGAAAATCCAAGCTTCCAAACGACAACACTAGTGATCACAAGGTCTCATTTATTCAGCCCTTCATTGCAGATGAAGTAACTGTTGCTGTAAAATATTGTTTAAGAAGGACCGGGTTAGAAAAATCGGTAACAATAATTGAAATACCACCGAGCGCTCTGTGACGCCAGTTAGTTCGCAGCTGCCTGTATGACCGTCTATGCACAATGCAAGATTTCATAATATGCCCTAACGGTGGAGACGATAATTGCGCGAGTTCGGGTGCGTCAAAGTCTGATCCCTTGTTAAACGTGATGGACCAAAACATTGGCGAAGCGGGTAGACCACTCTGAGTCCGTGTAAAAGAACATGTAATTCCCAAGACCGACTTTCTGTTAACCTCGGCACTGATTGATAATTCGATGTTTTTCTTATATAAGCAGACACGAGGTTGTTATTACAAAAGTTATTAGGGTACAATAACTGACGTTTCGACGGGTTCATCTTCTTCAGAGCCTGGAATAGTCAAACTGAGATGCTATCTACTAAGCCAAACACTTTCATACCCCTGGCAGATAAAACTTAACAAATAAATTTGCATTCGCATGAAAAACAGCTTCATTTAAACACCTACCGTTTATTTGTTGTAAGTATCTAAATTAGTTGGTGGATCGCAGTCGCCCATGTTTTGGGCGAGGACTGTACCTGCGTCAGGTCATTGGATGAGTCTGAGGCATGGCACCGGGTCACGCGTGATGACAAAACGCTCCACCTTGCGGTTCATTTTTGAGCTTTTGGAATTGATCCAAAGCGCTTCAAGAATTTTACGCGCTGATGTTTTCAACTCGTGCGTGAGGATACTCCTACTTCAAAATCTCCGTTGTGTTCCTGCAACCTATATGCGCTTAGTGGAGTGTTTAGTTTCAAGTTAGATTTACCGACTAGGTGTTCTTTGATGCGGACGCAGAGCGGTCTACCGGTTTCACCAACGTATTCGTCCCCGCACGCTTTACAAGAGGTCAGATAGACTGGTGAACTCATACGATCACCATCTCTACCTTTAGGGCAAATTATTCGGTTTTTTGTTATACATATACGGTCATATAGGTGGTTGCGAACTAGCTGGCTTCGTAGAGTGTCCAGTGGTGTTTCTATCACTCTTACGGAAATCTCTAGACCGACCCTTATTAAGTAACGTTTTATGGCTGCACTTACTTCGTTTAAAATAAACGGTAAGAGGAACGGAGTCAAGAATTTTACGCGCTGATGTTTTCAACTCGTGCGTGAGGATACTCCTACTTCAAAATCTCCGTTGTGTTCCTGCAACCTATATGCGCTTAGTGGAGTGTTTGGTTTTAATTTAGATTTACCGACTAGGTGTTCTTTGATGCGGACGCAGAGCGGTCTACCGGTTTCACCAACGTATTCGTCCCCGCACGCTTTACAAGAGGTCAGATAGACTGGTGAACTCATACGATCACCATCTCTAACTTTAGGGCAAATTATTCGGTTTTTTGTTATACATATACGGTCATATAGGTGGTTGCGAACTAGCTGGCTTCGTAGAGTGTCCAGAGGTATTTCTATCACTCTTACGGAAATCTCTAGACCGACCCTTATTAAGCAACGTTTTATGGCTGCACTTATTTCGCTAAAAATAAAGGGTAAGAGGAACGGAGCCTTGTTTTCGCTAGAATTACCGCTTTAGGGCGTAGTTTTTCCTCTACGCCTATGCCGAGAAGCTACAGTTTCGTAACCATTTGAAATGGTTGTTTGGCGTGCCAGTTTCGAGGATTCTTCCCTTTGCTCTCTACCTGTGCACACGTTGGCTGCGGTTCGAAACACATTTCTTATAAACACCCTTTTAGCGCATGAGGGATGAGAGGAGAGTTAATGAACCACTATATTCTCACCGCTTGGCTTTCGATACCATTTTGTGATGTAGCCGTTTTCGGATAGCTTGAATTGAACGTTTAGAAATGGAAGCCAGTTTTCTATCGGTTTCTCACGGGTGAATTTCATGTACTCTGACTGATCGTTCAATAACTCAAAACATTTGTCCATCTCCTCTTGTGTGGAGCAGATGACAAAACTAGCATTTTCTCGGTTTGATTATGGAAGCATTTGGCTAGGTAAATTGTGGTCAACTCTACCCTTCCATTCATGAGGAAGACGAAATCCGCTGAAACGTCAGCTTCGTCGGAATAGAGAGTAAAACAACAGCTCATGTTTGCTCAACAGCAATATAAAGAAGTATTCAACGAAAACCATTTTATTTCTGCTCATCTTCGAGGCTGTTGATGAATAATATTAATGTTGATACTTGTATTAATAAATATGCAAAGAATTCGGAAACAAAAAGGCAGAGAAAAGAATTTCCTTGTCATTCACCCAGTTGTTTCGAATCTTAAATACTTATCGTTCCTGTACTTGATAGGCTTATGTGAACAAAGTTTAATAGTAAACTGAATCTTCATATTACTTCTGGTGCGAAAACAGATACTAAACCATTGGTGACCGCTTATCTTTCTCAAAACAACTGCTAGCATCTTGCCGTGTCTTTTGGAATGTTCTCCATGATAAGCTGCACCTAATGAATTTGGCTTAGCTATCCGAACAAATAAAATGACAATATTCCTTCGTCTTGTTTTAATTTTTATTGAAGCAGTAATAAGGAGGATAGCAACACTGGTTCGATACATAGGTAAGCCACCGCGAGTCAGTGTGAAGGCCAGATATGCATTCATTTACCTTCAAACGATGCTTAGGGAAGTCAATGCATGGCACAACCCTCAGCGATTGATTAACGTCGAGAGCTTTTAGAGCCTTATTGTTATACTGAATTTGATAGACTTCATTTAAAGGCATGTTCTTACTTTCAATTAAACCCTTTGCTGTCTTTTTTTTCTCGAAATAAAGTTATACCTTTGACAGTCGTGGTTTAGCAATTGGTGGGAGATTTCCGAAGAGACTTCCGATTTCATTTTTATCCAATTCCCTTGATGGCGCGCCTTCGTCGAGATGAGTATCTGACTCAAGGCTTTCCACCTCTAAGAAAGCATGAGAAATGATCCGGATTCACCACTTCCTGGTGTAGATGGTTTCGTTATGGACGACAAATCCTGGTTTTCCAAAAGCATCTGAAAAGTCAGTGGCTTACTAGAACTTTTTTATTCCGGTCCTTTGATGAAGCTGAGATATTTGCAAAACTCTAGACCGTAGATGTCTATGGTAGGGAACGAACGCGCATTTTTTTAAAAAAGACAATCAATTCCATGTAATGGACATGGAGAGGGGATAGGTCTTCCGAACATAGCTATGTTGTACAAATACCTGAGCAGATTAATGCATGAATAGTTCTATCGATCTTTTGCCATCAGCAATCACCCAACAGCGGGATTGATCTGGGGAGCCCAAATCGGCTACGAACCCAGCTAAGCTGAGAATGTCGGCGAAATCGCAATGTTGACTTTTTATTTATTAATGGACGGTTGCTGAGGGCATTGATCAGCTTAACTGAGTTCGTTACCGATTTAGGCTCCCTAGATCAATCTCGCTGAGGAATGATTGTTGATGGAACTGATCGATAAAACTAGTTGAGAAAAAGGCGAAACGAAGGTTCCGAATGATGCGGTGGTAAACGCATTAACCCCCGGAATGGGTAATAGCGCTCTCGTTCCCCACCGCAGACACTTGGGTCAGGAGTTTTGCAAATATCTCAGCATCATTGTGGTTGTATCACACATAATATCCTGTTGTGAAAAATGGTAATAGGGAGCACATAAAAAGTCAACACTGGGTTCTGTTTCTCTCTGAAACGTAGCAAGTGCGGTGGATGTTGAGGATCACCCCATTTTTTTTTAAACTGGCGAATAGTTGGAAGCCAAAATGATTTAGAAATGAAGAATAGCGTCTTGGAAGCAGATGCAATCTTAGCGCGCGTGCACTTCTCCAAGCCAACGAAAACCGTCATGTATTGGTTAACGACGGAAAATATTCAGTCTTAAAAAATTGTAAGGAACAATGTAGTGAATTCAACAACTCACGTGAAGCATTTTGGTCTGACTCAATAGTAGACCGTGACATCTCTGAGGGTCTCGATTCGGAAGCGTTGCTCGCTGGAGACGCTAATCCGTCTTCCGATCTTGCTTCATCTACTAAGACTGCAGATTGAGGTGAAGAACGTTGTGAAGCATGCTTCAGTGATACAGTCTCGATGCTGATCATCTGAAGCAACCAAGTCCACACGCTAATCCGGAAGCCTTCGTGGACGATAGGTGCGGTGCAACAAACCGAACTGAAGATGTGTCAAGATCTGCGCGATATGTGAAGTGAAGTCGGATCGTATTGAGACGCTAATCCGTCTTCCGATCTTGCTTCATCTACTAAGACTGCAGATTGAGGTGAAGAACGTTGTGAAGCATGCTTCAGTGATACAGTCTCGATGCTTAAAAAACTTTGGTTATCTTATGTAGCTGTTTCTCAGAGTTTTTTATCCATACAATTTGACAAAAACCTTCCCCTCGATGCTTACTTTGATACTTGTATGGCCCGTTTTCACTTTCCCCTCAATTATACAATAAAAAATTGTCTGCGAACTGTTTGCTACTGTAATAAAATTTTCGCAACCCTTTTCTCTACTCTGCCATAAAATATTGTTGCTCCGACAAAAACAAATGGATAAGGATGACAACACATTAGAAACTCACTCTCCTCTTTCAGATGAGGGTGCGTCTGCTTCTGCAGTATCGCTAACAGTAGGGATTTTTGGACTGGCTATAGATACCGCTGAATGGCCGTCTTCTAGTGAACTGCTAGCCGATCGAATGGCATCTACTGAGGTTTCGGAAGAAGCAACAGCCAAGTTTCTCTGAACGCGATTTCATCTCTTCAACGTTTCCTAGAGGATAAAATCTATGAAATAGTTCTGTCACCTATTTTCTGACAACGCGTTTAAGAGAAAAAATTTATCACCTGTATCACCTGTAGTCCCGTTGATCGTCGAGTGACTCGAGCGGGCGCCAGTAAATCCTCCACTTTTCCCTATCGCGGGCAAGAGTAGCCCAATGGATTTTCCTCGCTTTAGGGATTCGTAGAGCATCATATCTTTTTCTAGGCTTTTCGTGAAGAACTCTGACCATCGGGTCGGTGGTCTTCCTGCAGGTTCGGTCAGTGGTGAGGAGTTGTGAGAAAAGTGAAAGCCACTGCCTTTTTCATTGTCACTGTTCGTAATTTTATAGCTACATTGTACACACTGCGCGTATGGCGCAGTGCTCGGAGGCGTTCTGCAACACATACGATCCCATGGAGTCGATGAAGTCGATCCCCGTGCCCATGGCCCAGTAAGCCTTCCGTCTCTCCAGAGCCGGCAAATTGGTACCAAACTTATCTAGGAGGATAGCAACACTGGTTCGATACATCGGTAAGCCACCGCGAGTCATTGTGAAGGCCAGATATGCATTCATTTACCTTCAAACGATGCTTAGGGAAGTCAATGCATGGCACAACCCTCGCGATTGATTTAACGTCGAGAGCTTTTAGAGCCTTATTGTTATACTGAATTTGATAGACTTCATTTAAAAGGCATGTTCTTACTTTCAATTAACCCTTTGCTGTCTTTTTTTTTCTCGAAATAAAGTTATACCTTTGACAGTCGTGGTTTAGCAATTGGTGGGAGATTTCCGAAGAGACTTCCGATTTCATTTTTATCCAATTCCCTTGATGGCGCGCCTTCGTCGAGATGAGTATCTGACTCAAGGCTTTCCACCTCTAAGAAAGCATGAGAAATGATCTTTTCCAATTTCGTATTAAATTCGAACATTGCATAATATTTTTTTAAAAAAGACAATCAATTCCATGTAATGGACATGGAGAGGGGATAGGTCTTCCGAACATAGCTATGTTGTACAAATACCTGAGCAGATTAATGCATGAATGATACCCTATGAAGCAAAAACTACAGGACAAAAGCGGTTTTTTTTAAACTGGCGAATAGTTGGAAGCCAAAATGATTTAGAAATGAAGAATAGCGTCTTGGAAGCAGATGCAATCTTAGCGCGCGTGCACTTCTCCAAGCCAACGAAAACCGTCATGTATTGGTTAACGACGGAAAATATTCAGTCTTAAAAAATTGTAAGGAACAATGTAGTGAATTCAACAACTCACGTGAAGCATTTTGGTCTGACTCAATAGTAGACCGTGACATCTCTGAGGGTCTCGATTCGGAAGCGTTGCTCGCTGGAGACGCTAATCCGTCTTCCGATCTTGCTTCATCTACTAAGACTGCAGATTGAGGTGAAGAACGTTGTGAAGCATGCTTCAGTGATACAGTCTCGATGCTTAAAAAACTTTGGTTATCTTATGTAGCTGTTTCTCAGAGTTTTTTATCCATACAATTTGACAAAAACCTTCCCCTCGATGCTTACTTTGATACTTGTATGGCCCGTTTTCACTTTCCCCTCAATTATACAATAAAAAATTGTCTGCGAACTGTTTGCTACTGTAATAAAATTTTCGCAACCCTTTTCTCTACTCTCTTTTATTTCATAAGACGGGAGATGGTCGTGGCTATCGAAGGGATCTGAGTAGTAATCGTGGATGATTTTCTCCATTGCTTTTCTAGACGCTGTTATTGTTCCGTCTGGGCGTCGGAGTGCAATCATCTTGGTCTTTAATTGGCGAAGCTTCGGCGGGCTTTGCGAATGCTTTTTTCAGCCTCTTCAGCTTCGACCATTACTGCTGCTCTTCTCTCTTTAAGATCTTCTTTTATCGCCTGTCTGCATTGTTTCGCAAGCTCGGACGTTAGTTCGCGGTTGCCTGCAGCTCGTGCGAGTCCACGCTGGCGTATTAGCTCAAGAGTTTCTGGAGACAGACGTCTCTTGGTGACCTTCGAACTCTCAGCTTTCATGGCGCTAACGTGAAGATGTTCAATGAGCCGATCGTATTCTTCGTCGATGTTGTCAACAATGACATCTTCCTCACAGCGAACTGAATTGAATAAGTCCCAGTTTGTGGTGGTTCTAAGACTTCGATTTTTGAATTTAGCGACTTTTTCTCCTTTCCGCGAGAAATGGAATCGTGAACGAAGGAGGCGATGGTCTGATCCCGTGTTGAATTTTGGGACGACAGCGGCATCGATTAGGTAAAACTTTCTATTTGTTATGATGTGGTCTACTTCGTTATGGTACTCTCCATTATAAGTCTTCCACGTCCGGCGTTGAGAGTGGGGTTTCTGCATTTGCTAGTTACCATGGATGGTTTTGGTCGCGATGATAAACTCAGAGAGCCGCTCACCCTGTTCGTTCCATTCTAATCCGTGGGTCCCAATAAGACGTTCCTCAGACGATCTCCTTGGTCCGGTCTTGGCATTGAAATCTGCTTGCTGGGCTCTGAACGTGGGTGCTGGTTATACTCACGGGTAGCTTGCCAGGCTCTCCCAGAGTGGACATGGAGCTTATTTGTTGGAGGCGACTTCTAACCGCCTCCCATATACTTCTCTGTTACTTGATTGCTACTTGATTGCAGGCTTTTGGCTGAATTGACTCGTAGAATACAATCCGCATGAAGCGAGAACGCACCCACACACGCATGCATGAATACGCCTAGCAAATACAGAAGGTATCTGCCAAATCGGCGCAGCAAAAAACAGGAAGTCCATCCCCTGGATCTACCTGCGTCTCAGAGAAGCAAAGGTCGCTTTGGTCCGCGATTGAACCCCCTATCTGCCACCTGGAGACGCGCCACTTAGCCCCGCGACTGACCGGCTCGAGATCCCTCATATGAGGGAGATCCGTGGAGAAAAAATTTAATGGAACCAAAATATTCGACTACAAAATTGGTGTCACTGAACCCTTCACGAATAGATGCTCAGCCGGCTAGCTGCCACGATACATGACACACAAACAGTTAATTGTGAGCCCAAAGCGACCTTGTGATAGACTTAGGACGCATGAGAATTCACAGGATGGAAAACTTGTCTCCGTCGTGCTGTAGAAACATCCATGTGTACATCCGTTGGTGTACTTGCACTTGCTTGAATTTTATACTGTATGTCAAAAACAGCGGTCAAAACCTTGCAATCTGGTGCAGTAAAGCTATCCGTGAGTGTATCGAGCACCTACACCAGATCTCAGTAAGATCTTTGCAGATTTTGGCTACAAAAAAACCACACGCATGCATTTCAATAATAAGAGAAATAATGGGCCTTCTTCCCGTAACCGCGATACAACGGCTTTCAACAGAACGGAAGCGGAAACGCTATTGAGCTTTCAAGATTTTCAGGATTCCCAAAGTCAGCTTCATGCGTCACACCCACATATAAGGTGAAATCATTGGTCGTCAATCGACTATGTTTGAAATCACATTGTTTTAGCTTTCATTTTGTCCATTCCCTTTTCATGTCAACACACGATGTGAAATACAGCCACAGAGATTCCCAGACATGAGCGAGATCACCCGTAGCGGGAGCTAACGTGCTATCCACCACATCAACTAAGGCATTTGCTTTGCCTTTCTCGCAGCCAGGTGTTGGTGTCGGCAAATACCCGTCAAGAGGAACGACCTGGGAAAACATAAAACGGCACTGAAATCAGTTAAGGTGAAGCTGCAGTAATAGTTCATGCTTATAATACCCGTCAAGAGGAACGACCTGGGAAAACATAAAACGGCACTGAAATCAGTTAAGATGAAGCCGCAGTAATAGCTCATGCTTATATCATCCTCATGCATTTTTGATCATATCTCAGCATCCCTATGGTTCTATTTCATATCGCACGCTGCCATGAAAAATGAATGGGCATAACAGGAAAGTTAAAACATTGTGATTTCAACTAACTGCACATTTAGCTCAACTAGGTCCAATGTCGATTTATGTTACCCAGATAGTTCCAATTTAAGAGTGGCTGATTATAGCACTGACAGAGTAAAAATGTAGCCGACAAAAAGGCAAAGTAAGGGAATTAGATGGTGTAGTGGATAGCATGTGGGCCCTCCTCGAAGGTAATAGGGGATTCGATGCCCACCTAGTGTTCCGAGTTTTGATCATATCTCGGCATATCTGTGGTTGTATTTGAAATGTTGTGAGCTTCCAAGAAGATTTAATATCGGCCATAGAAGTTCTGGACAATTCGGTTACTCACAGAGGTGACGCCTCACAGAGGGACTCCATTCTGTTTAGACGTAGACAACGTGGAGTTTCCCAGGTGGCGGATAGGAGGTTAGTCGCGAACCAAAAACGACCTAATGGTTGCCTGAGATACAGATGTATCCAGCAAACAGAATTCCTTCTTCTGCTGCGTCGATTTGGCACTGTGTTTACGAAAAGAAAAAACAAATGAGGTCCTCGGTTACTCTGGGAGAGACGGCTAGCATCCATAAGTCACCGAACCCACGTTCAGAGCTCAACAAGCTATTTTAGACATCAAATTCAAAACAGTAGAATAACTGGGTCTCATTCCTTTAATCTTGAAAGATCCGCTGATATGGTAGCGTTGGGTAGGATAAGCACGGACAGGCTGGTAAAATCTCAGAGCCATTCTAGGATGCTTTGATTGATAAGTGAACAAGATGGCAATCTGAACCTACAATGCACGCTCACTTGCATCTGAGTCCTCGATAAAAGACCTGCTCATACAGGTAAAAAAAGCAGGTACGAAGTCCTCAGAATGGATGAAACAAGAAAAACCATTACGCCGTCTATGACACCGGAGAAGAACTGCTTCTCGGAACATACGACAGTGGAGGAGTCAGTGGCGATGGCGTTCTGGTCAACACGAACTTGGTCATGAGCATCGAATCGTTCGGACAACAGCCCATAACGGGCGTTTACGCTTTAAGAGATATTGATCAATACCGGCTTTAATAACATTCGTCATCAATGCACCGGCATCAAGTTATGACGAAGATGAGATCGAAGCGTTCTATGTGGACCTGGAGAAGTATTACAGAGAAGACCATACATTCTTTAAGGTCATCACCGGAGAATCCAACGCTAAGATAGATCCTAGAAGAACCTTTGAACAGCGTCGAATTGTGACCCACTAATTAGAGTGGAACGAGTAGGGTGAGCGGCCTTCCGACTTTATCATGACGACCAAAATCATTCATGAAAACTCGCAATTTCAGAAAACTCACGCTTAACGCTGGACGTGGAACTCTTCAAATGGAGGGTACCACAACGAAGTAGACCATATCAGAATAAATTGAAGGTTTTACCTAAATGCTTTCACTGTTGTCCCAAAAATCTACCCAAAACCGCCATAAAGCGGGATGTATTCGTCTGTTGGGAGGATGCCGTCCTTGATCATATCGACGGAGAATACGTACGATCGGCTCATTCTACATCTTCATGTTCGCGCTATGAAAGCTGAGAGAAAGAAAATGACCAAAGGACATCTGTCTTCAGAAACACTCGAGTTGATACGTGAGTCTAGAACCGAATGAGCTACAGGCAATCGCCAACTCACCTCCGAACTTGTGAAATAACGTAGACAGGCGACAAAAGAAGATCTTAAGGAGAGAACAGCGGCAGTTATGGTTGATGGTGCAGAGGATGGGGAAAGCATTCGCGAAGTCCACCGAAACTTTGCCAATTATAAAACAAAAATGACTCCACACCGATGATCAGTCGGAAGAGTTGCATCTTCCATAAAGGCAATGAATAAAATCATTTACGATTACTACTCGGACCCCTCCAATAGCCAAGTCCTTCTTTCGTCATACTGAATAAAAAGCTAAAAAGATAAAGTTCCCCCATCCCCTGGATCTACCTGCGTCTCAGAGAAGCAAAGGTCGCTTTGGTCCGCGATTGAACCCCCTATCTGCCACCTGGACGTCGCAGTGGCGCCTCCAACCACTGCGCCACACGCGCCCCTATTACTGAATAAAAGAGAAGTTAATTGTTTAAATGTTATTTAACTATTCGAAGCGGGTGTTTCATATTGCTCTCAGAAATTAGAGGTTCTCTGAAATACACACGGCGTTGCTGGTTCGATTCTACAACACGGGCTCAACAAGCCTTTTGTCCCTCCGGGGTGGGCAAATCGGCAACAGGCTTATCTGGAAGGATAGCAGTACTGTATTATTTTCTGCGTAATTTTTTCACGAGAAAGCGCCCTGACGCTCTGGATTTCAAACCATATAACATTACCTATTTGATTTTCTTCAGACCCAGTCAAATATGCTTGCTACTCCACAACTTGCAAGCTTAACTCGTGAAGTTCATAGATTTATGCTAGCATTACTGTTTGGCTTTCTTTCTAATTTTAATGAATATAAAAGATTTTTTAACACTGCTGTATTTTACCCTACTGGGGTCAGTTCATCGAGAGATCAAACTGCGTAGATTTAGTATTTAATTTCGCGCTTTCTAGAGTTTACCTGGTAGTAACAACAAACGTTTATGAACGGCTTAGCTTTATCATAGCTCGTTGTTTGTGGAATTCGAAAGGAACTAAAAATTCACAATGAATGTCTTACGCGAAAACAAGAGCAATGCAGATTGGCTTAAAGAATTTTAAGCTGTAATCCCGGTTCAAAAATGTAAGAAATGCAGCGACGTACTTCTTTCTGCAAGATGGCCGACTCTAATAAGTGTGGTTTCGAAACCGGACGAATCAATCCATGCTTCCACATTACATTCACGTCCAGGAATACACCGCAGTCCGAGCCGTCGGCCTGGAATCTTCAATATCGTAGAATTGCTGGAAAACAGTAAAGGGTTTCACTTTAGACATACATGAAGACATGAACAAGAATCCGACTAATAGGGAGCTCTTTCGAAGTCTTCATCGTACACCGTCGTTGAACGCACTGACGGATTTCTCTCGTGTTAAACCATGCATGATTGTAAATTGCGAAGGGAAATACAACCATGATAGATAAAAAAATTTGTGAACGTTTTCACTTTAGAAGGATGATATCGAAAGTTAGCCCGAATTGAGACGAATCATTTAATATTTATTACCCTTATTAATATACTTATTGAGGGAATATCTTCGTTTAAAGCATTGTCACCTGATGCATTCGCCAGTGCTTTAAATAATAACAAATACCTTTATCATTTCGAATGTTCCTTTGATAGGCTTATTTTCTACAAGAGGAGCCAATGGAAGAGAGAGCATGGCTAAAACTCCATCTCTCTCCTCAATGTTTTCTGGACGGTTCTCGAACAAGAAGAATGTGATTTCCTTAAGAAGTTGGTTATGCATTCACTTAGTAACCACGAAAAAAGGATTACGGATTCCAAGCACTCACCGTCTCGGTAAGGTACGAGTGCAACGCTTCAACAGGAACGCTCCATTCTCGTTTCGAATTGAACTCAGCCGTTTTCGAAGATGTTACGGTGTTCGTGAAATAGGGGGAGAATGAGAAAAACTCGTAGATAACGCAAACTTCCATTTCACCTGAAATTTGATTGTCCTTCCTTTACTTCTGTTTGTTGCCTGTTTTTTTTTGTCATTTTTCTCTTTCGCGTTGTTTCTTTTCAGTGCATATTTTGTCTTGTTTTATAAGGATTCATTAAAAAATCCTTTTTACTATTTAAATAGTTCGTAAAAAAAGAAATGTGAGCAACGATTCGTAACCTTGCTTAAGATTATCAAGTCCAGTGCATCTGTTGACAATGACGGTCAGTTCTTCAAAATCGTCGCCATGCTGGGGAATTTCGATCGGAAGCACCTTAAGTGCAGCTTCAGCAGCCTTAAAGTCGTTGCTATTATATTCCTCTTGCACCTCCATGTTCAGAAATTAAAAAAAGACATTTAATCTCACTTTTCATCAATTAATTTTATCCATGGGATCCAGAAAGTGAGGAAGGAATAGACGAATACTTCAGTGCTAATTCAATACTACAAATCAGTAGAATAACTATGGAAATTTTTAAACGCAATTCCGACAGCTGCACCTATTTATGAAACATTCGATGAAGTAATCGCATCCTACTGGGCGAAATCGCTTACTCAGAGAACTTGGACAGTGAAAATACGACCTTCATCAAATAAGAGTGAAGAAACGACCTGTCGCCCACAAAAAACCGGAACGTCATCCTATACAGTACGGTTTTGAAACCTGCGCAACTTGTTACATCGACCTAGAACGATTATTCGACTGATCGTAGTATTTACGGTCTCAAAAAATGGCTTGTGTCTTAGACAAGTATAAGTTACGATGCAACAAACTTCTCTCTGATCTACAAAGACAGGCAACAACTACCTGTGCTGAAAGCCTCGAAAGACTCTAGGCGAATACATCAAGATTCCAAGGCAATACCACGCACGACCAGAATTGAACGCGTCATTGAGGAAAAGAGATGATGTTTAAGTCGCAGCTAACCCACATGCGAATCTTACCACAACGTGGGTGATGTTTGCAAGACTGCGAATGGACAAGAAGAAATGCTGACATTCGTGCAACATGTGGAAGTGGGTCATGTATTTGAAAATTGAAAGACAATTGCTTTTGTACACATTTGGCTCATATATGGTCCACATTATTGCGAACACGCTAATAATAGTGATAATAGTGAATTATAATAAGCAAATAGCACAGTGGTAGTGGTACCGATCATCACGACCACTGTGCTGGTTCGATCCCGACCAGAGCCACTAAGCCTTTCACACTTCCAGGACCGAGGGAATAGTGTTGGGCTTGTTCTAGAAAAAATCACTTTCTGCAATCCAATTGGAAACGCTCCAGCCCGGCTATCCTAGTGCTCCAGATAGAATCGACTAGTCCAGCATTCTACGAGATTCAAGAAAAAATGGAAATCCTCCAGCAGCAGCCGAAGCCACACGTAAAAGTTGAAAGACTTTCATGGATGATGGATACGAGGAATCGAATCGAATATGAGAAGTGCTGAGTTCCGCACATTGGACGCAACGACAAGTCTCACATAATATAATAAAAAATAGAAAAAAAACATAAATCAGGATTTTTGGCATAGAAACAAAAATGGGGCATTCATGTTCTCGCCACCATTGTGAAAGAGCGCACAGTTCGTGGTGCCTAGTCAACCATTGACGAATAAGAGATGTCAGTAGCTCAAACGATTGCTTTCAGTTCGTGTAAACGCAGCTCCCATTCTGTAAGCTATTCACCTGATAGCTAGTGATACAACGTTCTAGCTCATCTGTGGCGTTGAGCTCGTATTTGAGATTGGCTACGGTAGAGCCGGAGTCGACGGAGATCATCTTCAGTTCGCCCACAACACGACTTTTCGCCTTTTTCTATAACATACACATGGTTTAATCGAGCAAAAATAACCATCTTTCTATACAAGCACACTATCCTGATCCTAATTTTTTTTTTAGATTTCCTTGCCAGAACTCAAACTTTTCATGCCATTAGAATTCTCCTGTCCTTCAGAGTTTTTAATTGTGTTTCAAACTTTAACTTTTAAATAATCAGAAAAATTCGCTAGTTCCCAATTGCGATATGTTTCTGAACCAAAAAAATGGTGTAATATTCAGTGGAAAATTGGCATTTTACATTACTTCATTACCTGTAGCAGCGGCTTTAGGTTTACCACTGCAGCTGCTAAAAGGATGTAGCTGGAGCTTCGCGGTGAGTACAGTTCGATGGTAATGCCGTTCTGAAATCCAACCATTCACTAGTTTCTCGACATCACCTAGAGTGTTGCATCACACGTGATGAAAACCAGCGATACTAACTGGCTTGGGCCATAGGTGTACAATTTTCTTCTCGTATGTCTTAAAGGCGTTGCACTTAAAAAAAATGAACAACTCTAACAGTGAAGACTTGGTAAAAATTAATCAGAACATCTTATTGTATTCATGAGCTTATATGAGGTTGTTACAAAAGAGTTCAATGCCAATTTGTGCCCAGCAGATCAATCTCACCGACGGGTGATTGCTGATACGAAGGTTAAGCTAACAAACTAGCTCAGAGAAAAGCAAAGAGGCATCGTTGGTGTAGTGGATATCATGTGAGCCCCTGGAAAGAGTTCGAGAGGAATCGAGATTTCGCAACACAAAACAGGTGTTCCGAGTTTAGCATTCACTAGTTTCTCGACATCACCTAGAGTGTTGCATCACACGTGATGAAAACCAGCGATACTAACTGGCTTGGGCCATAGGTGTACAATTTTCTTCTCGTATGTCTTAAAGGCGTTGCACTTAAAAAAAATGAACAACTCTAACAGTGAAGGCTTGGAAAAAATTAATCAGAACATCTTATTGTATTCATGAGCTTAAATGAGGTTGTTACAAAAGAGTTCAATGCCAATTTGTGCCCAGCAGATCAATCTCACCGACGGGTGATTGCTGATACGAAGGTTAAGCTAACAAACTAGCTCAGAGAAAAGCAAAGAGGCATCGTTGGTGTAGTGGATATCATGTGAGCCCCTGGAAAGAGTTCGAGAGGAATCGAGATTTCACAACACAAAACAGGTGTTCTGAGTTTTGCTACTTCAGTAGTCTAAAGAACGACTTTGAAAAGAGGTCCTCACCGTTTCTACGAAGTGGAGGAAAAGATTCGACACCACTACATTGTAAATCGTAGTGAAATCCAGTGTTGCTGTAGGTTTCGTAAGAATTGGAGTTGTTTGCAGTTCGAAGTCGAAGAATTCCAACGACAAAAAGTAGGCGGGGCATGTACCGATGGCGGCGATGAATTCATCAGCGAGACGAATCTCCGTGAGTGTTATGGAGAGATCCGTCGAAAATTCTTCTTTTTTCTCCTACAAAAAACGAATTTGACTGTAGCAGAAAAAAACTGACATTTAAAACCATTATAGTTTAAATAACTGAAAACTAACGCCTACGGCTGAACGTTCAGTCATATTCTTCCTAGAAACCTTTCTGGTCTAATGACAACTATCGCAGCCGACGATCTTTTTGTTCGTATCAACTTTCTTTTTTCTCCTACAAAAAACGAATTTGACTGTAGCAGAAAAAAACTGACATTTAAAACCATTATAGTTTAAATAACTGAAAACTAACGCCTACGGCTGAACGTTCAGTCATATTCTTCCTAGAAACCTTTCTGGTCTAATGACAACTATCGCAGCCGACGATCTGTTTGCTCGTATCAACTCACATCTGTCTTTTTCTAAGAGAGCGAAGCTTCAAACGTGAACGTATCCTTTGAATTACATCACTTGTTAAGTAGGAACTTCTTCTCTATTGTAGACAAAAATTTCAGCACAATTGGATTTTAGAACATTCTTATTTAAAAAAAAAAAACTAGCGGGAACACTTAGTTGAAACATTCACTTCAAATAGAAACCTGTTCAACCTGTTTGTAGACTGAGCAAAACTTTTCTTAACCGTTTATAGAACTAGCTGAGAGACAGGCGAAACGAAGGACCCGCATGGTGCGATGAATTCATCAGCGAGACGAATCTCCGTGAGTGTTATGGAGAGATCCGTCGAAAATTCTTCTTTTTTCTCCTACAAAAAACGAATTTGACTGTAGCAGAAAAAAACTGACATTTAAAACCATTATAGTTTAAATAACTGAAAACTAACGCCTACGGCTGAACGTTCAGTCATATTCTTCCTAGAAACCTTTCTGGTCTAATGACAACTATCGCAGCCGACGATCTGTTTGCTCGTATCAACTCACATCTGTCTTTTTCTAAGAGAGCGAAGCTTCAAACGTGAACGTATCCTTTGAATTACATCACTTGTTAAGTAGGAACTTCTTCTCTATTGTAGACAAAAATTTCAGCACAATTGGATTTTAGAACATTCTTATTTAAAAAAAAAAAACTAGCGGGAATACTTAGTTGAAACATTCACTTCAAATAGAAACCTGTTCAACCTGTTTGTAGACTAAGCAAAACTTTTCTTAACCGTTTATAGAACTAGCTGAGAGACATGCGAAACGAAGGACCCGCATGGTGTGATGGTGAGCGCGTTACTACCCGGAAAGGACAATAGCGCTTTCGTTCCCCCACCATAGACACCTGCGGTCCAGAGTTTTGCAAATATCTCAGCTTCATTAAAGTTATATTTCCCAAAACTTTACTTTTATAACACTCTAACAGAAAAGTGTTATAGCTATAAGGCCTCGTTGTTCTCACTAGTCAAATAAAGGAACGCTAGTAATAAATCGAAAAATTCTTTCAAAGAACTAGTGCTCACAGCAGGTGCTGCGGCTGTCGTCCACTCCTGCTTTCCATAAGCGATCGAACGTATCTGTTCTTCAAGTAGTAAGATCCTCTTCTGCTTCTCCATCATATTATCACGCATTTCTTTCAGTTTCGATTCGTATTTCTTCTTCGAACATTCCATTCCTTCTTGCAATAATTTAATCTGAATAAGAGCTTGTATTACTTCTTACACGCGTGGATTACGTGCCGACGAGCATCAATACCATTGGCATTACCAGTTCACTGAGAAATGGAAAAACATAAATCCCTAAAAGAAGAACAACGAGAAAAAAGATGCTTTATCCAACTGTAGGTCTCTTTTGCATTCACCCTCATTTAACGCTGCACTCTAAGCATTATGGCTTTCGGCTAACTACCTACTTACTTGAATACTTGGATGCTCCATCTTCACTGTTTGTGCTTGTCTCAGCATAATTTCGTTTTTTTTTCGGAGTTCTGCTAGTTTAGCCATCGTTGTCTACTGAAGGCCCGATGTCAGTCTCGCCAAAGTCCATCTTAGGTCGTCACCACCACAGGCAGTCGCCGGCCTTTGTGGATCACAAGGAAATTTGCCACCGTGCGAATAGTTTGGTATCAGGACGGTAACAGATAATAGTATTGGCTTAGTCTTAACAGGTTTCCTGGTGGAAAGGCTGGTCTTCTTCCCAGCTTGGGAGACCGTGCCGGCAAAATGAATTCCCTATGTACATCGCAGACCGACACCCAGGAACTCCTTCCAACCTACCACCACGGAATTCTCAACAATGGCAAAACTGCAAGGAATTCAAGCGTATATGAGCGTCCTGGTGCTTATAAACATTGTTTCAGGTCTTTAATAGATCTCCAACAGACGGATCCAGGATCGCAAGTTGCTCCAACGATTAACCCCCAAAGATGTTTGTTAAAAGGCTGACACCAATTTCTCGATCATTTGAATATTTGAGGAGTAGAGAAATTCAAAGAACTAAAGAATAGCCTTTGTTTTATCGTCTTAGGTGCATAAGTAGTTTTTTTTGGTAAAACATTCCTTGTTAAAAACGCCTAGAATGGAAATCCGTATAAAAAAGTTCTGCTAGTTTAGCCATCGTTGTCTACTGAAGGCCCGATGTCAGTCTCGCCAAAGTCCATCTTAGGTCGTCACCACCACAGGCAGTCGCCGGCCTTTGTGGATCACAAGGAAATTTGCCACCGTGCGAATAGTTTGGTATCAGGACGGTAACAGATAATAGTATTGGCTTAGTCTTAACAGGTTTCCTGGTGGAAAGGCTGGTCTTCTTCCCAGCTTGGGAGACCGTGCCGGCAAAATGAATTCCCTATGTACATCGCAGACCGACACCCAGGAACTCCTTCCAACCTACCACCACGGAATTCTCAACAATGGCAAAACTGCAAGGAATTCAAGCGTATATGAGCGTCCTGGTGCTTATAAACATTGTTTCAGGTCTTTAATAGATCTCCAACAGACGGATCCAGGATCGCAAGTTGCTCCAACGATTAACCCCCAAAGATGTTTGTTAAAAGGCTGACACCAATTTCTCGATCATTTGAATATTTGAGGAGTAGAGAAATTCAAAGAACTAAAGAATAGCCTTTGTTTTATCGTCTTAGGTGCATAAGTAGTTTTTTTTGGTAAAACATTCCTTGTTAAAAACGCCTAGAATGGAAATCCGTATAAAAATGAAAATGAAATTTAGGTTGTCGGCGCATTCAGAACGTAAGTGAACACTGACAATACATTGAGAATGACCGCTCGCTCATATGAAGCCCAACCGTGAAACCGCTTCGGGGCTCGAAATAGCGGCTTTGAAGGAGACCGGGAAAATTTCATCCTACCAGGATGCATGGAGCTTCATCTTGTGGGTAAAGATCTGTAGATTACAATAGTCTTTATTTAAAGTAATAAAATTTTACATGACCCCAGCTATGTTGATTCGAAGTTGAGAGCGGCCATCATTTTTGTACCGAATGTATTCGACTCAACGCATCTCAAATGTTAAGTGTTTAAAAAAACTATTAAGATGAAAGCTTTACAAAAACTAGACTGTTAGGGTCACAAATCCATTACAAAAGAAGAATTTTATCAGATGAAACTAAAAAATCATGTTCTGGAGGAGAAAGGAAAGAAGTCTCTCCGAAAAGTGGATTGTCTCAGCTGCTTGCTCACCTCGGTGCATTGCTTTTGGTTGATGTCGTGCTGTATAAGCAGCATATTTCGAAGTTTCTCCAGTTCATCGTAAAGCGCTGCATACATCTTTTTCCATCTTCAAAAGTAGAGCCGTTTCAAAACGCTATTCACATCTATTAAGGCTGCATACAACTTCTTCCAAATGCTTTCTTCTTAACTTTTTATTCTTATAATAAAGGTGATACGAAAAAAAAAAGCTCACCTCCCAATCGTTTGATTAGCTTCGCTTGGAAGGGGCGTTCAGAAATTACATCTCGTTCTTTCGGTCTTTTGAAGAACAATCTTCTCACCTCGCTATTTGCTCCGCCGAATCTATTGATGTGTCAAAATCTGTTTTGTCATGCTGGATGTCGTGGGATTCCAGGATCGCAGCTACATCTTGATAAAGCCGTTGCAGAATATCGTTATCATTCTTATGCTGAATGTGAAATACTGACTAAGCTGAAGGCTGTAAAAACAGATATTGTACTTTTCTAGTGAAATCAATTGTTCAGAATCTTAAGACATGCATAATGTGCATGCTTTATTCATTGATGAGCTAACTCGGCACTGACAAAGATATTGGTGAAATAACTGACCAAGTGTTATGTATAACCTTGCGCATGACTACGCATATACGCGTGAATACGACTGAGGATAACCGAAAATTCTGATGTCTGGATAATCAAAACCGTTTCTGGAATTTCTTAGGCATGTGTTGTCTTGGTAAGTATAGCACTTTTCGAGCACTAGAAAACATTATTGCTTGACATTTTTAGCGCATTATCAAACGAATTTCCATCCTACACATTTCGGAGGCACGTGTAGCGCAGTGGTGAGAGGCACCTTGCAATAATCATAGGGTCGACACAAGAGCCCCAGGCTCACTGCGCTCTTCATCACTCCTCTGTCGGCAATTTGGCACCAGACTTGGCACTTGTCTGTTTGTATGTCACCGAGAGTCATTGTCAAGGCCAGATATTCATTCAATCGCCTCAAAATGATGATTAGTGAAGTCGAAAGCATGGCTCATCCTTCAGGGATTGATCAACGCCCAAAACTTTATCCTTCATCCTTTATACATTTTATGCGGAACGTTACTGTTGAATAGATTTAAGCTCTAAGAGCTCGCAAACGCTTTAGCTTAAGGAAGAAAACGACCTGTGTATTCCCAAAGATGACTTAAAGTATCACCTTAAGAAATACCTTGCAAAAATTAACAACAATTCAATTAGAAACGAAATATGAGAGCAACCCGCCTGCCTCGTTCTTTTTCGAGAAGTCTCTTTCACAGGTGAGATTTGCAACTTATCGATGGAATCCTCATCTTCTCTGAATCATTCTTTCAACAGAATTTCATTAGTACATTTCAGAATGTTGTCTAATATTTAACCACCTAAGCACATGACCGAAAACTAAAAATATTCTTTTTATTTTAATAGTCGCCTCTTTCATCGACCTCGTTCTCATATTTACCTTCGTCTGTTTTCTTGATGAGCAAACACGAAGTTGTCACTAAACTATTTATGTCATCCGTTCCTTCTTCTCAAGAGCTGTTTCTTTCTTTGCGGGCCATCAAGTTATCAGTTAGTTAGTCGTACCCGAACTCATACAGTGACAAGCTCGCTCAACCGTTAGAGCAAATTGTGCAAATTTGTGTTTCGTACAGACGGTCATACAGATGGTTACGAACTAGGTGGTGTTTTAAAGCGTTTGGTGGTATATCTCTCACTGCCACTGATTTCTCTAAACCGGCTGTTTTTAAGCAACTTTTTATAGTTGTATTTATTTTGTTGGAAATGAGGGACAGGAAAAAGGGGACTTTGTTCTTGTTAGAATTATCGTTTGTGTCTTTGTTTTCACTTTAAATCTATCCCGATTAACCACCGTTTCCAAGAATGGATATTTGCAGCGTCAGTTTGAGGAATTCTTACTTTTGCTTTCTCCCTCTGCACGCAGTGGTGTTTCCTGGAAACATGTTTCCCACAAGCGCCCTTTTTGAGTGTGAATGGTGAAAGGACTCATACAGCTCAGCCCTGACAGCTCATCCTATCGAGAGAGAGAGAGGCGAAACGAAGGACCCGCATAGTGTGGTGGTGAATGCGTTAACTCCCAGAAAAGGCAATAGCGCTCCCGTTGTCCACTAGACACCTGCAGTCCGGAGTTTTGCAAATATCTCAGCATCATTGTGGTCTAATGCAAAACTTTTCAAGAGTTTTACGTGCTGATGTTTTGAATTTCTATGCGAAAATATTAACGTTAACAGCAAAATGTTCCTCGTTGTGCCTCTGGCGGAATGGAGCATTTGGTTTAGCTTAAAGTTTAGTCTTGGTGTTCTCATATACGCACGCGGAGTGGTCTACCCGTTTCGGCATTATACTCCCCACCCCACCCCCAACCAACGCTTTACGAGAGATTTGGTATACTGTATTCCCAAAGATGACTTAAAGTATCACCTTAAGAAATACCTTGCAAAAATTAACAACAATTCAATTAGAAACGAAATATGAGAGCAACCCGCCTGCCTCGTTCTTTTTCGAGAAGTCTCTTTCACAGGTGAGATTTGCAACTTATCGATGGAATCCTCATCTTCTCTGAATCATTCTTTCAACAGAATTTCATTAGTACATTTCAGAATGTTGTCTAATATTTAACCACCTAAGCACATGACCGAAAACTAAAAATATTCTTTTTATTTTAATAGTCGCCTCTTTCATCGACCTCGTTCTCATATTTACCTTCGTCTGTTTTCTTGATGAGCAAACACGAAGTTGTCACTAAACTATTTATGTCATCCGTTCCTTCTTCTCAAGAGCTGTTTCTTTCTTTGCGGGCCATCAAGTTATTATTGGAGACCAGCCGCACAAAGTATGAGATGGGCAAGGTATGTACGTGGCTCAGGTCAAAAATCGGCGTGAAGGTATAGAGCGAATTCAGGCACGACAGCAAAGCACTCCTTGCAGCTCACTGTGGCGTTTTTGGAATTAATCCAAAAGGTTAATTTTTTATTTATTGCATATTGCAATTTTTCACGGCAGAGTATTATGTGTGACTCAACCACAATGGTGCTGAGATATTTGCAAAACCCTGGACAGCAAGTGACTGCACTGGGAAATGAACACGATATTAGCTTTTCTGGGGGCTAATGCGTTCACCACTGCACCATGTGGGTCGTTCGTTCCACCTGTCTCTCAGCTAGTTCTATCTGGGCAGTAAATAAAAAGTTGACAATGTGATTTAGACTAATGCCTCAGCTTAACTGGGTTCATTGCCGATTTGGGGCACCAAATCAATCCCGTTGACGAGTAATTGCTGATGACACTAATCGACTGAACTAGTTGAGAGAGACAAGTTAGTCGTACCCGAACTCATACAGTGACAAGCTCGCTCAACCGTTAGAGCAAATTGTGCAAATTTGTGTTTCGTACAGACGGTCATACAGATGGTTACGAACTAGGTGGTGTTTTAAAGCGTTTGGTGGTATATCTCTCACTGCCACTGATTTCTCTAAACCGGCTGTTTTTAAGCAACTTTTTATAGTTGTATTTATTTTGTTGGAAATGAGGGACAGGAAAAAGGGGACTTTGTTCTTGTTAGAATTATCGTTTGTGTCTTTGTTTTCACTTTAAATCTATCCCGATTAACCACCGTTTCCAAGAATGGATATTTGCAGCGTCAGTTTGAGGAATTCTTACTTTTGCTTTCTCCCTCTGCACGCAGTGGTGTTTCCTGGAAACATGTTTCCCACAAGCGCCCTTTTTGAGTGTGAATGGTGAAAGGACTCATACAGCTCAGCCCTGACAGCTCATCCTATCGAATGACGCCAATATGCATGCCGTCCTAGAAATCCTCGTGCAACACGAAGGAGCAATAAACATGTAAGGCTTCTCGATTCAGCAGCTCACTGCCGTCTTAAAGGATATTGCGCACAAACGAGAGGGTTGGCAATGGGGCAGCAACAAGCACCAGCCCTTGCGATTGCCTTTATGTCTAAGTGGAATCACCAGTGGTCTAGCTCTGGCCATTACTCTACTGTAGTTATACAGATGGCCGTTTTGTCATTTGTTCCACACAATAAGTGATGGACAAATGTTTTAAGCCATTGAACGAACAGTCAAAGTACATAAAATTCAACCGAGAGAATGTGAAGAAAAACTGGCTTCAATTTCCGAATATTAAATTGACCTATCCGAAAACTGCTGCATCACCGAATAGTACTGAAACCCAGGTAACAAATACTAGTTCATTACTTTCCCTCTCACCTCTCACACATAAAAAGGCCGCTTATGAAAAAGTGCTTTCAACAGCCACCAGCGTGTGCACAGGGTGAGAGCTTACGTTATTTGTACAAACGGTAGGGACGGATTACATAAGTTCAGGTACAGTTCACTTAATCCTAAAGTATGTAGGTTAGAATACGTTGGCGAAGCAGTAAGACCACTTCTAGTCCGTATATAAGAACACCAAGACTGTACACCTAAGGTCGAGCAAAACGCTCTACTGTGCAAGCATAAGACACAGACATAAAGGAGAAGATTTTGACTCAAATGTTCCTATCCCTGCACAGAAATTCAAAACATCAGCGCGTGAACCTTCTGAAGCATGTTAGTTCATTCACAAAATCCAAAAATGAACCGCAAGAAGAACTCCTTTTGATCACGCACAACCTCATGCCATAGCACAGGGTGATTTTTTTGACATGAGCCAAACACCTTCCACATCCGTATGAAACTCTGAGCATCTGGTGTCCAAGAATAACCGGAGGACATACAAAGAGCAAATGAATACTGTAACCACAACCTTGTGTCTATTAATTAAGAAAACTAAGAATTATTGATCAATGCCGAGATAAACAGAAGTTCGATCCTAGAATTATATGTTTCTATTTGAAGATATCTTGCTAGTTCTATTAAACTATCGTTATTCCCTTGCAATGCAGGAGTTTTACTTGCTATTTTCAAGCAAGAAAACATTAAAGGGAACGGTTATCGAATGATTCTCCTATAGAAATCTCCATCGAAAAAACTCACAAATGCTCATTCTGCCGTGTGACATCAACTCTGGAGTTCTTCTTGACCTTTTTCTTTTCGGCTCTTAAGATCTGCTCCACTTGCAGCCGTCTGTGTTCAGAGTCCTTAATCTTCTCTTCTAGAAGCGATATCTGCTTTTTCAATTCAATTTGCTCCTTCGTGCTTTCGTCGAATTCAATGGAAAGAGACCTAAACGGACTCTATTGGAATACTTCTACGACCACACCAAAAACTTAGAGTGAAACCCGTCGCTGTAAATTATACGAATTAATATTTTACTGGTTAGGAGAAATTTTCGCAATCCCTGGGTAGTTGTGCTGAGAGCTATTCATAATTGCTTATAGCGGGTCATCGAAAGAAGGATCATTTTGAATTGGGAAAGGAAGTACTATCTTGTGTCCAAATTTTAAAATGAGCTAAAGGTAAAGGAGACTTATCAGCCTTTTTAGACCAGCTAGCGGCACCTATTTATTTTTAGCTTTCATAAAAATTAGTTGAATCATTTCGAAACCCCTATAAATCTACCTATAAATTTATTTTTTGCTCTTGTCTTAAACAGCATACAAACTCTCTCTCTCTCTCTCTCTCTCTCTCTCTCTCTCTGCTTATTCAGAAAAGCGTCCTAGTTAACGCACTATCGGCTGTTTTCTCTTCAAAAATCACTGAGCTCGTGATCCATTCTAAATCTGATAGCACTAGGTATGAGTCTCCACATCTGATGCTGCTATTGCTTGTCCAATCTCTTCCATCTTATCCGGTCGAAACTACGCAATGGATTTATAACGACTCATTTGTGTAAATTGAACTAAGAATAGAACATAAAAAATGTGGCAACAAATGTAACCGTAACGCTTACTGTTTAACAAGCCTTTCGTTCGCCTCTTTGAGCACCTCATTCTCGGCCTCGATGACAGCAAGCTGTTTGGTGATGAGCTCAACTTTGCTAAGATACTGCACGTTTTCGGTCGTTTCTCGAGCATTCCGCAACTCGACCTCCAACTTTCGCACGATGGAAGATTTTTGTTCGAGTTGTGAGCGAAGATCCGCTAATAGCTGAACATACTTAATAATACCGTAGTGATCACGGTTTTGCATCCTCAAGAAAGGGTTTTTCGAGAAACAACACGTGTTGCAGGCTGATTCTCTAATGGATGCAAGCTAAAACCAGCATCGTATCATGTTTGGTGGATTGGCATGAACCAGCCAAGAACTGACCGAGTACTTCTCAGTTTTTCTAGCAGTTTATTCTATCTGCTCAATGAAAAATGGTTGGTTAAACTTCAATTGAACATTTGTAACAGCTAGCAAGCTTCTCTTAATCTTCGTCCAAAAATAAATTCTACGAGAGCTGCTCATATGCCCATCATCCACCTCGGGCAACGAAATCGTTTTTTTTTTTTTTAAAATACTCTCTGTTCCCTTCAAACTCACTCTGTTGAGCCGATCGATTTCATATTGCATCTCAGCAATTTGACTGCTTTTCTCTCTGACTAGTCGATTCAGTCGAATATAACCGGCCTTATCCCTGAGCGTGTTCTCACTTATTCTCTTCAATGGCGTCCTAAAATTTCTTCGAGTGGAATCGTATAACCTAATAATAGGAAAACTCTCAACTTTTTTGTCTTTTCTTCACTTCATGAAAAGCTCCCAATAATGTCCTGTTCCGGAAGGGGCATCGTCAAATAAGTTGAACTATTAGACGTCAGCACTAATGTTTGCACGAATTCAGTTAATTCCAGTTCATTTTCTCCCTTTATGGCAAGCATAATTCAGTTCTATCAGACCTACCTGTTTCCGTCGGTACTCTGATTTGCCCCGTCCGTTTTGTCAGCGCCACTCCATCCACTGTGAAAAGGACGTCGCATTGTGTGCTGCGGACGATAAGTAGTTCGACCCTTACAAAAACTATCAATTTGCGGAACACCCCGTTTTCTAGCAGTTCAATTTTTATTTTTAGATATTTGTTACATTTTTATCGGCGTAGTTCTCAATTATTCGGTTAAAATCATAAATGTAGGATGTCACTACTCACTTTCACTATTAATACAGCACTTCAATTAACAAACCATCGAGAAAGTAGATGAAAAACTCACAGAAACTGAAAAACAACCAGTAAAGAAGGAAAAAGTGTTATATTAAAATAGACGTTTGTGCCGTCACCTCGTCGAATTGTGATGAGGTTCATTAGTCTGTGGATGTAAAGCAGGCCAAGAATTTCTAGTGTTGTTCACTTAGTGTTAACGATAACTATACGAGTTTCCTCTACTGAGAAAGCACAGCGCATATCCAGATGGAGGACGAGTTAAACATGGGTAAGAATAACACTGTGCCTGCTCTAAAAGGCTGTCGGACCCAAGGAGATTGAGTCCTATAATAACACCTCGCGTTTGCTCAACAAGAATACAAAGAATATATATAGTAATTGAACGGCTAGATTGACTCCAGGAGAACGTCTTTTGTACTCTCGCGATACTTCAGTGAGCCTGTTAACGTGTGAATGTGGTCCATCGTACTAAATCCTTTTCGAAACCCTGCTTGCTCCCACGGCTGTCCTTCGTCCAGTGTGCTGTCAATCCTGTTTAGGATGACTCGAGTGAAAAGTTTGTAGACGACAGACAGCAAGCAGAATAGGCGATAGTTTCCTATATCGTGTAGGTCACCCTTCTCGAAGAACAACACGGTCTTGCTGGTCTTCCACTGAGTAGGGTCCTTGCATTCAGACAGGTAGCGTGAGAAGAGCCGAGCCACTGTGTTTACGAGGACTGGCGGAAGGTTCTTCAGATGTTCTGATCTTATCCTTTCCGGACCTGGTGCTGTTCGGTTTTTCACCGACGAAATAGCATGGTGGATTTCGGAAGGGAGAACCGGTTGTGCAACATATCCATGCTCTTTTTTTTCATAAGACGGGAGATGGACGTGGCTATCGAAGAGATCTGAGTAGTAATCGTGGATGATTTTCTCCATTGCCTTTCTGGACGCTGTTATTGCTCCGTCTGGGCATCGGAC
>MQTX01000182.1:318886-347874 GCA_009735665.1 Angiostrongylus cantonensis | reverse complement strand
TATATATATATATATATATATACATATGACCGGCTAGATTGACTCCAGTAGAACGCCTGATGAATTTCAACGCTTGTACTTAGCTAGTATTTACTCGTTCAGCGATCTCATTCTCTGGAGCTTCAAAATAGCTGCGCTATGGGTTTTTTTCCAGCTGCCGTCATAGGTAGTCGCGAACTCTCCGGAGCGAAATTGGTTGTGAACGGATTCTACCAGGATGGCAATGAATCCTGGCATTGGTGGATTCCTAGCTGAATCTTTTTATAGAAAAGTTACTACCGTCGATCGATATTTTACATCCACGAAGACTTCCATCAATAATGAAATTGTGAATCGTGGGAAGAATCCACGTATGTAATGATTGAGAAGTGTACACGATGGGTTCCACACTATGTTTTTTCTCACGACTTAACGCGCTCTCCAGGATCTTGGATATTATCGATACTTGACGACAATTTAGTTAGGATTTCAGAACTCGCTGTCAAGATAAGGTCGTTAGAAGCATCCCATATTGGAGAAATGGGAGAAGTAATCTGAAATATTTTTCTATGTCTACAATAAGTTCGTTGATCATGAGTATGATAGGGCTGAATGGAGAGTTTACTCGCCTACTTTGAGACACTCGAGAATATAATCAGAATAAAATTCCCGACGAAGTTTTCAAAAGTACGTGGCAATTGCCGGAAATCAGAATTTTAAAAAAACAGAAGGAACGATTTCGTTCCACTATAGTCACGGAGTACGGATTGTTAAAATAAGCGCATGCAAATCAGTTGAATGACTCTCGAAACTGTGAGCTTACCGTCATTACTGAAGCTGTTGCAGGTCTCGCGGAAGGCGTGGTGTAGGTGAGAATTTGGTGCTTTACGGTTTTCAACTGAAAACCGTTTAGTGCAATCGGATCATATGAGATCTTGAGCACAAACTGAGAAGCATGACAATTTAAAAGAAGCTGCTACGATTAAAATCAAAGCATTTGGCAAACCCTGAATGCGAAAGTGTTTGAGAAGCAGACTGTTTCGCTCTGTCCATATACCAATTACTCATTTAATGCTGACTCTATTGAATGGCATATCGTATTTCAAGTACCTATTGTTCAAGTATTGAGCATTTTAATATATATATATATATATATATATATATATATATTGCTGAGGTGTAGTCACACTACCACAGCGTTTCTCCTCATCGCTTCACAAACTCTTCGCAAATCTTCCTCGTAGAAAACGTAAGTCCAAATGGAAAAAACTTTCTGGAATCGCATTAGTCAGTCAAAAAAAGTACCGGCGCTTGTAGCGCTGTACTGAGAGGGGCCCTATAGTACGCCAGGTTTCGATCTTGCGCCCCAGGCACACCAAGCCTTCTCTACGCTCCCAATAAATTGCTACCAAACAGTCTGGGATGATACTGGCACTGGCTATATACATCGGTAGACTACTGCAAACCATTATATAGGCTAGATATGCATTTAATCACGTCTAACGATGCTCGGGGTGCGTGCGGCGTAGTGGTCGGAGGCGCCCTGCAACACAGACTTGGAATCAATCTCGCACACATGGCCCACTAAGCCTTCCATCTCTCCGGGGTGGGCAAATTGGTGCCATTCTTGTTTGGAAGGAAAGCAGTACTGGCACATTACATCGGTAGGCCACCGCAAGTCATTTTAAAGGTCAGGTATGCATTCAATCACCTCCAACGATCTCTAATAAAGTCGAATACATAGCATATTCTTAAGGGATCAATGAGCGTCGGAAGCTTTATCCTTTGAACGATGCTTAATGAAGCCGAATGCATGGCATATCAGTAAGGAATTGATGCCGAGAGCATTATTCTTTATTCTTTATTCTTTATTCAAAATGAAATGAAGCTATCATCGTACCTTCAGAGCAAGAAGCTGGTTCTCCTTCTGTAATTCGTCGAACTTCTCTCGCTCGACAAACGCATCGTTTTTGGCTTTTCGCTCCAAAACTGACGACCGCAATCTTGTGTTCAGACTGAAAAAATTCAACCTCGTATACGCAGTGTTTTCTTTTTCAGAAAAATAGATGTTTTCGTGCCATTAATCATTCCTGATTTTTCGAACTACAACGTCTGTCGGCAAAACATTTTTCTTGTTTCTTCCCTGTAATTTCTGTTCAAAAATTCCCCTTAACTTTGGTTAATTTCAATAAAATGAACAGCAACTACAACAACTTGTGATTTTCAACTACAACGATGCTGAGAGGAACGCAGAGCAAGAGCTTCCGTGTCGCACTGTGTATTGCGCGAGCCCCTGGAGAATGAAATCGTGGTTCCATCTGGCCCAGGGTCTTAGTTTTATGATTACCTCAGGGTCGTTGTGGTTGATTTCGCATAATACTCAAGCGTGAAAATTGTAATAGGCAGCAAATAAAAGAAAAGCAAACATTGTGATTTTTTTCTCTTGCTCATTGATCTTCTTCTGTGCCGTCCGCAATTGTTGATAAGTGGAGTGAAAATGTTCTTCCAGCTCCACTCGACTCCATTTTTCGATAGGAGGTCGAACCACCATCGATTATTAGAAGATCCAGCTGGAATTTTCGTCAAGAGCTTTATCGAGAAATGAATAGCGTTGGAAGGTTGGAAATAACCGAGCATTAAGAGAGCTTTGCTGCTCTTGGGTTGCATGAGAGCAATGCTGTTCAACGAAGAGAACCTCGGCTTGATTGAAATAACTATTTACATCTAATATTCGCTCAAGTTAAAACAAAATTTGGTATAGATAATTATTGTCTTGGTTTATTGGTAACCTCAAAAAGGAAACAGTTTTGGATTGCAATCAACCGGTAACCGCACTGTGTCCTGGGAGATGCCGGCTGATATCAGCTCACTCCAGCAGCGAGAACCTTCCTAGCTAGTGTTGACCTCTGCTACTTCATTCGTGCAATGTTGCACTCTACTCGATTCGATTGCGGCAACAACGAAAAAGAACAACTTACTTACTTACTTGATACTTGAATATCCCGTCCTCACTGGTTGTGCGGGCTCCAGCACAATCTCCATCTTTCGGAGATTTACTCGAGTTTTTGAGATTTTTTGGTGGTTAAGTCATTGTGGTTCCCTGGAATCCCGAGGTCAGCCTGGCCAAAGTCTGCCCTAGGCCCTCACCACCACAAGCAGTCGAAAGGCTTGTGTATCAGAGGGAGATCTAACATTATTCGACTTTGATACCAGGACGATGGTGGATCCTGGTATTGGCTTACTCTTAGCTAGGCTTTCTGATAGAAAGGCCAGACTGTTTCTTCGCTTGGGAGACCCTGCCAGGAGGACGAATCACCCCGTTGTACATCGTGGTCCGACACCCAGGAATACCTCCTAGCCCTGATGACGCGGTAAACCGTTAAGGTTTTTTAACCGAGAAGAAGAGCAACAGCGAGAAGAAGCAACCGCTGTGGGCAATCGTCTTGAATAATCGCAGATCTGAAAAGGAGATAGTGCTGAGACGTTCGCCGCAATAAATAGCCGTAATAATCTCATAAGGAGCATGTAGCGCAGTGGTTAGGGTGTAGATTGGGTCGGTCTCTGGTTCCGTTCCGTGCTTCGAGCTAAGCAGGCCTTCCAATCCTTCCTGGTCGGCATATTGATATCAGATTTGTCTAGGAGGACGGGGCCAGATATGAATTCAATCACCTTTGCGACTATTGATGAGGTCGAATGTATTGCGCATCCTTCATGGTTTGATTAACGCCGAACGCTTTATCCTTCATCCACTTTAACAACCTCGTCTAAACTTACCAATAACCCAAGACGATAATTATTACGATGACATTTCTCATTTTGTTTTCTTCCTTCCATAGACCATAGATCGACGAAAAAACAAGAACAAATGAAGTTATCACTGATAAGAGTTAAACGAAAAGGAAGAAAACAAGGATCGAGATTTGAAATGAGAAACAAAAATGTATTAGATAATTGGATTCTAACTGAGAGGTCTTTCATATAATGGTATCTTGTGTCTTATATGGTCCTTGGATTAAGGCTTCGCTGCAGCATGAGTATCTAAAAAAGGATGCTTGGTCAGTACGGCTACCCAAACGGCTGGCAATTCCACTTCAAGCTCATCCAAAAATAAACGTATACTAGAAATCGCAGCCGTCCTGCAAGAAATTAGGGCACACGGCTGGACCATCGCGTTCAATCACTAACGGCCGGCGATCACCTACTGATGGCACCTTGGTGCAGTCATCCTCCAATTCCAGAGGTACAGTCATGCTCAACGAGTAAATGCTTCGAGAACTTTCCTAGTCGAAATGTGAGGCATTGTAACAATAGGGTCGCTCAGCAGTGCTTGAAAACGCCCATTTGGTGGGGATAATCGAAACCGACCTTCCAAAAACCATTCAGATTATTCCAGAGGAGCTCAATTTTAAGCAATTACAAAGTGTCATTTGTCTTCCATTTTAGAGAGGCTGGGAAGGCGAATAAGCTCAACCGATAACTGCCAGTTTTACCTTGCCCTTCTTTTATGTAACAAAACTGACCCATTTTCAATTACACTATGGCGCTTGATGTAAATGCTATCCTCGACGATAACCGATGATTAGTTATTGGACTCAGATGATGTCCCTGACGACTCGTTGAAACAGGTTTTAACGAAGGTTATTGTGACTATCCGGTCACCAATTAATACAACACCACTTCCACATCTTGGCTAAATCACTACAGGAGAGAAATACTCTTATAAAGCCGAGAAAATGCATCAATAATTTCACCGCACATCACTGTTCAACTGAAAATATTTGGCCTTCCTTCATAGTGACACTCGACAAAAAGTCTGGCAACTTGTCGAAGTTGAAGGAGTTGATTTACGAAACTCTGCCTTATTCAGTCTACTCATTGTATCCCTCGAACAGTGACCACCACAAGCACTTTTCCTGCTCTTTCACATCTAATTTCAAAGAACAATTTTCAATAACGAAGCCGCCACTAAACATGGCTTTTAAAATTCCGTAACTTCTGAAATTTCAGAAGCCTCTGCTCTTGGTCTACACTAAGAAATAAATTTAGATCTCGTTGAAGAGAAAAATGGAAGTGGTTCCAGCTTGATCAATTACTCTGTTAAAGATGAGTTATAAATTTTCAAGACTGCCGCCCAAAACCTGCCACTTTTCTTTTTAGAGCGTACCGTTTAGGTCGAGATAATTCTCGGGCTGCTGCCATTGTTCACGAGTGCTGGTCACCCAAGTAATTTAGCCTAATAATTTGTACTCAACTGAGTTTTGACGGGAAAAATATTCACGTTTCACTAATTACCACGAATCCGATTACGAAAAGTAGAGATTTACGTTGGAGAGCACAGAAAACGATCTTATGCAGGTAACACGATTTTCTTTAGAACTATAGTGATTGTGAGATAACGAACGAAAAGGAGCAGCTCACAAATGAGAAGAAACTTAGGATTTTGAATTAGAAACAAGTACGGAAGGCGGAGAGCTTCTGCAGAGCGACGATTTAGCAGAAATCGCCGATGTTGTCCCTAGCAACGCCGTCCCTACAACGCTAAGGATCGGAATTCAATAACTAAACATCATCACGACAACTAGAAACGTTCGGTAATAGTTTGACTCAAATTCAATGCAGTATAGGCTCTGATGAAGACGAAGACGTCGAAACGTTAGCCGATAATAAATATTATTATCAACCTCGTGTAAGCTCATCAGGAAAAATACATATTGATTAAGTACACCGAGGTGCAAGGAAAGTCGGTTTCGAAGCAGTATACTGCGTTTTAGTAATGCAGGAGAGGAGAGAAAGAAAGAAAAAAGAAAGAAAGAAAGAAAGAAGAAAAGAGGAAGAAGAGCAACAGAGCGAATAAATTCACTACATGGGAGATTTCATTCTGTCAAGAAGTAGCGCGATTTCTCAGGAAACCAGGATGCTAAAAAGCCGTAGAGTATTTGAAAACTTTTAAAAGCGACTTGACAGAACTTGAAAACGAACTATCTCAGTCGATCACACTGATGCTGAGATATGAGCAAAACCCGGGAGCTCAGCTGCATATCGAACTTGCGGCCACCTTTTCTGAAGACTCACATGTTATCCACTACACCAGCCGAGGCCCTTTTGTAATACCCCAACCAATATACTCAATTTGGATTGGTATTCCATAGGGTAGAACCAACTACAAAACAAGGAAGAATGAATGCCAAGGATACGGAGGAGTCCAAAATATTACGCCGCGCGATATTATGCAGATGAGTAGTTCCTTCCCTTTGACCAAAGCGAGAGGCAGCTGTTGAGATTTCTGCTGCATTTCGTCTTGCTGGATACAATTCTCCATGGTAATGGTTTCAAGTAGACTCACGGAACTGTGATATGAAAACAAATGCGAATAACCGAACGGTCAAGGTGTCCTTCTTTTGCGGCATTTCGGGTTAAAAAGTGCTGTGGGGCTTCGTCGCGGTCCAGCACAAGCCGATTGCCACCGGTTGTCGTAGGGGTTCTCGTTATGGTTCCACGTAACAACACAATCGTGAATCTTGTCGTTTTGCTTCCTCATGCTTCCTCAGAAGAAATGCCAGCGGTGCCACAAACGTCGACATATTTGGTTGTCACCCAGTTTGAGAGGCACCTATTCACCAAGCTTCCCCGACTTTTCAATTAACTTCAGATCTTCCGCAACAGATTAGATGCCCACACCAAGTTCTTTCGCAGATTTTTTGAATATTGAGGCGTGTATTTGGTTCCAATAAAAGGTCCAATTCACTATCGCCAGTCGCAGAAGGAAGTCCACGGCCTTCTCGTAGCAGAAGTTTATGAACTACCACAACTTCAACGTCGAATTCATCACCTGTTTCACCTGTAGTCCCGTTGATCGTCGAGTGACTCGAGCGGGCGCCAGTAAATCCTCCATTTTTCCCTGTCGCGTGCAAGAGTAGCCCTGTGGGTTCCACTCGCTTTAGGGGCTCGTCGAGCATCATATCTTTCTTCCAGACTTCTCGTGAAGAACTCTCCCCTATCCGCCACCTGGGGACGTGCCACGTAGCCTCGCGACTAACCGGCTCGAGATCCCTCATATGAGGGAGATCCGTGGGTCGAATTCATAATGAGGATAATTTTAAACCAATGCTGTTGCTTCCGATAACAGTTCCTTGGCCCTATGCCCCGTTATTTCTTCGAGCCGTTTGCACTGCACTGCGTGCGACTCTGAATTCATAGAAGTAGATTCTATGAAATTGCTGTATGAAGTCTCAATCCCTAACTTTTGGAATTTTTCAGAGACAGTGTTTATTACAATCCAGTTAATTTCTGATATGACACGACATCGCATGCATCAAACTGTGGGTGTTCCAGCAGTTTTTCCATTCGATTCGTTTCCTCGAATTTACCACCCATGATCATCTCTGAACTTTCCACATATGAGTTTATCTGATTTTTATTTTCTCGTTTCCGTCACGAATACCGTTGAGTTCTGGTCTTGTCGATTCACCTTAGAATCTTGGTGTAGCTAGGCTACAGTGCTCCCACTTGGATTGTAGGGAGTGAAATGTTCCCAGTTAGGTCTCGCACCACTTTCGAGACCCCGGAATGACGAAGGACTTGGTGGGCTGCGGAGGTGGTCGAAATAGCCACTGGTGAGGTGGGTTGTCCGCGTAATGAGCACAGTCACTACCACTGCGCTATTAGCTCCCATACTTCAATCTTAAGAAGGAGACCCCGGAATGACGAAGGACTTGGTGGGCTGCGGAGGTGGTCGAAATAGCCACTGGTGAGGTGGGTTGTGCGCGTAATGAACACAGTCACTACCACTGCGCTATTAGCTCCCATACTTCAATTTTAAGAAGCGAAAATGCATAAATGGAGTTTTGAAGTTATATGTGGGGACACGGAATTCGAAAAGAAAGCTAATGCTAAACCATATACTAGAGGAAAGACGTTATAAATCCGACATTACTTCCCGAACAGCCTAATAGATCGTGCCAGCCTATTGATTATCGACCGACTTGAGCGTAGGCCAGTTAAATTGTCACTACCCCAGCTCTTGTTGACCCGCCGACGTTGTCTATGGTCATCTTGGCTTACACCGACAATCCTTCATTGGGACACATATCAGGTACAGTTCCTTATCAGAAACTGGATTGTTCTGTTTTCAGGGAAATGTGGCCCCTTGTTTTTAAGCGAGTGGTTGGCCTTTAGAAGCTGGACAATGACCCTGTTCGTTAGAGCGCAAATCTGAACTATCTCTCATTCACTTTCCAGTTACTTGATTGCAAGCTTCTCAACGAGATGACGGGCGCGATACGGTATTCACTTAGGCAACTTAGTTCACCAGTAGATACAAGCTGACTGGCCGAAACGGCAGAAATAAATGAAGAGTCCATCCCCTAAAGTTTCTTCCACCTCAGAACAAGTGCAAATCCGTGTTTGGTCACCGTTTAACATTTTTTCCGATAACAAAAGATGGTTTGTGGTCCTTGAAAGCACTGCAGGAGTTCAGAGTCATATATATGTATAAAGGAAGCTTAACCCTTTCGTATTAATTGTGTATACAACTATTGTATAGGGTCATCCGCGTTCAGGATAACCCGGACGCCATCATGTCCGAAGCAGATCATCACCGTGGACGAGAACTGCGCGAGAAAGCAACGAGTGGGAACTATTCAGTGGCTCACACCACCAGGATGGACGGCTCATCGAAAGATCCAAGTAGGTATAGCGTCATCGAAAATTTCAATACTTTTAGGACTGAAACATTCGAAAAATTTGAAGCCTCATGTAAAAGTTCCAACGCAAAAGCGGCAGCTGCAAGCACAAAAGAAACATTGGGAAACATCGTGCTGTCTTGTTGGAGGGAACTCGGCTTGTTCAACTGTTTTCGTGTTCGAAGTAAAGATTTAAAAAAAAAACCAAAAAAGTGGAAAATGTGAGTTTCATGGGCTCAAGAAAACCGGATTCTTATTTTACTACGACACGACAACATACATTCTGCACGTGAAGATCTTTGAAACCCAGCTTCTATTTCAGCTAGTAAAATTCACTACAACCAGAGAAACGGTGCGTGTGGCGATCGGAGGCGCCCTACAATACACATGGGGTCGATCCCCGCAGCCCAGGCCCACCAAACCCTCCATCTCTCCGGGGTCGGCAAATTGGTACCAGACTTGTCTGGGAGGATAGCAACACTGGTTCGATACGTCGGCAAGCCACTGCGAGTCGTTGTAAAGATCAGATATGCATTCAATCACCTCCAACAATACTTAATGAAGTCGAATAGATAGCACATCCCCTCAGAGATTGATCAACGCCGAAAGCTTTATCCTTTATGAGAAGAGATACATTGATTCAACTCTGAAAGCGGCCATCATTTTAGTACCGTATGCGACTCCAAATAGAGGTCTTGTCGTCGCGAAGTGTTGAAATGTTGTCTGCAATCCGGATGCGCCTCGTGGCTCCTATCGACCGGATGTTTCGTCATATGTTGTGGTATGTCTGCTTCCAGACTGTGCGAACAATTACTCGCTTCACACTCATATTTTCGAGCAGCTATTGAAGGTGGTGCTACAAACATCTAGAAATCCAGACTATTTTAGACTCATGCGAGAGATTTATTAGATTTGTTGATGATTCTCGACAGACGACTCATTAATGCTCTAGTTTTCTTTGGTTGTAATAGATTTTAATCCTTTACTTTCATACTACCTACTTTTATTTTTTTTCTTGTTTTGCATGACCCACCATCATTCAATACTTTACTTTTGTTTTTGTGCGGACCAGCACTTCTTGAGTTCGACTCATTGCTTCACATCCGTCATCTACAAAGGTCTTCGAACTTTCGCACATAGATTCGACAACCGTTTGGGGACTGTCATCGTCTTCATAAAGAATGTCGTTGAATTTTAGTCAAGTGGATTCCCGTAGAGTCCTGAGATAGCCGATTAAGAGAGACGTTTCGACTAGTATGGCAGAGAGTAGGTTTACCCAGGGACACGTGTAGCGCAGTGATCGGAGGCGCCCTGTAATACACATGGGTGCAATCCTCGCACCCCAGGCCCACCAAGCATTCCTTCGGGGCCGGCAAATTGGTACCAGACTCGTCTGGGAGGATAGCAGCACTGGCTCGATACATCGGCCGGACACCGCGAGTCATCGTAAAGGCCAGATATGCATTCAATCACCTCCAACGATACTTAATGAAGTCGAATGCATGGCGCCTCCCTCAGGGATTGATCAACGCCGAGAGCTTTATCCTTTATCTTTATCGCCTCCAGTTTACGTGTGTTATCATCATCCATCAGGTAATTCAGCGTGTTACATCGTCTTCGAGCGGTCGATCGATTTGGCGCAGGATTTGTTGTTGTCACAAGATTCCCGGTCACCCTGGCGGTAGACAAAGTCACAAGGCAGTAAACCTCAATGGTGTCCACAACGACTAGCAACCGCTTGAAGTGAGAACCTGAAGACGCTGTAGCACGACCATTTGGGGGATATCCATAGAAAATAATGGTTGGCCAGTATTTAGCATGATGACAAAAGATAACTTAGTCTGAAGTTCTAGCCGAAGCCCCTGCATGAGTCGGACCACTTCCTTGGATTGCTGCCAGACGACGAAACGAATAGAAGTGCTGAAATTCGCACGACATGTGAACACTGGTGACCAAAGTGTCTAAGTATCTATGTAAGTCTTTTTCTTCTCCTGATGATAACTAAGAATGATCGTCATGTTTAGATTCAGAATGGCTTTTGGTGGGTAAAATACTTGCATAATCTCTTAAAGGTTTTCATACTACTTCGTTTTTATTCTATTATATTTCTGCAGTTTCTTCATATCGGACGACTGTACACCTCTTCTTATGTTTCAGCTACACCTTGCTCGATTGATCGCTGCCTAAGGCAAATCTGTACTTATTTTGAACCTTCCTAACACGCTGATTTAGCAAACGGAACACCCTATATCCCTGTCTCACCCACTGTCAATCTGTGATTCTGCCAAAGGCAACACTGGAGCGGAAGTGGAACTAAGCAGACTGCACGTATGTGGTGCTTAGGGACCAATTCTTTGTTCTCCGCATGAGTAAGGTTATCTAGCAATCCTCGAGCAATCTACACTAGTCGTGAAGAATAACCCAAACTGCACCTAAAAATAAATATCGAATTGCTGTAGATAACATCACCAGGGCGCGTGTGGCGCAATGGTTGAAGGCGCCTTGCGATAACGTGGGATCGATCACTGCGCCCGTGGCCCATCGAGGCTTCCATTCCTCCGGGGTCGGCAAATCGGTACCAGTCTTGTCTGGGAGGATAGCAGCACTGGCTTGATACATCGGTAGGCCACCGCGAGTCATTGTAAAGGCCAGACATGCAATCAGTCACCTCGAACGATGCTTCACAAAGTCGAATGCGTGGCGAATCTCCCGAATATTGATCAACGCCGAGAGTTTATCCCCTATTTGTTCTTACATGCACAAGATCCGAGACACACAGGCTGAATCATAGACGTGATGATCAAAGCACATGCCAACAAAATATCCCTCTTTGAACTCACTACCGTTGCGCATTCGTTCTGGGACCGTCATTCGGAATGGCTTTGTGGAGATCTTTGAGATTTAAAATTCCCGCTTTAACCATTTTGGCGGCATGCTTCGAAAATTGTAGGGACGCTGAACTAATTTGTTTGTTGGCCTGTGGTTAGACAGGTTTCTGATGATATTTAGTGTTATAAATGTTATTCAGTTACATAGTGTTTATAGTGTTAGCGATGTTCTTCTCAACGAACCATCTGATTGGTCGTGATGGCAAGTTTGCAGTGGTTTGGTGAGGGTTATTATCTTTTTCTACTTTACTACTTTCATGCTAAATCTAGGGTATTAGATAGTTGAAATTATGAGACTAGAGGATTACTGCTAAAGTACAGTGAATAGTCTGCTTTCTCAAATCGAATATTGCTTATAAAACTTTACACACACTATGTGCATCCTATAGATGTTAAACTTTAGGAGAGCGGCCACTTCTGGCCCTTCAAGGAAGTTACCCCGGCGGATAGTTATAGGCGTTTCGATCACCGATGTATGGTAAGTTCCTTGAACCTGTCAGTCAGCTGTAGATACCAGTCATTCTGTTGATGGGTTTTAAGTATGTTTCTACCAGTTTTGCATCAGTTTTAGGTGTACCGTGAAAAATAGCAGGTCCATCCAGTTTCAAAGCTTCAACATTTTTATTTCAGCCGTGAAATTCTGAAATTCACACCGACTGGCCCAGGTGTGGAAGCGGATCGGCTGTCAAAGTTTTCACTATACCTTATCGGCCAACTAGTTTATGGCACTACTGTCATTTTTAGCCGACAAGTGGTTATTTTTGAGCGTGAGTTCTAGGAGAATTTATGATCGATGGCATAGTGTGCGCCATTATTTCTTAGAGGATGTGCGGAGCGTCTACGAGAACTGTAAGCGATTGCCGATGGAGATTGAGGACTACGATCCTGCTACATTGGGGTTTGTTTTAAACTCGTAACTTATCCTATTTGAGAATTACTTAGACCTTATCAGACTTACCATTTGTGATGTCGTATATTTTGCAATTCTTCCAACGGTTTACCTCCTCGTGGCTAGGTGGCGTTCCTTGTTGTTGCGCTGCGATTTACAGCAGAGGCATACATCTCTCCAGCAGGGTCTCCCAAGTGAGTCCAGTGTTTCCACTAGGAAGTCCAGCTAAAGTAAACCAACAACAGGATCCACCACCGTGATGTTATCGAACTAGTCGCATGGTGGCAAATCTCCCGCTGATCCAGATGGGCGGCGACGGCCTGTGATGGTGATGATCAGGGACAAGCTTTAGCCTGGTTGATTTCGGGGCTACAAGGAACCACTATAGCTAAACCAACAAAACTCCGAGAAAATGGAAGCTATACTGGGGCCCGCACAACCAGTGAAGACGGGCCATTCAAGTATCCAGGCACCGAGTATATTTTGCAATAATGCTAGTTTTTATATTTTATATGGTTGTACTGAGTTGTAGGCGAATTTTTTCAGTGAAGTCATTGCACCGAGGAAACGTCAACGCCGTTCCAAATTATCAATAGCGGAAATGAATACTGAAATTAACATTGACGAGGTTCCGGTAAGGTTTAAGTGTGGTTTCGAGAGTACTTAGCTTACTGGGATTAGCTTCCACTGGCCTGTGAACGGTCGAACACTGATGTTCGTAGGTTGGTAGCCTCCCGTTGACAAGATGCACATCTACATCTTAGGCAGATCTGCCAATAAAGTGTGGTAGTTCATCTCAGTTAGATAAATGTATCATTCATGGTTACTTTGTCTTTTGTTCGGTGGTCTCTGTAGAAAACGGATGTAACCTAAATTTAGGAGAGCAAATTTGTCCATGTTGCTCGTCCATCTGACATCACACTCTTCGAACCTGAGCCAGTGATTTGGCAACGACCGGACATCTTTCACGAAGAGGAAAATCAGCCACCTATTAACTTCAACAAGGACCATTTGTGCGTGCTATTGAAGTTCTAAAGATGCTAAAGAAACTTTGTTAACGAGCGAGTGGTGAAGCATTGGTATAATTCTTTTCAGCATTAACTGGAGCGATCAAGCGTCCTTGGCTAGCGCTAAAGAATCATCTCAAAATGAGAATTCTAGTGAAAAGGTGCGAATTTGTGAAAAGGTTTCTTTTTACTTAAATTTTGTTGGTGATATATCGATGTGTTTGAAGGTTCCTGCAACGGATCAGAATGCACTGGATGTAGAGCTACCACCATTTCCACCTCCGGAAGCGTTTGTGGATATGAATCGTGCTAGCTTTCTGTTAGTACCGTAAACAATGTTAAATTTTTTATTTCCTGTTTTTTAAAACTTTTCATCGCAACGCATTATGCGGAATCTATTTTATAACCATAACGATGCTGAGATATTTGCAAAACTCCTGAAGGTGTGTGCGGTGGGGATCGAACACGCTGTTACCCTGTCAGGACGTTAACGCGTTCACCACCACACCATGCAGGTCCTTCGTTTCTCCTGTCTGTCAGCTATTTTTCTGTCTGCCAGTGATGTGAGCAAGCACCCATCAACGGGATTGATCTGCGGAGCCCAAATCGGCATTGAACCAAGTTAAGCTGAGACTGTAAAGAATATTCTTTTCCAACTTGAAAATGTCCTTTTGAGGCCTATAACTTTGTTCTGGCTCAAAATGATCAGACGAAGCGTATTTTTTGGTGTTCCTAGGGTAACAGTCTGGTTGTAGCTTTTTTACAGTGATTGAAGAGTAGCTCCGGGACTCGCTTAGGTAAGTAATCTCGTTCCAGTAGCCGTTTTGTGGAAATTCTTCTATGTAGGCGATAGCTCCTCTTTGGCCACATTAGGTACAATGTCCAAAAATATGTGAAGAAAGACTATGCATTGCAAATGACGTAAATAATTATGGTATGTAGAGGATCTTGACATTAAATATGTTTATCCACCTTTCGAAATTGCTTGGGTTCCTGACTCCTTCGAAAACTTATTAGTTTAACTCGATGGGTGGTAAGATGCTGATTTATGTCACTTTACTGAATAAACGATGAAAAAGAGGCCATCAGCTGTTGTTTTTCTCATTTCGTGTTAGATCAAGTAGTACTTTCATATATCCAGGTAATCTTCATCCGGCTCTTCAGTAGTGTCAAAATTTGATTTTTGACATTTTGAGGCTTTTTTCAACTTTTACGTTACCCTCGTTGTTCATTATTCTTTACTATTCAGGTCATTGTCTCATCATCAAGTTGTTGATGAGGGTGTGTCGCAAAGGTCATCGTTCAACAATCGTGATCATGAGGTGATTTCGTTGTTAGTGTCAGTGTTTCCCTTTACCAGCGTTCATGTTCAATGAGGTCCACTATTCCAAATAAGACATTGCAGTTGGTAAATAACCGTGAGCCATCACCGATGAGACCGTCGATGGATAAGGTCGCGGATGGACATCGAAGTGCAGAAGAAACTGAATTGAAGCCGGATATAGCAAATATTAGTCAAGTGGTGATTTGCTGTCATCGCATAATTTTGTCTTTATTTTTAATTTTTATCCTCATTGTAGAGGAGAGGCAATCTTTATTCGTATTAGGTTCCATCACTTCGACTATCTTTCGAACTCAGTCCCATCCACGAGGATGATGCAAGGAATACACGGCCTCTAGCAAGAAGGCGATTTGCTCGAACGATGGACACAAGAGGCCTTACTATTTCATATGTACCCAGCTTTAAAATCCTCTTTTCTTCTTTTTTCCTTTGCTTTCTCCCATATTTTTTTCAATAGTTCAGTTTTTGTTGCCTGCAGTGTTTTTCTCAGCCAATTAGTAACGAAAGCCAGTCTTCGGTCCTACGAACACGAAAGTGGTCTGTGATACCAAGAGATTCCAGGAGTCCATAAAGAAGTTGCAGCTGGACTATTCATCTCTTTTAAAAACGAAAGAAGAACTTTCCGTGAATATGGTAAAACAGAAGCATCCAACAGTTGAACAACTACTTCTACCATATCCAGCATATGCCGGAAATAGTACGCTCTCTTCGATTCACTACTTTTTCGTTCCGTCACTGGATAGCTTCCCGGTCATGACTACTCGTTTAGTTTGTGTTTGCTTTTGCTTACAGTTAATGTGAAAAGGGTGGTTTGATGCAGTTTTGTCGTACTTTAGGGTTTCCTACTGAGTGTAGACAGCTTTATCGAAGTCGTTTCTCTAATACGTTGACTTATCAACAAGCGATGACTGAGCACATTCTTGCCCCAGTGAACCATGGACCAGACTCTACGCTACGGTGCTATCGAGAAAGTAGCACAGAAACTTCTATAGAGGTGCGTTTTTGCAAGAAGGAATTTACATGATTTGGCAAAAGTGTTAGGTTAATGGCTAATTATTGCTTACTAACTACTAGCTTTTTTGCAGAAATTGGAGGACAAACTCCTACCAGGAGTTGCCTACTGTAGTGGAACTCCCGATAGGTTTGTATCTTTCCATGTGCTGAAGATATCCTAAACAAGATACACTGTGGTGTAGATGGCTTCAATTTAACTTGCATTTTTCGCTAAACAAAGGCTATAGTTAGAAATGTTTCTTAAATGAGGAATATGCCTCCTCCATATAGTTTATTGCATATTGTGGAACTAATGTGATTTCGATTCAGGGTTCGTATAGGTTCATGTGAGGCGGAAGCTTCTACAACTAAGGTGCAGGTAAATTTTCTGTTTTCGGTTGGGACTGTTCCTCTTTAAATGATCTCTGATGAATCTGGGTTGGTTTTTTTTAACATTTTTTAATATCTTAAGTGGACACATCGTCGAGATCCGCTATCTTTGTGTTGTTCTTCACCTAATCCAACTCTGATTCTTTGTCTTTCTCAGTTGGTGCTTTTGCGCAGTAGTGTTCTGGAGTGAATTGGCGACCATCTAGATATGTCCATTTAGTCTGTGTTCGGTGCATGTAGTCCTAGTTCGCCCTTCGTTCTCACAATTGATGAAACTTGAAGTATCGAAGCGCATTCCTATTTCGGCATATCTTTCTTCCAGACTTCTCGTGAAGAACTCTGACCATCGGGTTGGTGGTCTTCCTGCAGTACGTTTCACATCCAGAGCAATCCAGTCACTAACAGCTCTTATCCATCTGTTATCATTCATACGCAATACGTGTCCGGCCCACCTTATCTTCGACTGTTTGGCGTATAGAACGGCATCTTTGATTTTCGATCGTTGACGTAAGTAGGAGCTTCGAATCCCATCCCTTACTTGTGTGAAACGGGATACTCCTAGCATCGTCCTTTCGACGGCCCGTTCGATAACGCTGAGTGATCTTTCATCCCGCTTGCTTAGCGACCAGGTTTCTGACGCATACGTTAGGGCAGGAAGAACTGTTGAGTCGAAAAGGTGAGCACGGAGTCGGGTGTTCTTTGTTCTCTTCACTACATCCTCGATGCTCTTGAAAGCTCCCCAAGCCGCTCGATTCCTTCTGCTCAGCTCTGGAGCTAAGTCGTTCATCATATTGATTTCCCGACCTAGATAGACATAACTGAAGCATTTGGAGACATTCGTTCCGTTGAGCGTGAATGGGGCAAACGAAACCAATCCGTTCTTCATGAATATTGTTTTCTTGAGATTTAGTCGAAGACCAATCTTTCCACACGCTTTATCAAAGTCAGCAAGCATACGTTCCGCTTGGCTAATGTCTGGTGTTATAAGAACGATATCATCAGCAAAGCGAAGGTGATGTATCTGTCCACCATCGATTTTCACCCCCATATTATACCATTCCAATGTTCGCTTGACGTTCTGGAGGGTGGCTGTAAATAATTTTGGCGAGATTGTATCGCCTTGCCTAACTCCTCTTTTGACGTCAACGTTAATATCGTTGTAGAATGGAGAAATTTTGGTTGTGAAATTTTTATACAGCTCGCGAAAAATCTTTATGTACTGAGTAGAGACTCCTTGAATTGAGACAGACGTCTCTTGGTGACCTTCGAGCTCTCATCTTTCATGGCGCTAACGTGAAGCTGTTCAGATAAAAGATCAGATAGCAGATAAAAGTTATACATTGTAATAATGAATAGTGTCAGACACTACATGGCGGTTTCGAGATGCCCTTTCCCCTAAATCACAAACGTTTTTATAGACATCGGCTAAGTTCATAACGACCATTACTGCTGCTCTTCTCTCTTTAAGATCGTCTTTTACCGCCTGTCTGCACTGTTTCGCAAGCTCGGACATTAGTTCGGGGTTGCCCGCAGCTCGTGCGATTCCACGTTGGCTTGTTAGCTCGAGAGTTTCTTGAGACAGACGTCTCTTCGTGACCTTCGAGCTCTCATCTTTCATGGCGCTAACGTGAAGCTGTTCAGATAAAAGATCAGATAGCAGATAAAAGTTATACATTGTAATAATGAATAGTGTCAGACACTACATGGCGGTTTCGAGATGCCCTTTCCCCTAAATCACAAACGTTTTTATAGACATCGGCTAAGTTCATAATCATCGTCGATGTTGTCGACAACGGCATCTTCCCAACAGCCGACTAATGGGCTGAATAAGTCCCAGTTTGTGGTGGTTCTGGGACATCGGTTTTTGAATTTATCGTCTTTTTCTCTTTCCGCGAAAAATAAAATCTTGCACGATGGAGACGGTGGTCTGATCCCGTGTAAAATTTTGGGACGACAGCGACATCGGTTACTCAAAACTTCCTATATACTATGATGTGGTCTATTTCGTCATGGTACTCTCCATTGGGAGATTCGCACGTCCATCGTTGATGGTGAGGCTTCTGGAATTGCGAGTTACCATGGATGATCTTGGTTGCCAAGATAAACTCAGAGATCCGCTCACCAGGTTCATTCCATTCTAATCCGTGGGTCCCAATGTGACGTTCCTCAGACGATCTTCTTGGTCCGATCTTGGCATTGAAATCTCCAATGATGACCTTGAAGAATGTATGGTCTTCTCTGTAGAACCTCTCCAAGTCCACATAGAACGCTTCCACTTCTTCTTCGTCATAGTTTGATGTTGGCGCGTAAACGACGAAGATTATCAAAGCCGCTGTTGATCCACATCTTTTTAATAGTAAAAGTTCGATTCGAGTTGTAAGCTGTTCGAGTGAATCGAAGCAAAGGTCGCTTTTGGTCCGCGATTAACCCCCTATCTGCCACCTGGGGACCCGCCACGTAGCCTCGCGACTAACCGGCTCGAGATCCCTCATATGAGGGAGATCTGTGGATATATATATATATATATATATATATATTTGCTTGATACTTCAACGACCTGTTCTCACTGCCTGTGCGGGCCCCAGTATAATCACTATTTTTCGGAGATTTGCTGGTTAAGCCATCATGGTTCCCGGGAATCCTGAGGTCAGCCCGCCCAAAGTCTGCCGGAGATCTTCACCACCACAGACAGCCACAGTCATTGTGGATCAGAGGGAGATTTGCCACCATGCGACTTTGATACCAGGACGGTGGTGGATCCTGATACTGGTTTACTCTTAGCTATCCTTACTTGTGGAAACGCCGGACCCCTTCTCAGCTTGGGAGACCCTGCCAGGGAGTCGAGTCTCCCCGCTGTAGTTCGCGTTCCGACACCCAGGAACACCCGGCCACGATGATTCGGTGAACCGTTGGGAGGTATCCGTATATGTGTATATATAAATCAAAAAGGATGAAGATCTCGGCGTCGATCAATCCATTAGAGATGTGCCATGCATTCGACTTCATTAAGTATGGTTTGGAGGTGATTGAATGGATATCTAGCCTTCACAATGACGCGCAGTGGCCTACCGATCTATCGAACCAGTGGTTATTCTCCTTGACGAGTCTGGTTGCAGTTTGCCGACCTCGGCGGGAAGGAATGCTTGATGGGCCAGGAGCACGGAAATTGATCCCAAGTGTTCTTTGTATTCTTGTTGAGCAAACGCGAGGTGTTATTATTATTCTTTATTCAGAAATAAGCTGACGTTTCGGCGAACTTCGCCTTCTTCAGAGCCTGGAAAGGTCAAGTTGACAGCAATCTACTCGGTCAAACGCCTCCATAACCAAACAAAGAAAACGCTAAACCAAGATTTCAACCACAATGAACACAACTTTGCGCACCCACCGCTTTCTATGAGGCTTCCACTGAGTATGTCTAGTGGAGACCAACCGCACAGAACTCACATGGAATCGTAATGTGCCCTTCCCCTCAAAATAATAGGCTTATATACTGCCCAATATCACGCGTGATAACGAGGCATTCTTCCCTGCGGTTCATTTTCGGATTTCTGGAATTAATCCAGAACACCCAGCGCGCAAAACACTGGAGGCGTGAACAGTAGGGAGGGATCCTGTATTTCCCATAATTATACGTTGAACTTAAACCGTACGATGTAGGCAAAGCTTTTTTTTTTACATATTCTCATTACAGTCAAATTTGTCATGCAGCACTATTTTGCATCATATGACAAATTTTAAGACGTTAATGTTTTACCTTTGCACATAGTTCTCCTCTCTCTCCACATCCCGTCTCATTTCAACTTTGGTCTCTTATGTCACGTCTTTTTGTTCGGCAAACTTTGGAACAGTCCTGGTTTTTGCGACGTAATACAACACTTACCTTCTAAATACCTATTTCCAGATACGACAACAGCAGTTCCTCTTACTTTATTGCAGACCAACTGTGTTGCCGGTTTTAGATGATGTTGTGACGACACAAAAGGACGTGTGTAGCGCGGTGATAAGTGGTACCTTGCAATACACATGGTCTCGACGCTGCGCCCCAGGCTCACTAAGCTTTTCAATCCTCTGGGTTCGGCAAATCTGGGCGAGACTTATCTGGAAGGATAGCAGCGTTCACTTTATACAGCAACTGGCCTTTGCGAGTAATGCGACCAATTCAATCAGCTCTAATGATGCTTAGTGAAGTCTTATGCATGGTACAACCCTCAAGGACTGACCAACACTGGACCCTTTTCCTTTCATTTTTTAATATGACGGCATATCTACAAAATGATGTAGTACATCATTGTAGCAAATTGTGGAAATTGCTAACAAACATCCGGGAGCAAATGTGGTTCCTCTCTGATTCCTGCATTGTCGCAATGCGTATTCACTTTGTCGGACTTTTTCACTATTTGTATAGTTCAGGGTTAACAACATATCTTTTGTAAAGTGCGTTTTCTAAGCGTCTCTTAGACAAAAGTCCTTCACGCCGAGAGGTCTTTTGAAATAGGGAAGTTTTTCCATCATATTGTTGGTGACGTTCTTTATTTAGATGGCTGGTCAAGTACTAACACCTGGTAGAGCAACAGTTCTGGCCTCGCCTGAGAGGTATCTTTTGCTTTATATATGTATATTTTTTTGCTATTGCTGTACAATGTAAAACGAAATTAGTTTAGGTATGGTCAATCTCTTGCTGATGAAAGACAAAATGAGAATTCTGTAGGGATCATGGTGGTTTTTTTAAACCTAAGCACAAGTTCTTTCTTCAAAAGCTATTCAACTTGGGATTTCAGGATTTAATGCTCCTCGAAGCTTTGTCACTCGATGCCGATGTGTCGCGTCCAGAGAACGGTCGTTTTAGAGAGTCTCGAAGTTCGAAGTTTGAATTTGCGCGACAGTGGGCTCGTGGAACAAATGAATTCGGTATGGATTTCTAGTGAAGTTGCCCCACAATGAAACATAATAAACTTTCTGTTAAAATCCGTCGGCTTCGGTTGCATGCCACTTCCTCATTGTTATCCCTCGTGTCACTTTCATCGTTTGTAAATCAGTATTAGCACCGTTTTTGTCTAGATGTCCAGCATTTGTGTTAATCTCTTTCTTTAAATCAGGCACAGGCTTATCCACTTGTCCCAAATTCTGCTCGTTTTCCATGTTCAACTTATTGAAGTGAACAATTTGTCATATGTAATCGACACAAGGCTGGAGAAAAAATTTAGCTAATGGCCTGGTTAAAATGCACAAGATAATTCACGTTATTTGTTGCATTCTCCAGAGTTCCTTTATTAAATCGTTACCCTTATTCATCTTATATTTTATGGGTAGCATCGGATTTAGCCAGGTTGATTTGTTACTGTGAGTGCTTCACATCGAGCGTTCTTAGTGAACTAGGTTTCGTCATCTCTATTCTCAAATGTTGTGTCTGTATCTTTAGTACTGTCCACAACGAACAGTATCTTCGGTGAAACAAAAATTGGTGAGGGATCGTCCTTCAAAGCATATTCTTTTCTCTTATTATTGTACATTTTACAGGACCGTTAAATAACTTTGACGTTATTGTATCACCATGTCTTATTCTTCTAATGGTTGGAATAGTGATTGATCTGTGAGGAAACACTGTACTAATAGAGCATTGACTTTTTCAGTCAGCGCGATTGTGTGACATTGGACACTTCCATAACTCGGTTTAACAAGGTGGACTTGACTGGACTAAGTTGTTGTAGATTCTATTGAATCCTTTCTCGAAGGTTATTGTAATTTTTCGACGATGTTCCAAATTTCGTATTTATGTGCTGAAGAGATGGAAATTTTGGATTAGCTTGGAGGCGATATCTTATGAAGGAGTTGGTGTGTATTGAAGGGGACTTCCATCCGCTACCATACCACCTGATGTTCACATGATGTCATTTTGTTTATATCTTCTCGTTTCAGAACGTCGTCCTTCATCTGTCCAACTGGTTGACCCAGTTTATCGTGCAAATGAGTCGCAGCTTTCACTTCTGTCTACTTCTGGGAGGTTTGAATTAAAGCTTTAGAAGTGCTTATCATCGAGGTGCTTACATATCGTTATTTTTTAGAGGTGTCGTATTATCTCCTTCTTTGAAAGAAAAATTTCGCTCAAAAGAGGGTCGTCTTATTATGAGGTGGGCATAAAATACTAGAAATTTTTGTATGTCTGAATCATTTTTTTCTTAGGGTTGAGTTTCCTGAAACTAAATGTAGACCATTTCCTCTGCACATGCTTTTATTACTTTTTTTTTAGTTCGATTGAGGGTACAGACAGATTTATTGCCCTTTCAACCATTATTCCACCTTCTACTACATCAACGAAACTGGCTGCCACAGTTTTTTTCAATTTGTTATGTGAGTGTGCTTTCAAGCGTATTCAATCCATTTATACAATAGATAGGGTACGTGTGGCGCAGTGGTTGGTGGCGCCCTGCATTACACATGGATCAATTCCCGCGCCCCAGGCTCACCAAGCCTTCAATCGCTCTAGGACCAATAAACTGGTACCAGGCATGTCTGGGAGGATAGTAGCACTGGTTCGATACACTGGTAAGCCACCGCGATTCATAGTAAAGGCTAGGTATGCATTCAGTCACCTCCAATGATCCTTAAAGTCGAATGCATGGTATTTCACTCAGGGATTGATCGAGGCCGAGAGCTTCATCCTTCTTCCTTTTTACTACAACAGATTAAATAAGTTAGACTTGTTATTATTTTAGTTTTACGTAGGATTTCTGAGGTAGATTAACCTTATGAACAACATTGGGAAACATTTTTTGTTCAGCATCCCTATGGTCCTTTAAGCACATATTAATTCCTTAAAACGTATCTTGAGAAATTGTTAAGATCTTATCGGAAAGGATGTGATAGAGGCTGAACAGAGTTGCGCGTATGACGAAATCTGGATACGAGGTTGTAGTCCACAAAACACTACTCATGGCGAGTCATACAGTGCTGTCTAAATATTGGATTTATGGTAGTTGTATATTGACAGCATCGAAATCTTGTTTACGTTGTTGATTTTCATATGTTTATTCGCTCGTTCGTTGTTCGCTGTTGTCCACACATCTAACTTCTTGTGAATAAATGTTTTCAACATCGCTTTTGTCCTTATATTGTGATGCCAGAACCACACTTTCTTCAGAATGCTGTTAATAAAATCATTAATGTTGCTACAGCATGTCTTCTTACCAAATCATGTGTTTTCTTTTCACATGTGCTTTATTTTTTCGTACTAAATGAGGTGGATGTTGTTACGAAAGAATTGGAGCTATCAAACTGTAAATTTAATAGGTTTAAACTAGCTAAATCTTGGTTAGAGCTAATGTCCTGAAGTGGTCGGCAAGGTGCTTAGAATATGACAATTGGTTCACGAGTGATGGTACTGAGGTATAGTGGGAGACGAATATATTCATAGATCAATTTCTTTAACTTTTACATTGTCAGATGCGAGGCCAATGATGGTTGGGTGGACGTAAAGCGCAGTGTAAGGTATCCTACAATGCACACGTGGTTTTTGGTTCGATGCCGTGGTGAAGGTTCATTGAGCCCCTGTCCATCCGTGGTCGACGAATTGGTAGGACTTGTCTGGGAGGATGAAAATTGACTTGATGGAGCGGTAGACCTCCACAAGTCATTGTTTAAATGGGATAAAATTGCGCGTAGAGATATACTAACATGGAATATTCGCTATTCTATCGGAGTACTAAGGTCACTTTCGTGTCAGCTGAAAAAGAAAACACTAACGTATTGAGCATTGTTGGGGCTAATGGAAAGTCGGAGCTTCGAACTCTTGCTCCACTTGCTCCACTACAAGTTTTTCATTATCCTCAATGTATCTATTGTCCCATCGTACACTTTTGTAGAAGAGTCCATCGGTGATGGTGTTCACTTTCATTGTGCACTAACATAAAGACAGTCCAATTCCTGACCACCAGTTCATTTTTATTCCATTTGTAATCGTTACTGTGGATCATTACCATATGGAATAAGTGGGTGGATATCACCTATATCACCTATAGTCCCGTTCATCGCCGAGTGACTCGAGCGGGCGCCAGTAAATCCTCCATTTTTCCCTGTCCAGTGCAAGCGTGGCCCAGTGGGTTCTGCTCGCTTTAGGGACTCGTCGAGTATCATATCTTTCTTCTAGACTCTTCGTGAAGAACTCTGAACATGGGGTCGGTGGTCTTCCTGCAGTACGTTTGACATCCCGAGGAATCCAATCATTAGCAGCTCTTGTCCATCGGTTATCATTCATACGCATTACGTGTCCGGCACACCTTATCTTCGACTGTTTGGCGTATAGAACGGTATCTTTGATTTTCGATCGCTGACGTAAGTAGGAGCTTCGGATCCCATCCCTTACTTGTGTGAAACGAGGTACTCCCACCATCGTCCTTTTCACTGCGCATTCGATAACGCTGAGTGATCTTTCATCCTGCTTACGCAGCGACCAGATTTCTGGCGCATACGTTAGGGCAGGAAGAGCCGCTGAGTCGAAAGTATGGGCACGGAGTCAGGTGTTCTTTGTTCTCTTCACTACATCCTGGATGCTCTTGAAATCTCCCCAAGCTGCTCGTTGGCTTGGTTGGCTTTCTAGTTAGCACGTAAAACCCGATGCTGCTTTTCCAGCAGTTGACAATAGTTCCGCGATCACCAGGGTGTTTGAGCGGTTTAGAACGTAATATCTTTATGAGGAGTATTTTGTTCTATTTCATTAGGTGTATGCATACTTATTTTGATAGTTGGAGGGATCACCTTCACTAGCGGTGCGTGCCCCAGCACAAACGTGATGGCGTATGTCTGCGAGGCATAGTAGGTGAACTTGAAATTGTTTCCATATGCAATTGCAGTTAACGTAGGCCGTAAATACCGTATAGGTGTTCATAAGAGAGTACGTTTCGGGTCCAGAGGATAGAATGTCTGCTTCTGCTGCACTGATTTGGGTCTACCTTTTGTATTTACGAAGAGGAAAAGCAAAGAAGGTACTCATCTACTCTGGGAAGAACTGGCTAGCCACACATGAGTACGCCCAGCCCCACGTTCAGAGCTAAGCAAGCTATTTTTAGATATCAAACGCTGAACGGTAAAATAAACGCGCCTCATTCTCCTGACCCGGAAAGCACCCCCAATACGGCAGCGTTGTATAGGACGAGTACCGAGATGCCGCTAAAATCTCAAGGCTGATTAAATCTCAAAGGTTTAATATGACGATCTGTACCTGCAATGCATGCTTACTTCCACATGAGTCCTCGACAGAGAGTTTGCTCATACAGTAAGGAAGGACAAGGTGCGACATCATATGAATGGCTCATACGAGAAGCTGCCGTGCATTCAACGCCGTCTATGATACCGGAGAAGAACTGTTTCGCGGAACAGGCAACAGTAGAGGAGTAGGCGGCGTCGGCATTCTTGTCAACACGAGTTTGTCCATGTTCATGTCCATTCATTAGCAACTCAAATCGGACGTTTACGATTGAAGATATGTGGATCAATACTGACTTTGACAATCTTCGTCGTTTACGCTCCAACATCAAACTATGACGAAGAAGAAGTCTAAGCGTTCTACGTGGACTTAGAGAAGTTCTACAGAGAAGACCATCATTGGGGATTTTAACGCTAAAGACTGGATCAAGAAGAAGTTTTGAAGAACGTCACATTGCTATCCTCGAATTAGAATGGAAGGAACAGGGTGAGTGGCTTTCTGAGTTTATCATGACGTCCAAGATCATTCATAGTAACCCGCAATTCCATAAGCCCCATCCTCAACGCTGGACATGGGAGTCTTCCGATGGAGAGTGCCGTTACGAAATGGACCACATCATAGTAAATCGAGGGCCTTGCCTAACCGATCTTGTTGTTGTCCCAAAATTCCACACGAGTTCAGACCACCGCATCCTCCGTCCAACATTTCATCTCCTGCAGAAGGGAGAAAAACTGGCAAAACTGAAAAATAGCTAGTTTCGAAAACCGCCGTAAACTGGGGTTAATTCAGTTCTCCGCATTACAGAACTAAGATGATTTTATTATTAACGATTACTACTCGGATCTCTCCATTAGGCACGTCCTCGTTTCGTTATGTGAAACAGGGGTGAATGGATATGTAGTATCACCGGTTCTCCCGATATTCGACATGCTATTTCGTCGGTAGGGAATCGAACAACACAGGTCCGCACAGGATAACATCTGAGCACCTGAAGAACCCTCCGCCATTCGTCATAAACACAGTGGCTCGGTCTTTCACACGTTATCTGTTTGAATGCAAAATTCCTGCTCAATGGAAGACCACTAGGACCGTGCTTTTACTCAAAAAGGGTTACCTCTTCGATATCGACCACTATCGCCGAATCTGCTTGCTGTCTATCGTCTGCAAATTTTTCACTCGAGTAATCATAAAAAGGATTGACGGGACACTGGAGGAAGGACCATACGTGTGAGCAGTAACGGTTTCGAACGAAAGCAGGAACAGTACGATAAACCACATCCACGCGTTAACAAGATACACTGAAGTGTCGCAAGAGTGCAGGAGACCGCTTTATCTCACTTTTATCGATTTTAGAAAAGCTTTCGATTCAGTGAACACTGGAATAGAACAACATGATAGTGAAAATCGATGGCGGACAATTAAACCAACCCCGCTTTGCTGATGAGATCGTTCATAAGAACAACCAAACTTTAGCCAAACGGAACGAATGCTAACCTACATTGTCTTGGTCTTTGACTGAACCTCGCAAAAACGATGTTCACGAGGGACGGATTGGTTTCATATGTCCCATTCACGTTCAACGACACGAATATCTCCGAGTATTCCAACTACGTCTATGTTGCGAGAATCAGCATGATGAACAACGCATCTTCAGAATTGAGCAGGAGGAAGAGAACGGCTTGGTAAACATTGGAGAGCATCTAGGATGTAGCGATGAGAACAAAGAAAATCCGACACCGTGCCTACCTTTTCTGCACGACAATTCTATCTGCATTAATCTATTTGTTAGAAACCTAGTTGCTAAGTGAAAACGATGAAAGATCACTCAACATTATTGAACGCGCGGTCGAAAGAACGGTGCTAGGAGTATCCGGATTCGCGCAAGTGAGGGAAGACATCCAAAGCTGCGATATACGCCAACGATCAAAATCAAAGACGCCTGTGTATATGGTAAATTGTCGAAGGTGAAGTGGCCCAATACGTAATGCTTCTGAACGACAACCGTTATGAAGGAGCCATTGGTGACTGAGGTCATCGGGATGTTAGGCGTTCTGCGGGAAGACCATTCTCCCGATAAAGGATAAAAGGATAATGCTCTCGGCGTTGATCAATCCCTAAGGGATGCGCCATGCATTCGACTTCATTAAGCATCGTTGGAGGTGATTGAATGCATATCTGGCCTTTACAATGACTCGCGGTGGCCTGCCGATGTATCGAGCCAGTGCTGCAATTCTCCCAGACAAATCTGCTACCAATTTGCCGGCCCCGGAGGGATGGAAGACTTGGTAAGCCATGGGCGCAGGAATCGATTCCACGTGCGTGTCGCAGTGGCGCCTCCAACCGAAAACTTGGGAAGAAATTTATGATGCTCGACGAATTTCTAGAGCGAGCGGAATCCACTGGGCTATTCTTGCTCGCGACAACGAGAAATGGAAGATTTACTGTTGCTCGCTCGAGTCACTCGACGGTCGGCAAGTGGTACAGATGTTACAAGGCGGCTCCACCTTTTAGTTGACGAGTGTTAACAGGACTGCTTTGCACGCTATCGAACGCTACTTCATAACGATAACAGTTAGGACAAGGGGTAGATAGTACTTCCGGCAAACTTCGACGACCTAGGTCACGATGTGCATGTGGATTACACAGCAGAATCCTTGCTAAAATGCTGCTTACTGTATTGGTTATGCCTCATGGAAGTCCAGTTAAGCTGAGGCTGTAGCATTCGTTGCCGATTTAGGCTCCCCAGATCAATCTCACTAACGGGTGATTGCTCATGACAGAGAACGATAGAACTAGCTGAGAGACAGGCGAAACGAAGGACCCGCATGGTGTGGTGGTGAACGCGTTACTCACTGGAAAGTATTCCCAACAAAGTAGTTAATTTTGAGTTCAAGTATGTTGGTTTAAGAACGAGATTCCAATGCGTAAATCCTAGTTCTTCCGTATTTATTCCGCGCCTAATTTTTCGTTGCACTCGCTATCAGTTGATGTCATCTAATACCAACCAAATTGTCCTAGGAAGCGACTATTCTCATTTTTTTCATTTTACTACCACATTCAGTGGTTTTTGTCTTCTATATATCCTCTTGGGTGTGTGTGTGTGGCGCAGTGGTCGGAGGTGCCCTGAAGTACACATGTGATCGATCCCCGCGCCCATGGCCCGCCCACCAAGCCTTCCATCTCTCCGGGATCGGCAAATTAGTACCTGATTCATCTGGGAGGATAACAGTACTGACTCGATGCATCGTAGGCCACCGCGAGTCATTGTAGAGGCTAGATATGCATTCAATCACCTCCAACGATACTTAGTGAAGTCGAATGGCGTATCCTTAACGAATTGATCAACACCGAGAGCTTTATTCTTTAGAGTTTTATATATCCTGTAAATCCATCCACCTATTCTATCATGCTTTTACGACATTTCAAACACTTGTGTGTTGCGAAGAGAGGTCGTCCGCTGTGCAGCTGGGTTGCTGTCTGCATTTCACAACCATTTTCAGAACATATATGAACTAAAGGTTGGTGTTTTGCATCTGTGGACCCATTCCATTTGATAACCATGATCGATCACAATGGCTCACAATCAGTTACTCCTCAGTTTTTTTTTTTTTTTTTTTTTT
>MQTX01000182.1:253726-310324 GCA_009735665.1 Angiostrongylus cantonensis | reverse complement strand
TAAGAGGGCGCGTGTGGCGCAGTGGTTGGAGGCGCCACTGCGGCGCGCACGTGAAAATGCGCCCATGGCTCACCAAGCCTTCCATCCCTCCGGGGTCGGCAAATTGGTACCAGACTTGTCTGGGAGGATAGCAGCACTGGCTCGATACATCGGCCGGCCACCGCGAGTCATTGTAAAGGCCAGATATGCATTCAATCACCTCCAACGATGCTCAATGAAGTCGAATGCATGGCGCATCCCTCAGGGATTGATCAACGCCGAGAGCTTTATCCTTTATCCTTTTAATTAAGCTATGCCTCATCAAATTTTTCGAGCCAATTGCGCTGCACTATTCGGAAGCGTCGCAGTGTGCGCATTCGTTGACATTTCCTTGGTCTAATTAAGCTAAGCCTCATCAAATTTTTCGAACCAATTGCGCTGCACTGCCACCAAAGCTGGATTCGTAGAAATAGATTTGTCGAAATTGGTCGTTCGACGTAAGAAGTTCTAACCGTTAGAGTTTTTGAAGAAAACAGCTTTCAATTTAATTTAATTACACGAAACGAAAAGTGTATTAAATAAGTTCTGTGTTGATATACAATAGAATAGCATTCCCAAAAGCATTCCCAAAAAAAAAAATTGCTAGAAAGTACTGGTGTTTGGCTGGATACATTGCGGTCAACTTGATCATTCAGGGATCAGAAGCAGGCGAAATCCGCCGAAACGTCAGTTTGCTCGTAAATAAAGAAATAAAATAACACCTCGGGCCTGCTCAATAAGAATATAAAGGATTGTTCAATCAGTGCCGAGGTTAATAGAAAGTCGGGTGTTGGTGTTGCTACAAATTATACAAGGAGATTAAGAATTTAAACCACATTAATTCGTGGAAAACTACCGTACAGGTGGAATTACAGTACTGCTGGGATGGATAACCACTGTGAGGACCTCAAAAAAGAATTGCAAGAAATGCCATAGGAATCTATGCCTATATATTGTCCTTCCTTCAGTTGTGTTGAGTAAAGATGTGGTTCATTTTACATCCTGCAATAAAGTAAGTTCATAACGGAATTCCTCCTTTAGTCTTCTCCGTTTTCCAAACCACAAAGTCTTCATGCATCGGGTAGTCATCTTCATCTTGTAGAGGCATAATTTTCGTCGGAGAGAAGCGAATCGTGAGCATGTCCATCCAAGTATCCTGGTATTTTTGGGAAAATCTTGTATTTTCTTGTTCTCTCTGGTTTAAGTCGAAGGAAATAACATTCGCAAAACAGTTTCAGGAAACTTGTAGTACAAGCAAGCTGGGTGCATTATTTGATAAGGCCAAATCTAAAGGCAAGAAATTGGTGCTACCGAAGAAAGATCGAGATCGGCCAAGGACACCCGGGAAGTATCTAGACTGTTGAAGTTTTTCCATGTATGTGGTTAAAATTTATGTTGGAAATTTGTAGATGTTATGGAAACAGCTTCTCAATGCGTTATTGTTCGAAAGCCTCCAAAGGAAAAAGACAAAAACACTCAGGCAGACGCATTGCCCTCAGTTAGTTGATTTTTACTTGACTATCTTTTTTTGGACGAAATGTCCCTTTGTGATGATCATTTTTGAGTTTTCACTATGTTTTCTTAGGGTCAATTTGTGCTCTACTCTTTCGTGCACCGATATCGTAATATGCCGTTTTTTCAATGTCGAGTAGTATTGCTCGGAATGCTCTTTTCTATCACATTCGTATTTCCCGGTGGGTTTTATGGTAACCTTTAAAAATGTATCAGCATAGATATCAGGTGTCATCCTCAGGGATGCTCAGATCAACTGGGTGATTGCTGATGGTATTGATCGGTAGAAAACTAGCTGAGAGACAGGACAAACGAAGGAACAGCGTGGTATAATGGTGAACGCGTTAATCCCTGGAAAAGATAATAGCGCGTTCGTTCCCTACCGCACACACCTGCGGTCTGGAGTTTTGCAAATATCTGAGCACCATTGTGGTTGTACTTCGAGTAATAACCTTCCATGAATAATTATAGAAGGCAGCAAATAAAAAGTTAGTTAACAATGGTATCTGCATATTTTGACTTATTTTGCTTCAGTTGGTCCACTCTGGGAGAGCCTGAAAAAAAAGCTAACCGTGAGTATACCTAGCATCCACGTTCAGAGCCCAGTAAGCTATGCATGGGTGTCAAAATGCTAAAAACAGTAAAAAAAAAACGGGTTTCATTCTCCTGGCTCCGAAAGGACCCCCAATTTCGCAGCGTTGGTTAGGACGAGTACGGAGGGGCTGCTAAAATGTCAGGGCTAATGGAAGCTGCCTGGATCACGAAGAACTATGGTGACGATCTGTGCCTACAATGCACGTACACTTGCATCCGAGTCCTCGATAGGAGACTTGCTCATGCAAGCAAGAATGATAAGGTACGACGTCATCTGCCTGGCCGAAACGAGACGACGCCACCCATTAAACGCTGTCTATGAAACTGGAGAAGAACTGTTCCTCGGAACATGCGACAGTAGAGGCGTAGGCGGTGTGGGCGTTCTCGTCAATACGAGTTTGTCCATGAACATCAATTCATTCGAGCAGCTTACAACCCGAATCGGACGTTTACGATTAAAAAGATGTGGATCAATATCGGCTTTGACAGTCTTCGTCGTTTACGCGCTAACATCAAGCTATGACGAAGAAGAAGTCGAAGCGTTTTACATAGATTTGGAGAAGTTCTACAGAGAAGACCACACATTCTTTAAGGTCATCAATGGAGATTTCAATGTCAAGATTGAATTAAGGAGATGGTCTGAGGAACGTCACATTGGGACCCATGGAATGGAATCGAACGAACAGGGTGAGCGGCTGAGTTTATTATGGCGACCAAGACCATTCATGATAACTCGCAATTCCAGAAGCCCCACCCTCAGCGCTGGAAGTGGGAGTCTCCCAATGGAGAGTACTATAATGAAATAGACCACGGCATAGTTAATAGAAAGTTTTGCTAACCAATGTCGCTGTTGTCTCAAAATTCTAAACGGGATCAGACCACCGTCTCCCTTGTGCTAAATTCCATTTCTCGCGGAAGGGAAAAAAATCAGCTAAATTGAAGAACCGATGTTCCAGGACCACCGCGAACTGGGACTTATTCAATTCTTTAGTCGGCTGTTGGGCATATGCCGCTGTTGATAACATCGACGAGGAATACGATTGGGTCATTCAACATCTACACGTTAGAGCTATGAAAACTGAGAGTTCGAAAATCACCAAGAGACGTCTGTCTCCAGAAACTCTCGAGCTGATACGCCGGCGCGGAATCGCACGATCTGCAAGCAACCGCGAACTAATGTCTGAACTTGCAAAACAATGCAGACAGGTGATGGAAGAAGATCTTAAAGAGAGAAGAGCAGCAGTGAAAGTCGAAGCTGCAGAGACTGGGAAAAGCATTCGCAAAGCCCACCGAAGCTTCGCCAATTACAAGACCAAGATGGTTGTACTCCGGCGAAGAGCCTTCCGCCAGTCCTCGTAAACACGCTGGCTAGGCTCTTCAGACGTTACCGGCCTGAACATAGGGTGCCTACTCAGTGGAAGACCAACAAGACCGTGTTTTCGTTCAAAAAGGGTGACCTACACCATATCGGCAACTATCGCCCAATCTGCTTAGTGCCTGTTGTCTACAAACTTTTCACTCGAGTCGTCCTAAACAGAATTAACAGAACACTGGACGACGGAGAGCTATGTGAGCAAGCAGGATTTCGAAAAGGATTTAGTACGATGGACTACATCCACACGTTAACAAGGCTCATTGAAGTATCGCGAGAGTACAAAAGACCGCTCTGTCTCACTTTCATGGATTTACAGAAGGACTTTGATTCAGTTGAGGTAGAAGCAGTCATGGAAACCCTTAATTGTCAAGGAGTCCCTGCTCAGTACATAAAGATTTTTCGTGAGCTGTACAAAAATTTCACAACCAAAATTTCACCATTCCACAACGATATTAACGATGAGGTCAATTGAGGAGATAGGAAAGGCTATACAATCTCGCCAAAATTATTTACAGCCACTCTCCAGAACGTCATGCGAACATTGGAATGGGACGATATGAGAGTGAAAATCGGTGGTCGGCAGTTACACCATGTTCTCTTTACTGATGACGTCGTCCTTATAATACCAAATAATACCGAGCGGAACGTATACTTGCCGACTTTGATAAAGCCTGCGGAGAGATTGCTCTTTTGAGGAACGGAAGGTTTCGTGTGCCCCATTCACGATCAAGGAATCGAATATCTTCAAATGCTTCATCTGTGTATATCTTGGTCGGGATATCAACATGTTGAACGACTTAGCTCCAGAGCATGAGCAGAGGGAAACGAGCGGCTTGGGGAGCTTTGAATAGCCTCGAGGATGTAGTGTAGAGAACGAAGAACACCCAGCTCCGTGCCCACCTTGTCGACTGAACGGTACTTCTTGCCCTAACACATGCTTCAGAAACTTTGGTCGTTGCGCAAGCAGGATGAAATATCACTCAGCGTCATCGAACGCGCATTCGAAAGGACGATGCTAGGAGTATCCGGTTTGACACAAGTAAAGGATGGGATCCGAAGCTTCCACCTGCGTCAGCGATATAAAATCAAAGATGCCATTCTGTACGCCAAACAGTCGCCAAACAAAAGATAAGGTGGGCCGGACACGTATTACGTGTGAATGTCAACCGATGGACAATAGCCGTTAGTGACTGAATTCCTCGTGATGTCGAACGTACTGCAGGAAGACCACCGACTCGATGGTCAGAGTTCTTCCCGAAAAGCCTGGAAGAAAGATATGATGCTCGACGACTCCCTAGAGGGAGCAGGACCCACTGGGCTACTCTTGCACGCGACAGGGAAAGGTGGAAGATTTACTGGCGCCCGCTCGAGACTCGACGATCAACGGGACTGCAGGTGATACAGGTGATTTTGCTTCAGTTGCAGAACAGTGACTTGTTTCATCAAGTGTTTCCTTTCAGGATTTCTTACTGGCCTTATGTGGGGGCTTTATTTATCATTTGTCGGGTTTCTCTATCTCTTTGTCTCGGATCTTCAACCCCTGGTAAGCTACCTGTGACTCATTGTTTATACTAGAACAAATTGTTGCTTTTGTTTTTTTTCCTTAGTTACATCTGTTCATTAGCATCAATAGTTATGCACCGCACCCTATAAACTCCTCCCTCGTCAACTAAGTTTATTTGTGCTTCGAAAAAAAAATACATATTAAGTTTATTTGTCTTTACTTCTTAATTACCAGACTACTATACTAAGCGGTTAGCACAGTGGTGTGATATCATTCATTACGTCAGCACCTCTACCTACTCAGACATGGCTTCAGTACTGCCCTGAGCCTCTTCGGCTTTTGTCGTTCCGAGTTCGCAAAGTTGGTACTAGACATGTGTGGGCTCAGCTTACTTTTCCAATCTACATGAGAACCCTCTAGCACGGCTGCGTAGGACTAGGCAGAGAATCGACTGGATCAGTACTGAACCACATTCATAGAGATTAAAATGCTCAGGTAGCATTCGAAGCGGTTAGCACAGTGGTGTGATATCATTCATTACGTCAGCACCTCTACCTACTCAGACATGGCTTCAGTACTGCCCTGAGCCTCTTCGGCTTTTGTCGTTCCGAGTTCGCAAAGTTGGTACTAGACATGTGTGGGCTCAGCTTACTTTTCCAATCTACATGAGAACCCTCTAGCACGGCTGCGTAGGACTAGGCAGAGAATCGACTGGATCAGTACTGAACCACATTCATAGAGATTAAAATGCTCAGGTAGCATTCGAACAAACGTGCTAAAAAAAGTTCGAGGTTCTTCGTTGACGGTAGATGCGAAATAACGAATCGAATGCAAGAAGTATTGAGATCGTCACAGTGGAAGTGAAGACAAGTCCTGTAAAATTTGAAAAACTTACCAAACATAATCCATGGTAATTTCTAGGTGGTGCTGCTATTGGTATTAACGTTGATAGAACTTATGAACACCAGTGTGTAAATCGGTACCCCCAGTCTTTTTTGTTGCAGCGTGATCAATCGTTTGCGAAAACTCATCAGTTAAACGATAGTTGCGACGAACTGGAAGATGCACAAGAAGCTATTAGTGGCGAAGGAAATGGTCTAGGTTTGAGCGATGGTGTTATCTATCGAGTGTGTTTTTACAGTGGTTTTTGACCCTGTTAACAAAATCCATTGAATACAATTAAGCGTTTATTAAATTGTTCTGTGTTTGTGTGAAGTACAACCACAATGATGGTAAGATTTGAGCAAAACTCGGAAGCTCAGTGCGGGTATAGACAATAAATGAAAATAAATAAATAAAACAATAACAAACAAATGAAAGTAAGAGCGTTGTTTTGTTTTTGTCTTAGGGATGGATGAATGAACTACGAGGAAGATATTCTCCCGCTACCTACCACGTTAATCATGCTCAGTCGGTTTTAGTTCGATTAGAGGTTTGCTTCTACTTTGATATGTTTTTTGTTATTACGTTAATCAATACATGTGTAAGTGATTTAGGGGTCAACATTGCGAATTTCGAGACCAGCTAAAGCAGTGTTGAAGCACGCGTTCCACGAAGATCCAACACTCACTCAGCCACAGCCAACTATGGTTTCACAAACAATATACAGCCTTGTCGATGCTCATGTTGGTTAATATAAATTCGTTTATTTTTCTGTGACTCATTAAACCAATTATAAGTAAAAACTACTTGTGCACTGCCTCCCAAAGGTTTGCCGCCTCATCGTGGCTGGGACGTGTTCCTGAGTTTCGGGCTTTGATGTAGAGTGGGGATTCATCTCCGGCAGGGTCTTCCAAGCCGAAAAGTCTAGCTTTTTCACCGGAAAGCCTAGCTAAGAGTAAACCAATAGCAGGATCGACCACCGTTCTGGTACCATACTAGTATGGTGGCAAATCTCCCTCTGATCCAGAAGGGCTGGGACTGCCTGTGGTGGTGACGACCTGGGGCAGGCTTTGGTTAGGGCTGACCTCGGGACTTCAGAGAAACGCAATAGCTAGAACAGCAAAACTCCAGAAAGTGGCGATTTTGCTAGGGTCCGCTTAACTAGTGAGGATGTGCCGTCCAAGTATCCAAGTAAGTAACTTGAGAACTAAAGAGAAAACTAGGTTCGTCAAGTCATCTCTGCAATCTTTGTCACATTTTTACGTGTATTGTAGTCTATGTAGTTTTTTTTTTTCAAAGCGAGACTTCATAATTCCTACGACCGACTTTCTATTAACCTTAGCAGTGATCAAGTAATTTTTTATTTCTTGTTGAGCAAACGTGAGGTGTTATTTTGTTTATTCAGAAACAAGCTGATGTTTCGGCGGATTTCACCTTCCTCAGAGCTTAGAAAGGTCAAGCTGACCGCATTCTACCCAACCAAACACTTCCAAGCAGAGAAAATGCTAAACTGAGATTTCAATCACATTGAACATAGAATGGCTTCTTCGCATACTCACCGCTTTCTATGAGTCTTCCACTGACTATGTCACCTGCAGACCAACCGCACAGTTTATATGGTAGCGTAGTGTGCCTCTCATCAAAACAAGTCTTAAATACAATTTTAACTTATTATTTACTGCCTGCTCTTTTTAATGGCAGGTTATATATTGCGAAATATAACTTTAATGATGCTGAGATATTTGCAAAACTCCGAACCGCAGGTGCTTGCGGTGGGGAACGAACGCGCTATTGTCCTTTCCGGGGAGTAACGCGTTCACCACCACACCATGCGGGTCCTTCGTTTCGCCTGTCTCTCAGCTAGTAAGAGATGTGATACAAAAACTTCATCCTTTATTAACCCTTAAAGGACATCGTGAACCTAAGGTTATTCCATTCGGGAGCTGCTGCCCGAACTCATTGGGCTGTGCTTGAGGATTTAACGTTATTAATATTAAAATAGCGCGAAAAATTAAGTGGTTGACGTCAAGTGTGGATATTTTGCTATTATCTCATTATTTTAATAATCGCCTTAATGATTGCCCTCTAAAACTGACTGTCTTCATCAATTGAGTAAACACGATATGTTATTTTTATTCATTATTCACGAATAAGCTGACGCTTCGGCGCATTTCGCCTTCCTCAGAGCCTGAAAGGTCAAGTTGACAGCAATATATTCGGCCAAACACATCCATAAACAGACAGAGAAAACACTAAACCAAGATTTCAATCACGCTGAACACAGAATAGCTTCTTTGCACACTCACCGCTTTCTATGAGTCTTCCACTATGTCGCGTGATGACCAACGGCACAGAATTCACATGAAAGCGTAATGTGCCCATCCCATCCGAATAACAGGCTTATGTACTGCCCAATATCACGCGTGAAAATGAGGCATTCCTCCTTGCGGTTCATTTTCGGATTCTTATAATTAATCCAGAATGCCTCGAGAATTTTACGCGCTTGTGTTCTCGATTCTTGCGCGAGGATCGTGACGCGTGCTTCAAAGTCCTCCCCGTTATGTTTCTGGGTACTATGCGTACCTAGTGGGATATTTGGTTTACGTATGCCGAGTTTTCCACTTTACGTGGCCGGACACGTAACGCGGATTAATGATAACCGTTGGACAAGAGCCGTCAGTGACTGGATTCCTCCGGATGTTAAACGTACTGCAGGAAGACCACCGACACGATGGTCAGAGTTCTTCACGAAGAGCCTAGAAGAAAGATATGGTGCTCGGCGAGTCCCTAGTTCGAGCAGAACCCATCGGGCTACTCTTGTACGCGACAAGGAAAAATGGATTTACTGGCGCCGCTCGAGTCACTCGACGGTCAACGGGACTTCAGGTGACAGGTGATGCCGACTAGGTGTACTTTTATACGGGCACAGATTGGTCTGCCCGTTTTGCCAATGTATTCGTCTCCGCACGCCTTAAGGGAGATCAAATAAACTGTACCCGAACTCATTCAATCACCGTCACCACCGTTGGGGCAAGTTATACAATTTTGCGTTCTACATAGATGGTCATAAGGCAGTTGCGAACTAGTTGGCTTTTTAGAGTGCTAACGGTATAAAAGAACACTTAGTCGGTAAAATTAAAGTTAAGCTAAGGACCCCACTGGGCACGCATCGGACACAGAGACATAATGAGGATGATTTTGAAGTAGAAGTGGAGATCCTCGCACAGGAATTGAGAACACAAGCGCTCAAAACTCTCCAGGTGTTCTGGAGTAATTCCAGAAATCCGGAAATGAATCGCAGGGAGGAATAGCTCATCACGCGTGATATTGCAGTATATAAACCTGTTATTCTGAAGGGAGGGGCACATTACGCTTCCGTATGAATTCTGTGCCGTTGGTCATCATTCGACATAGTAGAAGACTCATAGAAAGCGGTGAGTGTGCAAAGCTGTGTTCAATGTAAATCTTGGTATAGCGTTTTCTCTTTTTGATTAAGGTGTTTGGCCGAATAGATTGCAGTCAACTTTCCAGGCTCTGAGGAAGGCAAAATCCGCCGAAACGTTAGCTCGTTTCTGGATAAACAATAAAATAACACCTTGAGTTTGCTCAGTAAGAGTATAGTGAATTACGAGGCTCTTCACATCAACGCCTTGCAGAATAGGGTATTCTTAGGTATCGTTGCGACCAAAACGGCTAGCGAAGAGACGTTGGTGGAGTCGCAAGTACCCAATCCACATTCGTTTCGCGCGTAAACCAGGAAATATTGTTAATGTGTCGAAACCTCTCTCACGGTTGGTTTTTTTATACATTGGATGATAGAATCGGTATAAATAGTTCTATATTGCGATTTTAACAGTTTCTAATCTTTTCCGAGCATTCCAGTTCCGTATCTATGCACCCAGTTGGAACTGCTCCCGAATGTTTACCGTCTCTAGCGGCTGAAAGACTATCATCCTTTGATGACGGTTACACGGCTGAAACAGACTCAAATGACGAAAGCGAGCCAGATCTTACTCGGATGAGTCGTGCCAATTCGCTCAGCGATATCGATGATTTCATTAGTGTACCCGTTGGTGCTCCATCATCACATAAACGCAGGTCTCTCTATCTGTTTGTGCGAGCTGCTCGTGAAAAAGAACGATGGTTCCATTTGTAAGTTCTCCGTTTACTTGTTTGTTGTTTATTGCATAAACGATAGATGAGGACTCTTTTTAGACTTCGAGAAGCTTGTGCTCAATCCAAAGGGTTTGGGCGACCGAAGACAAGACGAAGGAATAGCGAAGTGCGCTTCGCACTTGACGTGAGCACTGCTTGTCATTGTCATCACTTTTTTTTATCAATAAAATTTTTTACATTGTTAATCATCTGGAAACTGCTAATATTTGTTGAAGTTTGATCTCGAGGGGGTTTTTTTGCTTTAATGGGGAGTTGTTCTCTTAACTCTTTATGCGGTGTGTGTAGCGCAATGGTCAGAGGCGCCCTGCAATCCATTATGGGATCGATTACAACCCCCAGGCTTATCACCCTGCATCCTTCGCACTTGACGTGAGCACTGCTTGTCATTGTCATCACTTTTTTTATCACTAAAATTTTTTACATTGTTAATCATCTGGAAACTGCTAATATTTGTTGAAGTTTGATCTCGAGGGGGTTTTTTTGCTTTAATGGGGAGTTGTTCTCTTAACTCTTTATGCGGTGTGTGTAGCGCAATGGTCAGAGGCGCCCTGCAATCCATTATGGGATCGATTACAACCCCCAGGCTTATCACCCTGCATCCTTCCGTGGTTGGCAAATTGCTACAAGACTTGTCTGGGAGGATAGCACTACTGGTTCGATACATCGGTAGTCCACAGCTAATCATTGTAAAGGCCAGATATGCATTCATTCATCTCCAACGATACTTAATGAAGTCGAATGCATGGCGCATCCTTCAGGGATTGATCAACGCCGAGAGCTTTATCCTTTTTTTATAGGAACTATGTTTGTCTTGTTCGTATGTTGTTCTTGCGCTCAACCAGTTTCAGCGATGCTAATGAATCGAATGCGTGGCGCATCCCTTAGAGATTGATCAAGAACTTTATCCTTTATCCTTTCCTTTATTGTGAACGACTTTCATGTTTTGTCTCATTTTGACATGTTTGACAAGTATTATTTCTGTATTGATCGTAATATTTCTGTCTTTGTTAACTTCAACGAATTGGAAAAAGTGCTTTTACAGTGCCCGTCAATTTCTGACACTCTTTTTGAGGATGCCCTTTATAAGCGTGTGCATGCACAATTTGCTACGTGAGTATTACTCATCTTGATTTGTGGCGTATTGAAAGGATGTTGCATAATGCAGGCAAATTTCGTTGATTCTTGGCTGTGGGGTTCCCCAACCTGAACGAGGTTCCACTGTATCCGTGGATCTTGGCACAGTCAAATGGAAGCGCGGGATTCCTGAAGAGAATTCAGATCTTGTCGAGTCGATTAATTCTCTTGGAACTAGGTAATTGGTGATATTTTTGGTGCACTAATGGTTATTCTTTGCACATGTTACACACTCCGTTTCAGAATATTTTTCGATTTTTGTCGTGACGAGTTTTGGGCTAATCAAGTGAAACATAAAATACAGAGCAAATTAGCCACGATACATGTACGTCGTTTGGTCATGATCCAGTTCTTATTTTCCTACTAAATTCTATTAATCTGCTAATTCTACAGGCGTCGGTTTTCAGTTGCCTTACTTCATTGAAGAATTGGAGTTATCATCGTTGAGTCTTGGAACGACTGCTCCACAAATTATAGGTGTATACGCCCCAAAACTAAATGACTGGGGCATTTGGGTTGATTTGGAAGTAGGTTTATTTTCTTTTTATCATTTCTTGAGACGTCTTAAAATTTATACTTTGGTATTTCCATGGCGTAACAGTAATTTGATAGAGCCGTATTTCGTTCGTTTTTTCTGCCATGTTTCTCTGTTTTACACAAGTTTTAGATGAAATATGCTGGCGGGATCAGATTGGTGCTTCAAACTAGCGTGAACCTTCTTAAGCTTCAATATGGAGCTGCAAAGGTATACTGACGTTCTTCATAGTTTTCATTTCTTACACTATATTCTCCATTCTATCTAATTACTTGGAAACTCGGACGGCCAGTCCTCACCGGCTGAGCGCGTCCCAGCACAACTCCATTTTTCGAAGTTTTGCTGGTCTAGCCGTTTTAGTTCTCTGGAGTCCCGAGGTCAGCGAGGCCAAAGTCTGCCTCAGGCTGTCGCCGCCCTAGTGGATCACAGAGAGAGGTTTGCCACCGTGCGACTAGTTTGGTACCAAGACATTGGTGGATCCTGGTATTGGTTTACTTCTAGCTGAGATTCCTGGCTGAAACGCTGGACTCCTGAGATTGGGAGACCCTCCTGTGGGATAAATTCCCCTCTGTACATCGTAACCCCAACATCGAGAAACACCTCCCAGCCACGATGAGGCGGTAAAACGTTAGGAGGACTGTATTTAATTGCTTTTTTTAAAATTGTGGATCACTCCTACAAGCTCATTCGTCCAACATTTCATTATATTCAAGTGTGCGTTGGTGGGAACACTAGGTATTCCCTAAGCTCATAACTAGGGTGCTTTGCCTTGAAGTTCTAATGTTTTCCTTGAATGTTTAAAATGTTCGGCTTCTCTGAGTTGCTTCTATGGTTTGAAATGTCTTATATCACTTCTCAGTGGAAGATTATCGTGCAGTTGTGTCAAATTTTTATGCTCACACATAGTATATTTTGCATTAACCTTTGAAGGTTGAAGCGGAACGAAAATTGTGCCGTTTGACGGATGCGATGGCGAGGACTTTCTCGCACTACTCAGATGAGGAACTGCCAGAGAGCCCTGAGAGCAGTCCCGATGAGGACTTTGGTGCAAAAAATAATTTCGAAAGGTGAGTAGCTTGAAAAAAAGCTTGCTTGAACTTCTATCAGCTTAACACGTTTTCCTCTTAATTGTGTATTCGAGTTTTTCTGTTTTTTTTGCCGTTTTTTAATCGTTGCTTTGGGTTGTGATTTCATTTCTTATTTTTAAGTAGCTTATTCGGTGCCTGTGTCATTTCAGTACAAGCACAAGAGAGAGGACGGGAAAGAAGATCATTTCGATGGTAGAGCGTGCAGCACAGAGCAGCTTTTTCCAGAAGGCTGCGAAGCTTCCAAAAGTTGCTAAGGTGGGTTTGTCAACGAATATATATATATATATATATGTATGTATGTATGTATGAAAATAGCTGCGAACATTGTAGGATGTAGTTTTACGAAGCTTCTTGGATTATTAAGCTAACACGATGTTGATAAAAAGATTTCTTCGGATAACATTTCGACATTTTCGCCTTCATCAGAGCCAATGATCCGAGCCAATGGCCCACATTCGTTCTCTGTGAAAGACGAAGGTAGCAGACTTCTCTAGAAGGATAGCAGCACTGCCTCGATACATCGGTAGGCCACCACGAGTCATTGTAAAGGCCAGATATGCATTCAATCACCTCCAACGATACTTAATGAAGTCGAATTCATGGCGCATCCTTCAGGGATTGATCAACGCCGAGGGCTTCATCCTTTTATCCTTTATCAACTTCTTGTTAGCTTAATAATCCAGGAACGTACTGATTACTTTACTTATGCAAAGGCTAAATGTGGCTCTGAACACTATTGTTTTAATAAAGTTTAACTCTTTGGTTCAAGTATTCTTTATTGTTCTCATAAACCTATTCCATGTTATCTCCTCTTCATTGTATATTCATATTTACTTTTTGAACTGAACCAACTATTATTTAAGCTGATAGAAGACGTCTCCTCGACACCTCTCATTCTAAACGTTGAAGTGGAAATGCTCGAAGGGCCTATAACTGTTAACATACCACCACCGCCATCTGATCGATTATGGTATAATGTATTGTTTGATATGATTTTTTTGTAAAATGCTATTATCATTCACCATTTTCATGTCTAGGTATGGATTTCGGCGTCCGCCGTTGGCTTCCATACGAGCTGTTCCTCAAGTTGGCGATCGGTCTGTCGATATGTCAACAGTATCTGACTGGATTGAGTCCAAGCTTCGCTTACTAATCGAAAAGAATCTAGTTTGTCCAAATATGGATGATATCGTACTACCTATCATGTCCGGAAATGACCTTTTACAGAAAGGCGCCTACAACCAGTGAGTTCGTAAGCTTCATGTTCATACGTTAACACTCTGTGAGATCGGTTGTTCAATTCTTCGGGTATTTGTTTAATAAGGTTTTAACTACTTGCTAGGTACTTTCGCAATCCCCCTATATTTCATTGCTGATGCTTTTTGTCCATGTTTGATTTCTAATCCTTTGTCAGCCCTTAAAACGTTGTACAGCAATGTACAGATTTCTGAGCACCGTTACCGGTCTGGTTGCTTTCGCTTATACGGTTAGTTTTATACGTGCAAATACATGGTTATTTATGGCAGTGTAACTTCCCATGATGAATAGAGACGCTATGTTCTCTTGCAATCGCTTTTCTAGCACTCATTCTTGAAGTTGTATTCTCATGTGCATTAATCAGTTCGATCAACCGATAAAATATCAATTCTTTGTCAGCACTAAGATGATCCTTTTATAACTCGAACGAGACTGAATGTTGAAATGTTACAACAAATGGAATGTTGGACTGAGTGTAAAGAAAATACGACAACAACAATGCTGAGATATTCGCGAAACTTGGACCCTCGACCAAATCGAACCACGATTACTGTTCCGGGGGCTCTCGTATTACTCACTGCACCAGTAAGGTCCTTGCTTTGCGTTTCTCTCAGCTAGTTTTTTACTTAACGATGCTATCAGCAATCACTCGTCAGCGGGATTGATCTGAGAAGCGCAAGTCGGCATTGAACGCATTTGTGCTGAGGGTGTTGTCGAAATCACAATGTTAACCTTTTATTTGCTGAGTCTGAAGGGTTTAATTTGCTGCATTGATTCCACAATGTTCATGATTTCATGAGGATGAAGATGTAAGAAGAGCGACAATTGGGATGATCAAAACTCCGAGTTGTACTAGATGACCTGGAATAAATTAAAAATCAGATGTACGGATTTACGAAAATGCGGACAAAGTTGCATATTGTCGTCTTTTTCACTGAAGCATTTTGGTGTTTGCTTCGCCACTCACCCGAGAAAGGAGTTTACTATATGGGTTTTGGTAACACGTTCTCGACAAATCCTAATTTTCCCCTGTGCGATGGCGCATAACTGCGTCGCACTTGACAAGAGTTGGTGTCAACGCGTATTGAAACGCATGAGGAAGGTAACCACCTCTCTTCGTCTTGTGTGGTTAGCCTTTGGGTTCGGTTTTCAATAGCTTCTTCTTCAATACTTTCTTGCCCTACATGTCTTATACGTTCTATGAAATTTTCCACATTTCTTGGAACGTAAACATTTTGCCTGTGCGATGAAGTAGGCAGATCACGACATACATCTAATAACACCCAGTTCTTTCAGTTATTTCTCCAAGTGTCTGCTTAGTCTATAACACAAGAATTTGTTTGAAATAGGAAGTGGAGTGTTAGCAAAGACGGCAGACAGCTACCATTGTAACCCTATCTTCTCTTGGAATAGTTTAAGATATCCCAAGGAGAATTTAATAGTTTGGGATTCGTATCGTTGGCAAAGAAGTTCTTATTGGCTGACGTACTTGCTGAACTATGAGCTTCCATTATCCATCTGTGCAAATTGTACAGAATCCGTTGCCTGGCCAGTTCTAGGGCGACCGTATCGTTTGACGAGGCTGGATACATGTCCGAACAGTGTGCTGCTCCTTTGAATAAATCGTATTTGCACATTTTCGCAGTGATTTCCTGGTTGTACTTCATATAATACCCTGCATTGAAAAGGTAGTGGCCAGTAGATAAAAGATAACTAAATACTATGTTACCATTACGACAACGTTTCGAAAGCGCACGGAAGCCGCATATCAGCGTTGTGCCGATTTTTTTTTTCAAATTCAAAATCTACGATAAAACCTGAATTGTAAGAAGCTCGGCAATATTTTATTCGAGGGTAGATTTTTGGTATTTTTGAATGTTCAGGTTTTTCTCAAAAGTCCCAGGAACTGTCGTCCGAATTTTCTATTAGCAGTTCGTGCATGCGCCATTCACATAAGCGGCACTAGTAGGAAAACAAGTACGCCTTATTTATATGTGCGTTGCGAGGACAGTTGAATCGCAAAGCTTCAGAGGCCCGAATGCGACCCATGTTGCTCTCTTACTTCTATCCATTTCCTCCATGTTTTTCATGTTCATTGAACGTCCAGTGTATACGAACGTGCTGATTGGAATCGCAGAACCCTCCAGCACAATTTGTTCGCCTTCGCTTTGATGAACACGTTTTCGTAGTATTCATACGCAGTCTAGTCTTTTTTCCTGCATCATTAAGTTCCCTGAGCGTCCTCTCTGCTTCAGTGGTAGTCTTCGAAAAGCGAAAAATTGGCAGGAATTTTCCATTAATACGTATGCCCTTCTTGTCCCAATCGAGTGACCTCATTATCCACTGCAGTGTGGCACTGAACAGCTTTGGCGATATTGTGTACCTTTGTCGAACCTCTTTTCCTTTGGCTATGGTGAGTGATTCGTAAAAAAGCTGCATATTTGTGCTGCAGTTCCTATGACAGTCTGCTGGTGTTCCTATATAGGATGGGTCCACCTGAGGGGAGTGGTCCTTGGTTGACGCGCGCTAATAGGATTTCCTTGATTTAGACGCTATTGAACGCTTTCTTGTAGTTGATAATTGTTACGCTAAGAGTAGACACTTTCGACAAACTTCTATGGCCAGTGATACAGTTTGGAGGTGGTCCTTGCAGCAGAATCCCTGTCGGAATCCTGCTTGCTCAACTGTTTGTGCCAAGTTCTTCGATATATATATAAGGATAAGCTTCATGAACAGCTGGTGGAGTATATTTAGCAAGAATATCAGGCTAAGGTTACGGAAATCCTTTCGGTCACCCTTCTCGGGTAAAATGGCTGTGTGCGACGTCCTCCGCTGGTCTGGGGTTTTGTCTTTATGAAAGTAAGATATCATGTGAGTTGTGAGCAGTACATATAATTTGTGGTCACCACTTCTAAGGAAATCGGCATTGACATTATTGGGTCCTGGAGCTGTGTTTCCATTTATACTTTCTACATTCAGCTCGAACTTCAGAGGGTATAATCCTGCGCGATTTCTTACCACCGATGATTTCGAGGTCCGAAGTGAGTTGTTGAGCGGAAAAGATTAGTATAGAATTTTTCTGTTGTCAATTCCACATCGTGGCACGACGTACTGGTAGTCCCATCTGTATTCATTAGGGCGGATAGCGAAGCATTATACTCGCAAAGATCCCAAAGGCACTTCTTCAGACTGGATCCTTTTCGAGCTGCTTATAAATCACTTTTTCTACCTGGGGAAGATCTTCTACAGTTGGCATTTATTAACAGCCGTGTTTTCCTTCTATTCTTGAGCAACTCCTTAGTGGTGATGGAGATGCGGTCTGAACTTCTTGTTTGATTGAATGAGTCATTTTTGGCACACATTTTGAGTCCTTCTGCGACGAATTTGTAGTTATCGGCCACGTCTTTCTTTGCCTGCTAGTTATATGTCTGCTAGTTGAGGGATTTTACTGAGAATATCCTCATTAAGTATGGCTTCTTTCGTTTTTCTTGGACGATGACAAGAATTCGTTTCTTGCTTATTAGTGAATCGAGTCTTCGTAGCTACGGACGTATATAAGAGGTGTCATCTTCTGCTTGTGTGAAGGCTGTCGATCTTTGCATGAGTGGTGTTGTTGAGAGACTCCTATGTCCAGCGGCGATTTTCTGCCTTCTCGAAAAATGACTTTTCATGGAAGAACCATGCTGATGACAGAAGTCTTACACGACGGTTTCCGTTCTAATTTCCTTCTCCTATTCCGACTCTCCTTATGCTACAACTTCCTCCAACTGGTTGTAAAACGTGCTCAGTTCACTCTTACCAGCTGTGCAATTGTTGTTGATGATACCGACTTTCTTCTGAGGCGCAAGTGGAAGACGAACAATGACCAAGCGTGGTGAAAAGACTTCGTATGAAGTGATTAGATGCGAAATTAATGAGTGTAGACAACTCCAACACCTCCGACATTTCTTTACAAAACGTTCCCTCCACTATGACAAGAATTCTGTCATCTAATTGGTGTATGTCGGTCTTCCTGCTTTTCGTCTCAAGCAGGGTGATCACATGAAATTTGATGCAACCAGTGGTCACAAGTGGAGCGTAAGCTTTGGCGTCTGAGGAGAATGCTGTGGTGTTATTGGTACACAGCAAGAAGTAGTCTCATGGTGTATCGTGGGCGTCTTCGGTTTGTTCGTTTTCGATGACATCCCGTGCAACTCGAGATTTGGTCGCCTCCCACTCGTTGTCTCACTACCCAACGTCGTAGATGGGAGACCACAGTCTAACGGATACTCAGACTGGTTTTGTGTTCCAGAAAATCAGAATTCTGTCTGTGTAGGATAAAAATGCGGTTCAATTAGTAAAGTGTATTATTGATCAGCCTAGCCGAAGCCTTCCCCACGCCATCATTACCTCAGGGAATCGCTGCCCTTGTGGATCAGAAGGAGATTTGCCACCATGTGACTAGTTTGATACCACGACGCCGGTGATTCCTGGTACCGTTTCATTCCTAGCTGGGCTTCCCGATGGAAACATCGGACCCCTTCTCACCCTGGAGGACCCTGTTGAGGGAATGTGCTCTCCGCTGTGCATTGCAGCCCGACACTCAGGAACCCGTCCAGCGATGAGGCGGTAAACCGTTGGCTGGTCGTGTTTTAAAGTGAGTCTGATACACAAGGTGGACAAAAAAAGAAGCAAGAAAAACTCTTTTTTATGTTTCACAAAATCAGAATTCCATTTGTGTACGACGAAAATGCGGTGGAATTAGTAAAGTTCACTATTGGTTCAGGTATTTTGCTTTAAAATTGTAATCGGCTGCTATCTTCACATTGAATGCATTGAAAGCAATGCATATCGTTTGTTGTATTAATGGTTGGCATTTTATGCTAAAAATACCTGCGTTGTGCAGGAAGTTACTAAAAGCATGTTGGGTGTTCATTTTGATTTTTGTGTGAGAAGCTTCCCTTTCTTTTCTTATATTCTCTTCTCATTCTTACACCTTAGAATACATCTTGCAAAGTTTCCAGTCTAGTACAAGTTGTGTCCACCACACATATATAGCGGTGGCATTAAAATATTGAAGGAACATCTAGTATATAGGCCTTTTACACTATATCAGGTATGTGAGTGCTTAGAACATGACTACAAATGAGAAAGTAACTGTTTACGTCGCAGTTAGATATTGCTGTGAAGTGGAAGGAATCATTACATCATTTTATCCTTTGTCGTTCGTACCGCACTTTAGAGATAAATAAGTTTGATAAGAAAAAGGAAATCATTCTCACCTTCAATCATAAATGCGTCGATGTTTCTATTGACATTCGCGCGTAGAAGGCCAAGTGATTTCCAAGGATCGATGGAACCGTTAGGAAACACAACGTTTGTACCCTTAAATGAATACTATTTCAGGAGTTAATAGCAGCGCTGTTTTAGTTCATTGTTAAGGTTTTTAGCCATATTCTGAAGTATCTATCAAGAATAAAAAGTCTTTGAGTGCTCCTTTTTCGACAAACTAGCACAATATTCGGAACCTCCTTATTTTCAGGTGCAGTCATTGCTGGGGAGAGATTCATTGAGTTCGGGCGTATCTTCAGCACAATTAAAACCGGTTCTCATGAAAGTTTGGTTTTCATTCTCATTCTGTAATGCGATAACCGTTCATTCTTTTCTTTCTTATTTTTGTTTTATTTTATTTGACAAAATATTTTATTTTTTTATTTTGCTTGATTTTATTTTTTATTTGATTTGATATTTTATTTGATATTTTTATTTCTTTTTATTTGATCAGCCTTCACATCTACTGTACGGATCTCAGCACTTCTCACATTCGATTCGTTCGCTCGCATCCATTGTCCACGAACATCTTCCATCATTTATGGCTTCGATTGGTGCTTGAGGATGTCCATTTCATCTTGAATGTCGTAGAATGCTGGTTGGTCAACTCTCGCTAGAGTCCTGAGATAGCCGGGCTGGAGCGTTCCCAACTGGATTGCAGATAGTATTTTTTTTTCATAGGCAAGTTCGGTAGCAATTTCCCGATCCAGGAGGGATGAGAGGCTTGTTTGGTCTGGCGCAGAATGGAACTAGCACCATGCTCGTAATAACGGACATCACTACCACTGTGCTATCTGTATCCTTGCCTTTTTCTTTCTTGTTACGGAGCAGTATTTTGTCAAAGACTCAGTGCAGTTCTTACTGACATTTTTTGGTGTCTAAAACGAAGCTTACATTGACAAGTAACAATTCCTTCTTTTTTAAAAAATTCGTAACTGGCATACCCGATAAGCAGATGCTCCACCGTATTTTTTTCGTACTCCAGCAACTCCGTCGTACGTAAAGGCGAGTGTATACTCTTGACCGAAGAGATCAACACATTGGTCGGAGAAGAACCTGAGATAAAAGGACTGTTACCGCAGGCGTTACTGTAGACTCTTTCTAAAATTGCTTACGAGTTGAACTCAGTGATGCACCCATCCATTCAGCGAGCTATGGAAAGAGTTTCTTCAAGAGGTAAAGGATTTTCATGAATATATACTTAAATTATTGAGTTTACAGGAGGTTGATAAAATAGTTCTATTCAGATGTTTCGATGTGTTCGTCTTCATCAGAGACGATGATCCGTGTCCATAAGGTGAACAGTTGTAATTCATTGATTCGGATTATCGGCTCTGTTGATTACAAAAACGTCGAAACAGCCGAGAAAAGTTATTTTGTCAAATTCGTGAAAGCTCAACAATTTAACATATGTTGACTATTCTACCACCGAGGTTAGTAAGGTCGGCTTCAAAATTATTGTTTTATGAGTGCAATTTTTTGAGGCATAAGAAGCGATACAGCGAAGCCCGTTCTACTATGAAAAGCCTATTGTTATGGGATTGAGCAAGTGACTGACTCCACTGGAAGCGTCTTGCCAAAGATGGTAGATTGATTACCGTCAGTAGTTTGGAAGTAGCCGAGTTCGGTGCACATTTGCCATGCCCAGCTGCGCATTGCAACTAAAAAGATTATGTTCATAACGAACCTCGTTCCTAGATTTCCTGTTGTTTCCACCTACAGTTTTAGTATTCAACACTTTTTCCCTCTACTTTTATTTTTATGTACTCTATTTTTGTAATGAAGGGCGCGTGTGGCGCAGTGGTTGGAGGCGCCACTGCGACACGCACGTGGAGTCGATTCCTGCGCCCATGACCCACCAAGCCTTCTTTCCCTCCGGGGTCGGCAACCTGGTACCAGACTTCTCTGGGAGGATAGCGGCACTGGCTCGATACATCGGCAGGGCACCGCGAGTCATTGTAAAGGCCAGATATGCATTCAATCACCTCCAACGATGCTTAATGAAGTCGAATGCATGGCGCATCCCTCAGGGATTGATTAACGCCGAGAGTTTTTTTTTATTTTTTGTAATGAAAACAGATGGAATAGTGGGGTTTTGCTTCCTCATTCGATTAACTCTTTGAGATGCTTTAAACCTTAGTGGTGAGTTTTGAAAAATATGGTGGTTTTGTTCCACATCAAAATTTATTTTTAAATGGGGAACAGGATGTTAATTACTATCTCATCGGTCTACGATAGTTGTTTTGCTTTCATCTTTATTTGAAATATATTACATTTAACCTTTAAAGGTGATAGTTATTTCTTAAGAAAATCAGCAACAATTTAGATCTAAGAAAAAGCGAATGACCTTAAATGCTGATGCATTCACTCCCACATCTTGCTGGTGAGGTGACTTACCGGTGTGCCGTTCACAAACTGAGGATAGGGGTTAACCCATAATCAAAGCCGACATTGGGTTTGTTCTGATGCCGGCTCGTTTCAGAAAATAGGTTCGTTATCTTTGATGTGTCCATTCGGCAAATATCTGTTTACCTATGTTAACATAATCACAGACGAGTGAGTGAGGTATGCGCCTATATACAGATTTTGCTTTAATCCAACCAAACCTTGCAGTAAATGACTGTGAGGTGAGAGGAGAGATACTTCAAAGTCGCATCCAACAAGCAAACAACATTTACGCTATTCTCACTGGGCAGCTATGGCACAATTTCTAGAGGTGCTACTATTATTGGGATGGGTAGCTGTGGTAATGATGCCTTTCATCACGAGTGCTGTTCTTATTCGACCCCGCATTGAGCTCAGCAAGCCTGTTATTCGTCCTGCGTTGGGAAATTGGTAAATTATAATGGTTTTTATCATTATTTTTCTATACGCTTTGACGTCACTAGACATTGCAGAGACGCAGCGCTTCTCGCATTCTATTCGCTTCCTCGCATCCATGACTGTTGTCGTTGGTTCTTCTTGGAATCGCTGAATAATCGTTCTAGGGCGTTCTACTGTAGATTGTAGGGATTGAGCTAGTCGCAGAGACAAATGTAGTATGAATTTTCTGACCCTGGAATGAGCGGAGGCTTGGTGGACTCGGGGCTGGGTTGAGCCAGCGCATGGAATGGTTGGGCTGTGCTCGTTACAGGCGACATCACCATCATTGCCTTTTTTTATGACCAATATTATAGTCATTATTATTACTCCTGATGTAGCATCTATTGCCTATTACTATATTTATATCAACCACATATTTTTGTATTTAATTACTTCGAAAAGGATTTTGCTGCATGGGCCACATCCAAACCATGTCCAGGGTCATTGAAGTTTGTCGGGGATACCACTTGCCTCTAGTCCTAACTCATGTCGACTATGAAAAGCGTTTGACAGTATCGAAACGAATGCAAATCAGCTCTCGTCGACCAAGGAGTGGAGCCGTCCTACATAAGAACTCTGTCCGACTGTTATCGGAGCTGCACTACGAAAATACAGCTTTTCCATCGAACTCTTACCACACGCATAGGAGAAGGGGTTCGAAAGGGCGACACAATATCGCTAAAGCTGTTCAGTGCCGCACTACAGTGGACAATGAAGTCACTCGCTTGGGATGAAAAAGGCATATGTATTGATGGAAATTTCCTATCAAACCTTCGTTTTGTCGACGACACTGTCATCTTCTCAAGAAGTACTAGCGAAGCATAGATGATAATCATGGTGTTCAGCGAATCGGAGAAAAAGATCGGACTTGGCATAAATCGAAAGAAGACGCAGTTCTTGAAAAATCCATGGTGCGGAGGCAAAAAATTTGAAATGGATGGCTCTTTCATTGCAGAGACCACCTCGTACGTTTACCTTGGGCGATCAATGAACATGGAACGCAGCATGAAGGAGAAACTAGAAGAAGAAGAGCAGCTTGGGCTGCATTCGGGCCTCTCAAAGAAGCAACCGACCAACTGAAGGACCTGAAAATTCGCGCTCATCTCTTCGATTCTGCGGTCCTCCCAGCGCTCTGTTATGCTGCAGAGACGTGGGTTGATACTTCAACAACGTCAAGAATTCTTCGCACTGCTCACAGAGCCGTTGAGTGATGTCTTCTGAAATATAACTGGCACTCTCAATATCCAACCGGAATACGGAGCTCTGACCTTCAAAATCTGTGAGATCTTCGAGATCCAAGAGAATATACATCGACAGCGAAACAGAGATGGGCCGGTAACACAATGAGAAGAGCAGACGACAGATGGACGAAAAGAACAGTAGAGTGGAATCTAAGAAATGCAAACGTCTCCTTAGACTCACTTACACGTTCGGCGGACGTGTTCGTAAACAAAGCTAATCAGCTGTACACGCAGCTGCAGTTGTTTTGCAGATCACGGTGTGAGACTCGCAAGTGCTACCATGCTCGAACAAAACCACCACCATGGACTACGATTGTGAGAGAAAGGAACGAATTGCATATGTGCTGGGGTCCGCACAACTCATGAAGACGGACCGTCTAAGTATCCAAGTAAGTAATTCACTATTCACATGTAATCATGCTTTTTATTAACCTTTGAAAAAAGGCACGTGGATGTGAGATATCAAGAATTACACAGAAATGCAACCTGCACAATGGAATCGTGTAAGGTGGAAGAAAATAGTACTTATATTCTAATCTCAAAAAGACAGCTATTGTAGTTGAATAGCTTTTGCTAAAAAATAGTTCGAATCCTCAGTGATTCCAACGAATATTCGATTCCCTGATTGATTTTTGTTTTCAAAGACTCACCGACATCGTCTATGTCGGTGTAACTGGTGTTCTGATAGCGTTGAATATATTTCTCGTAGCTGTTGTTATAACACCCCACTGTATGTCCGGTCATTGTGGTGTACCAATCCATCTGAAGATATTTACATTTTTTAAACAAAGTTGTGATATAAATACAACGATGCTGAGATATTTGCAAACTCCGGACCGCAGGTGTCTGCGGTTGGGAACGAACGCGCTATTGTCCTTTCCGGGGAGTTACGCGTTCACCACCACACCATGCGGGTCCTTCGTTTCTCCTGTCTCTCAGCTAGTTCTATTGATCTCTGCCATCAGCAATCACCCGTCAACGGGATTGGTCTAGGGAGCGCAAATCGGCAATGGACCCAGTTAAACCAAGACTTTAGTTATAATCACAGTCTTAGCTGTTTTTTTTTAAATTTTCTGCTTACTCTTTTTAATGGCAGGGCTATCATAAACAAGGAAAGCGCAGTGAACAATATAGTGAGTAAAATACAGGTAGAAATGGAGAGCTTAAGGAAAAACTTTTCTCTATGGACTTCTGAGTCTTCCTTATTTGTTGAAATGTATTCCTACTTCACCAATGGCTTTATACAGCGGGATTCATCCCCTCAGCTGCGTCGTTCAAGCGTATGAGTGTTCGACATTTCCATTATGAAGTCTAGCTTAGGGTTGCAAAAGCTAGTAAACGTTGCCTTTTGTAAGGAGTTATAGATAGTGACGTTAAATATTTTCAATCCACATGTGTCTGCGGCAATGCTGAAAAATGGCATGGCACCAACTTAGGGAAGAAATCACGCTAAATCAGTAATAACCATTAAGAGTGAAAATGTTCTTAAGCACAAACGATCATTCTTGAGAATAAACCGTTAAGATTTTGAAGCTTACAATTATTATGCAAATTACTTACTTGTTCTTCGACCTTCCTTCGTACTAAAAAAGGATACAGCTCTCGGCGTTGATAAATTTCTGAATGCGCCATGCATTCGACTTCATTAAGGATCGTTGGAGGTGATTGAATGCATATCTGGCCTTTAGAATGACTCGCGGTGGCCTACCGATGTATCGAGCCAGTGCTGCTATCCTCCCAGACAAGTCTGTTACCAATTTGGGAACCCCGGAGGGATGAAAGGTTTGATGGGCCATGAGAGCGGGGATCGATGCCACGTGTGTATTGCAGGGCGCCTCCGACCACTGCATCACACGTGCGCGCCCTTTCCTTTATACTATCGATTGTTAAATAGTATTAGTTAAATTCTAAGCTCTAAGGTTTTACAGTTTTATAAAGATTCGTATCCATTCAAGAAGTCTGGAATTTCACCACGATAGGTACATTCGTAACTCTACTAGTTTTCGATAAGTGTGGAAAATTTTTCGATAACTAACTACCTGAGAACGTTGTAACCTTGTGGAAACACTGTACTACAGCACTACAAGGACATGATCATGCTTATAAAACGTACTATTTTAGTTTTAAATTTGGTTCGGTTCGAATTTGCAAAAAAAAGATGAAATGGAGCATCATAATTTCTACAATCTTCAAGGAAAGCACGGATACCGCAAATATTTGCGATATATTGAAGGCGTCTTACAAGACGAAAGAAGAACTTCATCTTTATAGAAAAAGAGGGAGGAGTAACGCAATGGTAGCGATGGCGTTTATTGTGAGCAAGGCCCTTGCTCAACCCTGCCTCGGGCCCATCATGATTTCCATACAGTCGAGGGACGGTTGCCTGGAATCAGTTCATTTCGTCCAATCTATTTGGAGCCCCATAGCGCGATTATCCTAGGATTCCAGAGAGAATCGACTCAACTAGCACTTGGCAACATTCATAAAAAAAGATGGTAATCCTGAAGAAGTAGCCGACACCACACAGGGACAGTTCAAAGACCTTCGTGGATAATGGATGTGAAGGATCGAATCGTACGCAAGAAATGCTGGAACCTCGACAAAATGTGGTCTCGGGTTATGTAGTAAAAAATAAAAAAATTAAGCCAGAATTCTTTTAGACAACAGAGAGCGCAGAAAAACGACAACACTTACAATGTATTTCACTCTGTCCATCTCGTCTCCAATAGTGTAATTAGTCATTATTTTGCATGTCTGTGGCAGACCCAATCCATTTCGAGTGGCTGCGTTCTACAAGCACTCGATTGAAAGGATTTGATTGTTTTTCACTAACCTTTGAAAACTCGCTCACTAGAAGGCGCTTCATTTGCACTAGATGTCTTTTGTCAAAACGATGCACGAAGAAACGTTGGTGATGTACGGGTTTGCGATTAAAACATATCATAAAGCTAAACTGATGCTTAAATGCGCCGCTTACTCGATTGTCTCCTGAGTATAGGTTGATGAGTTGGAGGTAACCGTAGACGTTCGAGAAGAAGAACTGCATCGCTTTTGTGAGATTGTTCTCGTCGAATGCGTCGCAAAGGCTGAAGTACAGACGTCATTAATCTTTCAAAAACATAATCTGTATCTCGTTTCTTAGTAAGTTGAAAGTTGGAAAATGTTTCTCTGTCTGAACACGACGATTCTTCAATCCATTGCTGACTACTCGTATGACCTCTATGGTAACGTTTTTCAGGTTTCTTAAAGGCAGAAAACTGAAGACATTGCGAAACTAGCTTGAAACAAAACCAAGATCTAATATTGCTGCCATGAGAATGTGAAGTTAGAATGATGAGAGGCATAGTTTTAGAAGTTAGAGCAAGTAAGTGAAGATATCGAGGAAGTAATGAAGAGCACGAAGCACGTTCGGCGTGCGTTCACCTCTTCGACTCTATGGTTACATTTTCGTTACTTACGCCTAAAACAGCAAAATGAATGTGCGGTCAGCATTTTGGAAGACACAATTGAGAGAGCGATGAAATAGGATCCATCTTTTCTTCAGTAGGTGAGGGGATCTCGAGTCCAATCGAAGTTTATTAAGCATTGTTCTATCCCTAATATAAAAGTTGTCATACTTTTATAAAAGCAAAGTCAGTACCCTGAATGTGCGGTCAGCATTTTGGAAGACACAATTGAGAGAGCGATGAAATAGGATCCATCTTTTCTTCAGTGGGTGAGGGGATCTCGAGTCCAATCGAAGTTTATTAAGAATTGTTCTATCCCTAATATAAAAGTTGTCATATTTTTATAAAAGCAAAGTCAGTACCTATTTTCTTCAGGTCAATGCTGGGTTGGTTTTAGTGTATTTATTACTTCTATTTCATTCCATATGAGCAATCGTCACATCTCCTTTTCGGATTTCGGTACTTCTTCGTCTTCCTCACATTCGACGTCCACGAATGTTCTCGAACATTTCGCGTGTTGTGTGTTCCCGCTGCCACTTGAGGATTTCGTCTTTTTTATGAATGTCGTAGAATGTTGGTTGAGGCAATTCTCTTTGCAATTTCCTAGATGGCCGAGTTAAGTAGTCTCAGCGTGGATTCTAAGAGAGTGGTAAGGCTCTGATATAGCAATTATTATCTTGCTGCATAAGAGGGCTTGCAGCGCAGTGGTAGTAATGCTTTTCATCAGGAGTACGGTGCTGATTCGAATATGCACCGGGTTCACGAAACCACTCATTCATCCCTTTCAACAAATTGTTACCAGATTTGTCTAGGACTAACTCACTCTCCAAATACAGGCGGAAACACTCTAACAGAGCTATTCCAGGATTCGAGAGAGAATTCACTCGACCAACAGTTCTTCAACGAAATTTACAAAGATAGCAGCTGTCCTCAAGCTGCACCCAAATCCACACGTAGAAAGATCAAAGACTTTACTGAATGATGATACGAAACGAATGGAAGAAATACTGGGATCCGCGCAGTAGACGTGAAGGCAGTTCGTGTAAAAAATCTCCTTGTATCGATAAGCTAATATAAGGTTGATAAAAGCTTTTTCTAAAGAGGTTTACAGAGCTTTTATGATTTGAAATGAATGCCAACAGAGATCTTTTTCTTGATATGTGCGTTTTCGTAGTTACATAGTTGCATCCAATCCAGCTGAGTAGAACCATTTCTCGCCAAAGCGTTAGAAAAGGATTATACTAAGATCACTCTCCTCCAGGCTCACAGGCGGATTGTAACCCACTGCTCAGTTTTGAACGATGGCTAAGACGAATAGAAAGATCCCGTCAGCGGTACCGATGATTAATGGGTGCAGAGGTTACAGATGATGATTTCCAGATGGCTTCCACATTGACGAAAATTATAACAAAACACCTAACTAAACTATTCTTTATATTACCTTTGAGCAAACACGAGATGTTATTTCATTCTTTATTCACGAACAAGCCTCCCAACGGTTTGCCGCCTCATCATGCCTTGGAGGTGTCCTTGGGTGTCGGGCTGCGATGTACAGCGAGGAGACTCATCCCCCAGCAGGGTCTTCTAGGCCGACAAGGAATCCGGCGCTTCCATCAGGAAGCTCGCTTAACAGTAAGTGAATATCAACTTCTTACTTCTTATGCTTCTGTGTGGAGAATAAATATCTTGGTTCACTACCAATACTAATTGACTCGTGCGGTCCTTCAATGGATTCGATTCTATGCAAATACCAAGACTCACATCGGAGGAAGGAAAAACTGCTGTGGACACTGGACTCGAATCAATCCGGTTCTGAGGGAGGCGAAGGACCCGAAACGTTAGCTGCAACAGGGTTTTTGGACAACCTCGTATTAGCTTAGCAATATAGCGAGATATTGTTTATTCATATCGAGACTGAATGAAAGGTTAATCTTTTAAGGTAACTATTACTATTGCGAAAGTAACGAGAAGAGGAAAACTTTTTAAGGTTCATATAGTGATGATTTAAATCAAATGATGATCTTGGACAACGGAAAAGTTGCTTACTTGAATTTTACTTGTAGCAGTTTCCTGCCTAGTGTACCACTATAGAATGTATCTCGCATGGTGCTAAAAGCTTTAGCTAAGTTATCAACGCATTCTTTACTTTGACGACGGTAGTTCGCTTCCATGTTCACAAAAGAATCTGAAAAAAAAGCAACGGCACTTCACTACTTTCTTCGACTATGAAACTAACACGAAGTTGGTAAGAAAAAGGCTTATTCGACTAGGGTTGCGATTCTTTCATCTTCATCAGGGCCCGGCTGACTCGGTGGACCACAAGTCCTCATCATCCCGATGTGGTTGTTCGTTGTCGAATCGAGTCGAATCCAGTCAAGTGCAGCACCGATCCAATGAAACTTCCTCACTCGACGGAGCCATCTTATAGAAGACGGATTTTGACCTATTGCCGCTATTCGACATGATTTGCACTTTTTTTAATCAATTTAGTGTTAGCTTAATACTCGAGGAAAGCGTTGATTAGTTTTACCGAACTTTAATGAAATTCGGTTCTAAGATGTAACAGCACTTCATTTTTAGCACCTCATAGGAATGCAACTCCCTTGATACACAGGCTTTTAGATCACGGGTTCAACCGTAACTAGCAATTGAACTCGTAATTCATTTATTACTAGATATCAAGTCCTCGTCTTGCCATTTGACGACTGTAGGTCAGCTTGCAAAGGAATGAAAGTGATTAGAGCCTTCAAAACGGTCGGCTGTGCCTTAATTTAAGGACTAGCCTCACATATTGCTCAAATCTTCGCCTACTTCTACGCCTCGGTAAATTCAAATGATGGGTGTGGACTATGTTCATGCCTTTCTATTCAACCGGTGGCTCCTACTTATCGGCTTAGTGATTAACGGAAACCAAAACTAGGTATGAGTATTAGCTCCTGCTTATGAAATGTTGTTCGCCATAACAGACATCTAGACATTTCCTACCGGAAACTGGTTTTATAAGAAAACTGAATTTGTAGCCGTATTATAAAAAACTCTAGGTATCTCGATTATGCGACAATATGAGAATAAGCACTGACCGTAGTAATCGACCAGCACGTTCACAGCAGAAGATGTGGACACGGCTCCGATGGTTGTTTCCGGATAGGTTTCACGATAGAAAGCTGATAAAGTTCCTGCATAAGAGATGAACACTTTAAAGCTTCAAGAAAACAGGAGAGCAATAGGATGAACATGGAAAGAGTATTGGAGCGAGTTGGAAAGGTGTTGACAAAAGAATTCGACAACCAAATTATTCAATAAATGGGCTAATGAGGCAAGATTGTGCAAGGAAGAAAAATGTGCAGCCTTGTCTCTGTTCTTAATAATTGTCTTCAAAATATCTCGCTTAATATTTAAAAGGGGCATTTAACCTGAATAGGATCCGCCGAATGTGACCCAGTAGGTCTTCGTCCCATTGAAATACTTTGCGTTCATTTGTCGGATGAATTCTTGAATATCTTCAATAACTTGGTCGATTGTTAAAAGCTTTAGGTCCAAGGTAGTTTGCGTCCTAAAATTTCCGCAATTGGAACTTAACCGGACAGTTTATCTCAAACGATAAAATTGTAAAATTTTTGTAGACCAGAAAAAGAGGGGAACACAATACGATAGCCTCGGTAGAGAAGTGGGTAACACTTGAGCCCCGTAGAGGATAACCACAGGTTCGAATCCGGGCTGGAATCCAAGTTCTGCAAATACCTTAGCTTCGTTGTGGTTGTATTTCTCATTAAAAAATAAAGAGATAAAGGCCTCGGCGTTGATCAATCTCTGAGGGATGTGCCATGCATCCGACTGCATTAAGCATCCTTGGAAGTGATTGAATGCATATCTGGCAAATGACTTGTGATGGCCTACCGATGTACCGAGCCAGTGCTGCAATCCGCCCAGACAGCTCTGGTATGAATTTGCCGACCTCCGAGGGACGGAAGGCTTGGTGAGCCACGGGCGCGGGGATCGATCTCATGTATATTGCAGGATGCTTCCAACCACTGCGCTACACGCGCCTTTATACTTCACATGATAGGGGAAAATAATAGTTCGTAAAAAATTGTCTTTACACGAGTAAATCCATCTGCACTTTACCATGTCCTAAAAGCAATTCGTGACACGAGTTTTTTAAAAGTAAATGGCGGTGGCAATAAAGTATTTGATCCATTAATACGCCATTCTAAAGAGCCTGAGCACCTCGTCTGTGTGCCGAACTGTGATCTCCTCTCATCGAAATTTGTGGTTCTGATGAAGACTACTTTACAATGCGGCTTAGACCTTCGTAGTTGTTTTTAGTTGTAAATTTTTCTCAACATCGACAGTGCCTACACACCATGGCAGGTTTGAAACTCTATCGCACTTGCTGTTTCACGCGTATTCTCGTCGAATTCTTATTCCTTGGGTTGCTTAGGTTCTGCGTCGCTTTTCCTTTCATCTTTTTCAGGCTTTCTGACCTCTCTGGACATCTGCATGATTTGACTGCCAGTCGCTGTCCCATTGCCAACCCTCTTATTTGAGCGTAGTAATTTCCGGACCATCTGAAGATTGAGCAGTTCAAGCATTCTTTTAAGAGTGCCATCAACTGCTCTATCTTGACTGCTTCTCAACTCTCATCATCAGATGTTAATTGGTGTCCTTCCTGTGATGGTGTGTATAACGCACTGTCACCGTAGGTCTTCAACACCTGGACAGCTTAGATGGCTCGAAAGTTTTGACAAACTCTTCGTAGTCATCTCATGCTCTACTTCGTACTGCTATAGTATATATGGAGCCCTTTTTATTATATAGAAAGAAAGCACTGTCCTCCTACCATTTTTGAGAGCAGATCGTCACTAATAATTCGCCGAGTTCTGATGTAGGACTGTGTGCATCTTGCCTTGCTCTTCTTAATAGCATAGAAACTTGTTCTGGATGCTCGGGACCAACTCTTCCACTCTGCACTTCCAATAAATTTACTATGGCGATTTTCTCTGAATCCACTTGCAGTATACAATCCACATAGACAGAGGTAGACTAATAGATTTATGCAAAAATTTTACGCATATTGCGCACATGCTGCTCACATAACTCAGTATAGCACAATGGAAGAAGGAGTGCAAGTTCCTGAGTCATCTAATTTTAGGGCAATTGTGAAGCCATGGACATCTCGGGATGCCAAATGCATGGCAGAAAGACCACCGCCCTGATGGTCGAAGTTCTTCACGAAAGTCCCTGAAGGAACACATGATGCTCAACGAGTCCCTAGAGCAAGCGGAACTTATTGCGTTGCTCTTGCACGTGACAGGGAGAAATTAGAGATTTATTGGTGCACGCTCGAGCCACATGACGATCAACGGGACAGAAGCTGGTATAGATGATATGGAACCACTTTCTCATCATCCACTTCTTAGCTGCCATCTGAAAGCTTACTACGCTACCTTCCAATCAATTGTGGTTTCCTCATTGACAGAAATTCACGACGGGTAATGTACTTCTCCTATGACGTAATCTTCTCCTATGACGAAGCAAACGGCTTAAATCTCTAGTCATAGAAGCGAATCATGCTTTCATTTATTTATTTAGCTCAGGACTTACTTCATAGGACTGTACTCAGCTGGTCCGTAGTGGCGATGCTCAAGTTGAAATGCGGCAGCCCCATAAATCTTAGCATATTTCATCATCATGACGTTCTCGTTTCGAACCCACTTGTCGCCCGGAGGCGATATCGATCCTGATAGTGATTGGAGTAGATCAGATAGTAGACTAAGCGAGAAGTACTTTCACATAGATACAGAAACGTACGTTCTCCTCCAATCATTAAGAACACATTTCCGCTACGCTTGTTGTAGAACTTGGAGTTGTACTGATATCTCTGCAAAAAACAACTTCGCTAATCATTTAGAACCTCCCTCTTAATAAGCGCTAGATTTTCATTCTATGTTATAAATAATCGATCAACGAATCTTTACGTTACGTTGGTTATGCTAGTATGTATTGACTGGAACGCAATGGTATTCAATATTTCTAGAGGTTGTACACGCGCTCAAAGGACTTTATATCGAGTTCGAGGGTATCGAGGCAAGTAGAACATAGATGTTGCTCGGAATGTTATCACATAGTTTGTACCTGCTTCCAAAATGCTGTAGTGTTGCTGAAATGATCAACGACTTGTCGAATATGGGAATAGACCATGTATTCGCTCTCCGACTGAGCTCCATCGTCATCAGGGAGCTGAACGACACGTATGTTTCAGGCGGTAATGAGGTGAGAGCCATTATACAGAAACTGCATCGATATTTTTTGGTAACGATAATCCTTTGTGAACTGTCATTTCTCACCAAGAATGGAGCACCCTCAGTTTTTAACAGTTTCACATCATTACTTTACTTAATTTTTTTCCATGACATTAGTGAAAAACGGGGAACCAAAAAGGTAGAACTACTTCACTCGATGAAGTGGAAATCTTCGATTTGTGAATAGTAAAAAATTGGAGAATTCTAGTGAAATTAGTAACATACCTGGGTAAATCCACCATGAGGTCTACCCAACATTATGGGAATAGGAGAATAGGCCGAAGTAAGCGAAATAGTCGAGCTCGCGATCAATAAGATCAATAAGTATATCATTATGAAAAAGTACGAGAGAATTCCCCACACTAAATGCACGGGTGAAGAAGCTAGAGGTGAAACCACACCGTCTAGAGATGATTTAGTGATAAGGAATGCACGGTCAAGTACAAGGTGCTGCTGCTTGTGACAACTAAAACAGTAACAACGAGTGAAAAACTTACAAAATACGAAGGTGTTATGGCCATCCTTGCCTGCTTTTTCTATTGTCCTGTTCTTTAGTCCTCAAGTTATATTTCATTTTTAAACTATATTTCACTTCCGCTTTATTCCCCAATTACATATCACTTCATTGTGTCTCCGCCGTTTCATGGACTTTGGTGCTGAGGCGAGATGTACAGAGAGAGAGAGAGAGAGAGAGAGGGAGAGAGAGAGAGAGATATTCATCTTCAGTACTCCCTAACTTCAATCCAGTACTTTTTTTATTATAAAACCTACGCCATGGTAGGTCAGGTGTGCTACACATGGCTATCATCTCGTCAAAAATGTTAAGAAGTGCATCATAGCAAGACCCATAGCCCATATGGTGTCCCTAGAAGAGGCGGAACCCATCAAGCAGTTTTCATTAGCAAGGAATACGAAGGCACTGGTGCCCGTTGAACGTACTGATCAATGGGATTGTAGGCGATGATTTCTAGCGTCAACAAAATTTATGACAGTGAGCCTAACTATATGATGTTGCGGTTACATTACCATGTTGATTTTGTCTTCAACATTGTTACTGTTCTGCTATAATCTAAGCAAAAACACCTCGTCTATGCGGTTCGTAACGCTAGTATCTTAGTAATGACTGTGATGCAAGCCAAGCAGTTATTTTGAACGATAGTCTTTACTTCTTATAGTACCACATGGACAAGTGTGATAGCATGTCTTCGTTTACTGATAAGCTTGACTCACGAGGTGCTCCAGTTCTGCACTCCAGTTGATGCGAAGAGAATGACCCCATTGCAAAAATGAACGGCCGTGGACATTCGACTCGAACCACTGCAGCTAAGAGAAAGATGAACACGTCGAAATATTAGCCAATGAAGACTTGCCACAATCTGTTGTAAGCTTGGCAATAGAACAAAATGCTGAGCATTCAAGCCAAGGTTAAATAAATGTTAGTGTTAAAAATGTGATAAGAAATATTCTCGGATAGAATATTCGTCGGAAAACATGTTAGATAAATTGTCATATTATTGTTAGATTGCAGCACCCAGATGAGGCTACTAAACTCTTTCTAAGCCAAATTCGCGTCAGCAGTGGTTTCTGAGTGGCTATCTCTGTACGATTCGTGAAACAGCAACGGTAGAAAAGCAGGTGTGAAGTTGTTATAGTTCTATGTGTTCTACTAGATTGGCTTTGTTTCAGTCGTTCAATTTTTTTTTATAATAAAGTTAGATATCTCATTTGAACATGTAAGGTATGCTGTGGAATATTCTATAATGTGGGCATGTAGAAACTGTAGAGACACAAAAACCATGGCCATTTGCGAGCACCCGCAACAGCACTTCGACGACGCTGAAATGATCAAGTACAACTGCTCTGATGTACCGAGTAAGTGCAACTATTGTGAATTCTGAAGAAGAACAATAGGTGTTGAGCCATAGAAACATTGAACTATCGCGGTTAAGCCATGCAATGATCTCTTATGGTTATCAGATGACAACACGTAACTGCTACACCGTCACCAGTGGCTGACTAAGTAAGTCCTTCTCGTGTTTAAACCAGCTACGAGTTAGGTGAAAAACTGTCTCATAACAACAATAATGCTAAGATATTTGCAAAACTCTGGATTGCAGGTGTCCGTGGTGAGGATCAAACCTCCAACGATGCTTAATGAAGTCGAATGCATGGCGCATCCTTAGGGATTGATCAACGCTGCGGACTTTATCCTTGTTAGATTACCCTATAATAACAGTGCCATAAGGAATCTCCTGGCAACGGGGATAATCGTGGTGCACAAATCGGTGTTGACCGTACTTAAGCTGATACTTTAGTCGAAATCGTAGATCGCCCATAATCGCATACGCCAGTCATCGTTTATACCCATAATCGCCCAGATCATAATCGCCCATCATCGTTGGCACCCAACGATAACTCTAGCAGCAATAAGGTCCCGTTTATCCCACCCTTTATTTCAAATAAAGTAAGTGCAGCTATAAAACGCTGTTTAAGAAGGGTCGGTCTAGAGAATTCGGTAACGATAATTGAAATGCCACCGAGTAATCTAAGACGCCTGCTAGTTCGTAACCGCCTATAAGACCGTCTGCGTGCAACGTAAAATTGCAGAATTCGCTCCAATGGTAGAGACGGTGACTGCATGAGTTCGGGTACAGTCTATTTGATCTCTTGTAAAGTGTGCGGAGACCACTTTGCATCCGTATAAAAGAACACTTAGTAGGCAAACGTAAATCAAATACCCCACTAGGCACGCATAGGACGCAGAGACATAACGGAGAAGATTTTGAAGTAGAGGTTACGATCCTCGCACAAGAATCGAGAACACATGCGCGTAAAATTCTCGAGGCATTCTGGATTAATTCCAAGAATCCGAAAATGAACCGCAGGGAGGAATGCCTCATTATCACGCGTGATATTGGGCAGTATATAAGACTGCTATTTTGATGGGACGGGCACATTACGTTTCCATGTGAACACTGCGCGGTTGGTCTCCACATAACATATTAAGTGGAAGGCTCATAGAAAGCGGTGAGTGTGCAAAGACTCTGTGTTCAGTGTGATTGAAATTTTGGTTTAGCATTTTCTCTGTTTGGTTATGAAGGTGTTTGGCCATGTAGATTGCAGTCAACGTGACTTTTCCAGGCTCTGAGGAAGGCGAAATCCGCCGAAACGTCAGCTTGTAAGTAAATAAAGAATTAAAATAACACCTCGTGTTTGCTAAGCAGAAGTAGAAAGAATTATTCCATCAATACCGTGGTTAATAGAAAGTCGGACGTGGGAGTTATTTTTAATTTCAAATTTGTTAAAATTTGTTTCAAATTCCTGGCGTAACCTCAGCATCTTTGAAGAAATGCCCACTGTTCAATTGCTTCTGTGTTTGAAATACGGGTTTTGAAAAAAAAAATTGTATCTTGTTGCTAACGATCTCTAGATTTTTATTACCTTTATTTGAATGGATATAATTCAATATGTGATGTAAGTGGGCTCGCATAGCGAAGTAATTAGAGCTGTCCTGCAATGCGAACGTGGTCGTTGGTTTCATCACGCCCGTGGTCACCAAGATTTCCTACTTCGCCAGGGTCGCAAAATTGATACCATACTTGCTTTCGAGGATAGCACACTGACCTGACATAGGTGGGACACAGCTAGGTACTCCATAAGCCAGAAATGCATTCCGTCATCTCTAACGATGCTTGATGAGGTCGAGTGCATAGTGCATCCCTTAAGGAATGATAAGCTCCGAAAGCTTTATTCTTCATGATTTTTCCTTTAAATAACCGTGAATAACTTATCGAATTCTTCTACAGGTCTGTTTATACTTAAGTATAATTAGCCAAGCTGTTTCAGATAATACTGAGCTTGTTCATGGCCCTCAACAGCGTTCACTACAACCTTCTCTACAACCCTCTCGTCACTACACTTCCGATCACACGGCAAAGTGTCCTTTCAGGAAAAATTCACTTTAGAAAACAAAAGAAATAAGTTTGGAGAAGTAGGCAAGTGGTAGGATGTTCACACTAATTTGGTGTGCATAAAAATAGGTGTTGATCGGGTTTTGTCTTTCAATACTTATATTTAATACATCTCTCTAAAAATGAAATTGTTCATGTCGTCTCAGACTTTATTTAGGTATCCAGCACTTGCTCTGACGTATTTAGCTCAGCCACAGAATTAAGGAGGCACGTTTCGTTCTCCTTAAAATATTTGCCAGCCCGGCTTTCTGTTTTCTCTACAAAAACTTCCATAAAGCGAACGGCAAAAAACTGAAATCGTTGAAATCTTAAATGTGACACTCTCGACGCATCTTCACAGGTTCTATTCATGAAATCTGACCTAATCGCATGTAGTGAACACTCTCTATTCAGGAAATGTGGAAGCAGTCGTGAGCTATCCAGAAAAGTACTCCGAGAATGGGATTGTAGATGTCATCTTTCACGCAGGGCGCGTGTGGCGCAGTGGTTGGAGGCGCCACTGCGACACGCAGGTGGAGCCGATCCATGCGCCCATGACCCACCAAGCCTCCCATCCCTACGGGGTCGGCAAATCGGCACCAGACTTGTCTGGGAGGATAGCAGCACTGGTTCGATACATCGGCAGACCACCGCAAGTCATTGTAAAGGCCAGATATGCATTCAATCACCTCCAATGATGCTTAATGAAGTCGAACCCTCAGGGATTGATCAACGCCGAGAGCTTTATCCTTTTTTTATCCTTTATGTGCAATATGAACAATAATGCGATAACAGAATATGCGCAAATATAATGTGAGGAGTAATGAGTAACGTTGACAGTAAAAGGGCGGTGGATTGACGAAGCAATATGGAAAATGAGTTATATACATAGTGTAAAAACTCATCCTTTTTTTATCCTTTATGTGCAATATGAACAATAATGCGATAACAGAATATGCGCAAATATAATGTGAGGAGTAATGAGTAACGTTGACAGTAAAAGGGCGGTGGATTGACGAAGTAATATGGAAAATGAGTTATATACATAGTGTAAAAACTTAGCTATGAAGGATGGGGAGTGCCAGAGTTGAGTAGAATTCCAAGTGGAGATGAGAAGAAATGGGTAGTTACGACTTCTTAGTGTCGAATGAAGGTAGTTACTACTGCAGTGCTCGTCTTTTCCAGTGAGCGTTTTTGCAAGCATACAGATATTAGCACCTCAGGTGGTTACAGAGCGCTTAATCAACCTTTGCTTTATACAGTGTGCAAGGGCTAGCACACAAAGACATTGTAGAGCGCTTTTCGGACAGCTACATAGCAAGTAGATAGGCTGGCTGTTAGGGAGCAGTTTACAGATACAATAAGGAAAAGGTGATGAGGAGATGTTGTTTATCTTGTGGGCAAAATTCTGTGCAACGTTAGCATTATCTAGAAATCTCGCTTTAGGCACCAATTATGGCGTTTCATGAATCAGATGCCTTCGCAACAGACTTCTCCTTCAAACTTCTGGAATTTCATTATGTGGAAGAAACGAATAAATGTTATGAAATTACACTTGTGATAACCTGTCACGGGCACGTTGTGGCAATCGGGAACTCTATATGACCATGATCAAACCCTTTCTCTTCACTAATTATAGACTTCTAGGGGACTTGAATCGCCACATTAAACTTCAGTACCTACAAACCGGCGTGAGTGGATTTCGACGCAGTTTCTTTACGGCCGTCTGTTCTGCTGTATGCAGGCTTTTATTGCAAATTTTGTAACCAGTCGATAGATTGCAACACACAGATCAACCGATCCTGGAAATCCGTTTACTGAATAGTTATGGTTACCACGAGAGAGAGAGACTATCACTGACTCTGACCGTACTTGAAAAACCAAGTTCGACACTTGGAATGAATCTCTGAATCTCCTTGCTGCGACAAAATGAAAGGATCACTAAAAGGACTGTTATGATTGTAGCTGTTATAGTCATATAGTCAGCGTTGCTAAGAAGGAGACACTTGTGTAAAAGAGACAGATGAATGAGTGTGTTCCCACATATGTCTTTTCATTTCGTTTTTCTGTCATTTCAAGTGTTATCATAACACTTCGTTGGTGGTGTAAAGATCGCGCTTAAATAAATTAACTTTGCACTCTACAGTTATTAGATTAACACATTTCGCGAATTACTTGGTCGTTATAGCAGTGACACGGACGGAGAGCACAGTCATAGAAATGCCGATCATTGCGAGCACGGTCCGGTTCGATCCCGCTCCAGACTAACCAATTCTCCCATCCGTCCGGGATTGGAAAATTGGTGGCGAGCTTGTCTGAAAAAAATCACTCTCCGATCCAACTGGGAACGCTCTAGCCCGGAAATTTCAGGAATCCAGAGAAAACTGCTCGACCAGCATTCCACGATATTCAAAATGAAATGAAAATTCTCAAACAGTAGTCGAAACCATACATAAAAGTTAGAAGATCTTCTTGGATGGTGGATGCGAGGGGAGTAAAACCGCATCTGAGAAGTGGTGGGATCCGCACAGTGGACATGTAAGCGAATCATATAAAAAAATTTGGTCTTTACTATCTACAATATCTACAGTTTGCATTTCTATATCTGTGGTGAAAAGTTGATCAGCTAGCTGTCTCATATGGACTGGCTCAGTTTCTGTGCGTCTGGCAATAATTCAGCCTTGCAACTTTTAACAGAAACACAGCAGCTCATAGTACTTTACAGAGTTAAAATCAGTACAATCTCAGACTGTTCCAAAGATAGACTTTCCATTAACCTAGGAATTGTATTATAAATGTGTCTTAACCGTTTTTTCTTATTCACTGCCTACTATTTTTAATGGCAGGGTATATTGCGAAATATAACTTCAATGGTGCTGAGATATTTGCCAAACTCCGGACCGCAGGTGTCTGCGATGGAGAACGAACGCACTCTAATCAACTGAGAGAAAGGCGAAGCGAAGGACCCGCATGGTGTAGTGGTGAACATGTTATTCCCCGGAAAGGACAATAAAGCGTTTGTTCCCCACCGCAGACACCTGCGATCCGGAGTTTTGCAAATATCTCAGCATCATTGAAGTTATAAATGTGCCATTTTCTTTTTCAGCAATCACGAGGTTGTCACACAGCACACGTTTACTTCCGCAGGAAAAGGACGCACACAACACAACGGTTGCCCACGTTTCGGCAGTATCGCCTTCTTCAGGGCCTGGAAGGATGCCCCACTCTGTTGAAAAGCAAACGACACCTTTGTAGTCTTCATACTTTTGCAAAGTAGTTCACTGGTTTGCTTCCACCCAAATAAAATTCAGGTTTTCTATCACACTGGACGTGATTTTTTCATCAGTATTGCTCCACTCTGTATCCACGATCTTCTACCCTGCCACGCTTTTCATTAATTCTTAAAAAATTTTTGTTTCACATGACCGATAGCACGCATTTTCTGATCCCAGGACTTTTCTCATTCAATAGGTTTTCTCACGTCCGTCATCCGTCCCGGTCTTCTATTTTGCATTTGAGTTCGTCCGCCATCTGAGGACATTCCTCCCTTATGAATCTCTTCTTTTATCTTAGATGGTTTCTAGTTTGTCGCTATAAAAGTCTGCAACTTTTATGGATTGTAGAGAACTTTTCCTACACAGATCGATGCCAGTTTCCTGGCGCCCATTTTTGGAGTCCTAGATGACTGGGTGCATGGTCGAACTAGAGCATTGCACGTATTGAACAAAATTTATACCACTGTACCATTCGTGTATTGCTTGTTTTAAAAACACTGTGAACTTTCAATAATCGGATTTCAATTTTCTGACAGCTTGAATCTCAAATGAAGAATAAGTACCATCAAGTACTTTAGCCATTGAAAATGAAAAACCAGCATCGCCTATTGCGTTGAACAAATAAAAATCAATTTGGACCAGTGATTGATTGCCATTTGATTTTCAGTCACTATGATGAATCTGGATTCCTAAGACCTCAGCTAATAATCATTGAATAATGTCACTGTCATCATCGATTATTCACTTCAGCGCTTGTGTAATATATTGTCATTTTGCTTGGAGAGAATCACATGTTACATCATAGTTTATTAGAGGTCATAACACAATAGGGTCTTAAAAATTCGCTTTTTGTATAGATTTAGACTAAGCATCTCCCGAGAACACCAATTGAGAGTATTGCAGGACGAGTGCGGGAACGTATCGGTCTCCACAGATATCACATCATCTGTCGAGGATGGTGCTAAGGTAAATATCATCAGCTACACGGATGAATATGACGTCAGCTGCAATCGAGCGGACTTTTCCCTAAACATCCTGGACGAATGGGGTTAAATGTGATACCAAGCAGAGAGATACTCGGTTGATTTATTAATGGGCATTTCTCTGCACATTATGAATGCACAGAACTCCTTTCAACACCAGAGTTTATTATGAATAATGTTTTAATTCTAAAGATCTCACTCATATAAGAGAACATTCGGTTATTCGTGGATCTTTGTTGCTCTTCTCCGCAGGACCATGTTCTTACGTTGAGAAGCACATGGACTCAATGAATAGCTTGCAAAGCTCAGGACTGCAGGTGTCAGCCGTGGGGAACAAACCCGGTAATAGCTTTTCTAGAGGCTGAGGTGCTCACCATCACACCATGAGGGTCCTTCGTAGAAGCACAAATCGGTATTCAAACCAGTTAAGCTGAAGCTATAGTATAAATCACAATGTAGTCACCTTTTATTTACTGCCTGTACAGTTTCACTTTAACCAGTTTCAATGCCGATTTGTGCTTCCCAGATCAATCCCACTGACGGGTGATTGCGTATAGAACGTAGAGGTTAAAACACTGCTGAAAGGAAGGCGAAACAAAGGGCTCGCATGATGTGGTGGTGCGTTAGCCCCCGGGAAGAGTAGTAGCGTGCTCGATCTCCACTGCAGACACCTGTGGTCAAGGGTTTTACAAATAGTTCAGCATCATTGTGGTTATATTTCACATCATATCCTGCCATGAAAAAAGAATGAGCAGTAAATGAAAAGTGACTACATTCAAAGGATAGTGTCCAAATTTCACTTTTCGCTTCTGTATTTATCTAGCCACTCCAAACCACTGGTGTGCCTACACATCTACGATGTATCATTGTTGTTGAACTTAGCAAATGTAGAAAAAAAATTGGTTGATGAGTGACTAGTGGTCACCTTTTAACGAATAGGCTTCATAACTACCTTGTGAAAGTGGACGGAATTTTAGTGAGGGCACCCAACGAATCATCTCAAAGCGCAGCGAGCTTTTTTACATATTTCATTGACTATAGTCACTCAAATAATGCACTGGGTATACCCACAGAAACAATGGACTAAGACTTTCTCGGACTGGGTTGCCAAAGTACTTCGAAAAAAATATCTTCTACACTTAACGAAACATTATACTGAGATCATATCCCATAATTAACGAATTTCAAGCTTCATTGCCGCGATCATGTGCGGACACTTACACCGTCTAGTACTTCGAAAAAAATATCTTCTACACTTAACGAAACATTATACTGAGATCATATCCCATAATTAACGAATTACAAGCTTCATTGCCGCGATCATGTGCGGACACTTACACCGTCCTTGAGTGGACGGTCAAAATTCTCATTCCTTAGATTTATGGGAACATCTTAGCTCGACTATCTCTAAGATTACAAGAAGAATTGATCGACCAACATTCTACAACATTCAAAAATAATAATGGATTTACCGTAAAAATAACCATATATTCAGTGTGCTTATTTTTTATGGTTGCGCGCAAGAGCTTTGTGAGGTTGAAGGCATGTTGGGAATTTTTGGCAGGATTAAGATGTACAACTGAGGGTATCTCGTTTGATATCAGTCTATAAAGTTGACAGTCTAAAGTTGACAGTCTAAAGTTGACAGTCAGTCTAAAGTCTAAAGTTGACAGTCTAAAGTTGACAGTCAGTCTAAAGTTGACAACCGCATGTAAGCTCATCAGTAAATGGGATATTAAGATGTAAAAATGAATGTGTTCTGGTAATTTTCCAAAACTTTAGGTTTAATATCGCGTAAGATGATAATTCATTCACTCCTGGTGACAAAATGAGTCATACACGACTCATGGGTGCTAGAAATAATTGCGCATTTCTGCTTGGGACTGAGATATCTCATATGGTGGTGGACAACTTAATTTTAATACAAATTAATCAAATATATATACATCTGATGAAGTAAAACTCATCCTACTCCACTGCGATATAGTTCTGAGTTCTTATACATAGTGAAAGCTCACATGCCGAGCAGCGAAGTACAGAAAAGTGTAAAAATGTGGATTCCGTTCCGAGATTTTAAATTCTTTGCATCATTTAGGGAAGAAAGAACCGCAGTACAAGTAATCACGATCGTCATGAGCACAGTGATGGTTTCACCTCGCCCTGAGCTGACGAAAGCTCTGATCCGTCCGCTGCCGCTAAATTCGTACTATGCTCGTCTAGGACAAGTCTGCTCTCGGCAATCCGTGCAGGAACGCTCTTGCTTGGCTACCTCATAACTCCAGCGAAAATCCGCTCGACAAGAAAGGAACAACATTAGTGACCAAGACGAAAAATATTTAAGCAGCAGCCCAACCCACACACAAAAATTGGAAGAACCCCGTGGATGATGGACGCGAGAGAAACGAATCAAATGCGAAAAGTACTGGGATCCTCATAGTAGGTCTGGAAGGCGGGTCTTGAAAAATAGAGAGAAAATTAAAAATTTTGCATCGCTAGGTCGATAGGCTAGGTCCCAACGGCCCAAAGGATTACCGTCTCATCGCGACTGAGAGGTATTCCTAGGTTTCCAACTGCGATGTTCGGCAGGACATTTATCTCCCGGGTAGCGTCTCCCAAGCTGAGGAGTCCGACGTTTCCATCAGGAAGTCCACCTAAGAGTAAACCAATACCAGGATCCACCACCGTCCTGGTATCAAAGTCGCACAGTGGAAAATCTCTCTCTGATCCACAAGGGCTGCAACTGCCTGTGGTGGTGACGACCTGGGGCAGACTTTGGCCTGGTTGATCTCGGGACTACAGGTAACCGTAATGGCTAAGCAAGCAAAACTCCAAAAAAGTGGAAATTATGCTGCGGCGCCATAAGCACTGAGGACGGGCCATCCATTCAAGCAAGCAATATTTACTATACGCTACTATGGTCCATCATGCGAATACATTGCTATTTGGATTTGAAAGCACTTTCCAGCTTATGTCCAGTATATTTCGAGATTTTTTAAACCCACTTTTCCCAAGGATTCCATAGAATAACTATGAATTATCGTAGGATTAAAATGAAATAACGGCTAACTGAGCAGGAAAGACGGACACCTCACTATCACACGTGATACGGCATCTTATCTCGGGATGATATTTTGATGCACATTCCATGGCTGGGTCCCATTCTTCATCCTGTACACAACACACTAGTGGGTTAGCAATACGGTGAGAATTTTTTGGAAAATTAGCGTTTGCTTGTATGCTGGATCTTCACTAATCGTATAGATTTTATAGAATTACGGGGTTATTGTTACATATGGCACGTCAAGGCCCTGAGGAATATGAAGTTGCCAAAACGTTAGCCATTGAACGACAACAACAACAACAACAACAACAGCAACAAACCATCTATACTAACCTCGCCTTATTTAAACAAGGGCAGTTCGTAAGAACACATATGTAGATATAACGGTTATTTCATAGAAAAATTACCAGTCAACGAACTTTTACGAACGGTTTTTTGTAAATCATCAAGTGTAGATAATCGCCTTTCTGACCCACGCCTACTATTTTGAACTGCTTCCGATTAGCTATCGAATAAATAATTTAGTCCGCTTAGAAAAAAGCTCTAGAATCCACTGAACTTAATATGAACACTGTAGTGAACACGAGGTCATTTGATAAGTCGGCATGGTGCCTACGAGGGGTGGAATAGGTTAAAGAGCCCATTGAATGGGACTCACCTTTACATAACGTTAAACTCAAATCTGATTTATATTACACGGATTTCACCTGAAGGAAAAAAGAAAAAGAAAAAGAAAAAGAAAGAAAGAGAAATAAATCCGCCCTTTCACTCCCCTCATGTACTTAACTCTAATGATATACGCGTGGCTTTTACCAACAATTTTTCCTGCCGTTTGCCAACTACGCGAAAAGGCAATCTCGACAAGATATACATATTTATTACTATATTAACGATATTTATCATTACAGTCCAATCTAGGCTAGCACAATGGCCACGTACGGTACGGTAGCCGCAGGGAGATACGATAAAAAACAACGCTACACAACGAGATCATCAAACCGAAGCAGCCCTTTGAAAGGAAACACAGAGAGTTCACAATAGAATCATACAGGACATATTTACAGAATCATAGAAACACTTGGTGGCACGAGAACTATGTTCAGCACACTTCTTCGCTGCACCCCACAATGTATGGATATTTGTAAAATACAAAGATCTGTGCCTAGATAAATCACCAAAGATGAATAATAATGTAGAAACCACGTAGAAAACAATCACGAAGAAAACAAAAACACGAGGTATGAAGAAGGTATTCTTTAGAAAAAAGTCCCGTGTTGCAGAAATATCATATCATATTATGGAAACATAGAGGTTAAGAAAAAGATGAAGCAATTCGTAAACAAACAAGACTCATTGTACAAGAAAAAAAAAACAGACCCTGAACGAAAATAGCGGATCACATCACATGAGATTAGCCAGGAAATGCGTTGGTGACCAAAAACCTTTGAAGCCAAAGCAGATGGTAGAAAATTTACAAGTTACGAGTCGACATCAGCTACATTGCCCGTCAAGGAACAATCTGCATCGTTGTCATCTTGTTCCTTTGTGATAGCACCAGCACCAAATTCACTTTCATAGTCACTGTCATCGTCATTATCTAATCGGTCGAGAGAAAGCAACATCTTACGGAACTAAAAATCAATGATATCAACAACGAATAGTTGCAAAAAAAAACTTTCTTTACTTCAATCTCATGAAAAACTTTGGTTTTAAGGCTAAAATCAAGGTGAAAACATCTTGAATGCGGGCAAGTGATATCATTGCATCACTATGAATGATTTTCTACACAACTGAACCCTTACATTGCAAATCTTCGTCGCTAGATTGAAATGGCTCTGAATGCTTTGGCGGTCATTCGACAAGTGTTCCAGACCCCCTTGCCCGTCACGTCGACGGCCTCCATCCAACGCAGCGAGAGGATTAAACATTTGGACGTTTTTCCGTGATGACAACGCTTTTTCGTAAATTTTAGCCGCCTCTGATGGAGAATATTCCTGCACTTTTCTGGAAAAAAAAGACAATAAGTGTATACGATTCGAAAGATACAAGATGATAGAGCTGCACCCACGCTTCGGTGAATCCGTAGAGTTTCATCAAAAAATTTTTGAGGTAGAGTAATAAAAAGCACGCCTGACTATTATCCATGAGATCGTACAGCGGACCTTTCTCTTCAGGAAATCGATCTAGAATAAAACCATGTTATCAAGGACAAAAGATGGCAATGCATAATTGCAGAGGATAGAGGAAAATTACTGTATAAGGGCTCAGGCTCAAAAAGAAGATCGTCATCTTCAGGCAGTTGGTTTTTTTCTTGTTGCGGCTGCTGTTGTGATGTGTAAAAAGGCTGACGAGTACGCAAATGGGCCTTGCACTGCACCAACAACGACTGTCCCGATAGTGAAACGATAGAGTCAATAGTATGGATCACATATAACGGCTCGTCCATCACCTACATCGCAAACTATTACTAAAACGGAAAAGAATTACAAATAACGAAGACAGTCAATTTAAAGAGATAATATCACCAGCAGAGACTAAACACTGTTAATACATTCGCGAAAATGTCTGCTTTTCAACAACTGCCCATAATTTTCCAGCAATCAGAGTACTTCAGGAGCTAAGAACTACACAGATTTATTGAGGTTTTGCTCTGTTGCACTAATTACTAATTCGATACTTGAACGGCCCGCCCTCAATAGTTGTGTGGGCCCACCATAGTCACCATTTTTTGGAGATTAACAGGTTAAGCTATTGTGGTTCCCTGGAATCCCGAGGACAAGCTCGCTAAAGTTTGGCCCAGGCCGTCACCACGACAGGCAGTCGCCGCCCTTGTGGGTTAGAGGCAGATCCGTCGTCATGCAATTAGTTTGATACCAAGACGGTGGTGGATTCTGGTATTGGTTTACTCTCAGGTGAGCTTCCTGATGGAAACACCGGACTCCTTCTCAGGTCGGGAGACCCTGCTGGGAAGACGAAGCAAACCTTTGAGAGGTGCACTAATTACACACATATATATATATATATATCCACGGATCTCCCTCATATGAGGGATATGAGGGATCTCGAGTCGGTTAGTCGCGAAGCTATGTGGCGTGTCCCTAGGTTGCGGATAGGGGTTAGCCGCGGACAAAAAGCGACCTTTGCTTCCCTGAGACGCAAGTGGATCGAGGGGATGGACACCCGCTGTATGCTGCACCGATTTGGCGCATACTTTCTGTATTTGCTAGGCATATTTATGCATGCGTGTGTGGGTGCGTTCTCGCTCATGCGGATTGTATCCTACGAGTCAATTCAGTCAAAAGCCTGCAATCAAGTGACAGCGAAGTATATGGGAGGCGGTTAGGAGTCGCCTTCAACAAATAAGCTCCATGTCCACTCTGGCAGAGCCTGGCAAGCTACCTGGGAGTATACCCAGCCCCCACGTTCAGAGCCCGGCAAGGTATACGTGGATATCAAAATGCTAAACACAATTTAAAAAAACGGGCCTCATTCTTCTAACCACGAAACAGCACCCAATTCTGCAGCGTTAGGCAGAACGAGTACAGGGAGGCTGCCTAAAATCTCAGGGCCAATGGAAGCTGCCTGGATCACGAAGAACAATGGCGACGATCTGTACCTACAATGCATGTACACTTGCATCCGAGTCCTCGATAGAAAACTTGCTCATGCAAGCAAGAAGGATAAGGTACAACGTCATCGGCCTGGTCGAGATGAGACGACGCCACCCATTCAACGCCGTCTATAACACCGGGAAAGAACTGTTCCTCGAAACACATGACAAAAGTGGATTAGGCGATGATGACGTTCTCGTCAACACGAGTTTGTCCAGGAACATCGATTCATTCGAATAGCTAACGACCCGAATCGGAGGTTTACGATTAAAAAGATGTGGATCAATTCCGGCTTTGACAATTTTCGTCGTTTACGCGCCAACATCAAACTATGACGAAGACGAAGTCGAAGCGTTCTACATGGAGTTGTAGAAGTTCTACAGAGAAGACCATACATTCTTCAAGGTCATCATTGGAGATTACAATGCCAAGATCGGACCAAGAAGAACGTCTGAGGAACGTCACATTGGGACCCATGGATTGGAATGGAACGAACAGGGTAAACGGCCATCTGAGTTTATTATGGCGACCAAGACCATCCATGAAAACTCGCAATTCCAGAAGCCTCACCATCAACGATGGACGTGCGAATCTCCCAATGGAGAGGACCATGACGAAATAGACCACATCATAGTATATAGGAAGTTTTGCCTATCCGATATCGCTGTTGTCCCAAAATTTTACACGGGATCAGACCACTGTCTCCTTTGTGCAAGACTTTATTTCTCATGGAAAGGAGAAAAAGCCGCTAAATTCAAAAACCGAAGTCCCAGAACGACCACAAACTGGCACTTATTCAACTCATCAGTCGGCTGTTGGCAAGATGCCGTTGTCGATAACATCGACGAAGAATACGACCGGCTCATTCAACATCTCCACGTTAGACCAGTGAAAGCTGAGAGCTCGAAAGTCACCAAGAGACGTCTGTCTCCAGAAACTCTCGAGCTGATATGCCAACGTGGACTCGCACGAGCTGCAGGCAACCGCGAACTAACGTCCGAGCTTGCGAAACAATGCAGACAGGCGATAAAAGAAGAACTTAAAGAGAGAAGAGCAGCAGTATTGGCCGAAGCTGCAGAGGCTGGGAAAAACATTCGCAAAGCACGCCGAAGCTTCGCCAATTAGAAGGCCAAGATGATTGCACTTCGACGGCCAGACGGAACAATAACAGCGTCCAGAAAGGCAATGGAGAAAATTATCCACGATTATTACTCAGATCTCTTCGATAGCCACGTCCATCTCCCGTCTTATGAAATAAAAGAGGATGGATATGCTGTTCCACCGGTTCTCCCTTCCGAAATCCGACATGCCATTTCGTCGCTGAAAAATCGAACAGCACCAGGTCCGAACAGAATAAGATCAGAACATCTGAAAAACCTTCCGCCAGTCCCCGTAAACACTCTAGCTCGGCTCTACACACGTTACCTACAAGGCTCATTGAAGCATCGCGAGAGTACAAAAGACTGCTCTGTCTCACTTTCATCGATTTACAGAAGCCCTTTGATCCAAATGAGGTAGAAGAAGTCATGGAAGCCCCTGGTAGTCAAGGAGTCCCTACTCACTACATAAAGATTCTTCGTGAGCTGCACAAAAATTTCACTACCAAAATTGCACCATTTAACAACGATATTAACGTTGACGTCAAAAGAAGAGTTAGGCAAGGCGATACAATCTCGCCAAAATTATTTGCAGCCACCCTCCAGAACGTCATGCGAACATTGGAATGGGATAATGTGGTAGTGAAAATCAATGGCCGGAAGTTAAATCACCTTCACTTTGCTGGTGACATCGCCCTTGTAACACCAGACAATAGCCAAGCGGAACGTATGCTTGCGGACTTCGATAAAGCGTGTGGAAAGATTGGTCTTCGACTAAATCTAAAGAAAACGATGTTCATTGAGAACGGATTGGTTTCGTTTGCCCCTTTCACACTCAACGGAAAGAATACCTGCAAATGCTCCAGTTATGTCTATTTAAGTCGGAAATTCAACATGATGAACGACTTTGCTCCAGAGCTGAGCTAAAGGAAGAAACGAGCGGCTTGGGGAGCTTTCAAGAGCATCGAGGATGTAGTGAAGAGAATAAAGAACACCCGACGCCGTGCCCACCTTTTCGTCTCTACGATTCTTCCTGCCCTAACTTATGCGCCAGAAAGCTGGTCGCTGCGTAAGCAGGATGAAAGATCACTCAGCATTATCGAGCGCGCAATCGAAAGGACGATGTTAGGAGCATCCCGTTTCACACAAGTAAGGGATGGAATCCGAAGCTCCGACTTGCGTCAACGATCAAAAATCAAAGATGCAGTTCTGTACGCCAAACAGTCGAAGATTAGGTGGGCCTGACAGGTAATGCGTATGAATGATAACCGATGGACAAGAGACGTTAGTGACTGGATTCCTCGGGATGACAAACGTACTGTAGGAAGACTGACTCGATAGTCAGAGTTCTTCATTAAGAGCCTAGAAGAAAGATATGATGCTCAACGAGTCCCTAAAGCGCGGAGAACCCACTAGGCTACTCTTGTACGAGACAGGGAAAAATGGAGGATTTACTGGCGCCCGCTCGAGTCACTCGACGATCAACGGGACAACAGAACATATTACGCATTCTTTCACCAGATATTTGTGTTCTTTTCAAGTGTCGTAAATTTCTGGTCCAGTCGATTCTCATTACAAACATGGAAATGAAAACATGACACGTCCAATGGAGTAGAGCGTTGAGGAGGTGGGGATCGGAGCCCTGCTTCCTGCTGTTCTACAATGGAAGAGCGGGAGTTTCACACGTAAACAATATATGTGTGAAGACCATCATATGGTGACAGATCAAGTCCCGTTTGCTCATTTACATTCGCTTTTGAAAAGTGAGCTTTGGAACAATTAAGTATACTCATCCTCTGGACTTCAGAAAACCACAATTTCATAGCTACAAAACAGTTTTTCTTGTAGATAGGAATTAATAAATTATAATAGTTTCGTCTCAATTAATAAAATCCACGATGAGCTTGGATAATATGATTTAAAGTTGGAAGTGGTCATTATTTTCGCATCGTACAATTCGTATAGAGATTTAGTCGTCGCGAATGTTTTAACATACGAACAAGACAAACATAGTTCCTATAAAAAACGGATAAAGCTTTCGGCGTTGATCAATCCCTAAAGGATGCGCCACGCATTCGACTTCATTAAGTATCGTTGGACGTGATTGAATGCATATCTGGCCTTTACAATGACTCGCGGTGGCCTGCCGATGTATCGAGCCAGTGCTGCAATCCTCCCAGACAAATCTGCTACCAATTTGCCGACCCCGGAGGGATGGAAGACTTGGTAAGCCATGGGTGCGGAGATCGATTCCACGTGCGTGTCGCAGTGGCGCCTCCAACGACTGCGCCAAACGCGCACTTATAGTCTATATGTTTACAAATTCACACTAATGCACTGCGGATAAAATAACCTGATAAGGGAACATGGCGATGTTGTCGGCCACAAAAATCCACTCGTTCAGCCTCAGTTTCTCTCGTGAATCCTCACTGAACAACCTAAACAAAAACATGCTTGTATAAAGACGAATTCCTTAGTCCATGTGAAACCTATCTTCAATAATAGCATCGCCAAAAACACTAAAAGAATCTCACTTTTGGAAAAATGCACTACATTTCCCACTATGGATTGACCCTCTACCTCTTCAATAGTTTGCTGCCCTACAGTGAATGCAAATTGACCATCGGTGTTCAACTGTGATGTATCACAGAAACAATGTCACTTAGAAGAGTTGCAATGTTGAGAAAATAAGCTTCTCCATCTGGAATCTAAGCTAAGGGAAGAAATATTAAAATTGAGAGCGCGCTATGAAATCCTAACAGTAAGGAGCTTATTGCGCTTCTCAAGGGAACAGAACCCAGTGAACAGCGGGGCACGCAACAAGGATGAGGTTATTGGAGATTTATTGCTGCATTACTCAGCGATTAACTGGACTACATTATTGCTAAAGCGAATATGAAAGGAAGGCGATCTGCTAGTCTTCTCTTCTACCTTGAAGTAATAATGGAGTGATTTTCGTTTAATTTCCACATTTTATTTTTCATAAGGAACATAGTAGAAACCTCAATAAAATGAACAATTTTTTGCACTTTACATGAGCCGCTAACCCATCTGTTATGTGGCTCCCAGCACATCCTGCAATCAAGTGTTCCTCGCATTGATCATCTACAAGAGTCTTTGAATATTTCACGTGCTATCTCTTCTGCCGCTATGATGACTCTTCATCCTTATGAATGCTGTAGAATGTTACTCAAGACGATTCTCCTTGCGCCCTCAAGAGAATTGGGGAAGCGATTAAATCAGCGCTTTGTTTCCTAATGAATTACACCAATGACCACTGCGCTATCTCCCCTAAGCATAACAGCTTTATAGAAAGTGAAAGTACTGTTTTTTTGATCTGGATAGAATTAAATGTCCAAAAATTTTTATCATACATCCATATTTCTCTACAAAATTATCGCCTCCGAAACAGACGAAAACGTTCCATAATACAGAGTTAAGTTAATATATATTTCACCACTAGCAGAAAAACAGACCTCAAAACACTCGTGAGAAAAGACCTTCGTTGTTGCCGATTCCCGCGCAGACGTTGGTACAATCCACTAAGTACGGCCTGGCCATCATTTGAATGTCGAGGTAAACCAGTTGACGGATCAATTCGAACTAAATTATACTGGTGGATAACCTTGCACAATTAAATCTTGAGGATTGCTTAACCATTTGATGTGGCGTATGGAGAGCAGTCAAATGCACGAATACCACGAATAACCCGTTCGTTATCACAAGCTCCACGTATTCGCTCCTGCAGTTGGTACGCCTTACGGACCCCTTGAGCAGCAGTGCTCTAAAATAAGAGTACTTCAGTGCAAGTAGCAAACACTACAACATCAATCTATGCTGACCTGGATCATTCCTGAATATTTCGCATCAATATCTTTCAGCATAGCCTCCACTCGATTCCGAACAATCGGCAGTGGATCAGTTGTCATTGCAATGAGTGTTGCTATGGATGTACCCGGAGTTACCAAGCCTTGAGTGTATGTAAGGCTGGCTACCTAGATATAACTAGACTTCAAACCACACATTATTGGAAAACATGGAAGAGGTAAAGAAAGTTATGACCACCAAGTATATACATTAAAGTCTATTTCGATAAAACTATGAAAAACAATAAGGATCAAACAGGATTTTATGAGCGTCCTGTAGGCTGACATAGATAAGAGGAAATTATAAGGAAAGGAAGTACCTGGGCCGAATGGCAGCGGATTGCATTATTGCTAGAAAAGTACCCTTGCAAGACAGCTTGCCAGTATATTTGAATGATTGTGGAACCAAGACCAGACCCTGCTTGATCCATTTCCTTTATATTTTCTTGCTCTTTGGTTTTTCCGACTGAAATGCAAAACATTTGGAAAAAAGGGTACAAAATGTTTCATTGTAGAAATTGAAAAAAAAACCATGGTAGAAAGTTGAATGAGGTGGTGCAAAGAACTTAATCCTTACAATCCTGATCTCCTTTGATAAGTTTAAGTTCCTCCGACTTCAAAAACTCTTCCAAATTTTGCAAAGCCTGTAAGCGCATCTCCATGTAGCTCGGATCATCAGAACTGAGAAGGAAATGGTACATATCTCTAACACCTCGACACGTGAAATACTCTGGATATCTAGCGCACAGGTGACCTAAAGACGACGAATGCATTACTTCACTGGACGAAAAGTAGAGTTATATGCCCTCGAAAGAAAACAATGAGCCGTTACAAATAAGACATAAGCTCACCAAGAGCAGCAAATGCCTTGAAACGCATGCTTGGCACCGTACTGCGCGCAAAGAAAAAAAGAACATCATATACATTGTCACGGATTCGCCTAAAAATACAAGACAACCTGCTGGAAACACATTCGATTCTAGCTGTAAACTCACCGCGGTTTGTCTTCATTGTGATATGCAGATACTTCCGCAGTACAAAGGGACAAATCCGGCCGAATAACGTGCGCAGGAAATATTTTTCGCTCGAATTCAGGATCTTCGATGATTGAATCAAAATCGAAATACCGCGCCATAACGCCGACACCACAAAGGAACCTACAATAGGGAAATGTTACAAAAGCTGAAAACAAATCTTAATAATTGCAACAAGCAGCGAAGAAAAATTCATAACTAAAAAATTTAACGGGAAATAAACCTCTGTATTCGAAGAATCTTCTGCCCATCTAACTGATGGTTTCCTTTGTTATTATCCAGAGCGTTTTTCACTCTCACCAGAAATTCTGCAATGTAATAAACAAATAGTGATTTACAAGGTTATGAAATGAAACACTGACATAAAACTGCAAAAGTGAAAAGAAGAAGACGCTAACAAGGTTATTAAGTAAGTGAAGATACTGGTGGCCAAATATCACATTGGCAGTAATCGTTAGTTTTTTGCCAAATGCCAACAAATCTTTTTTCAACAATTAGAGCATTTCAAAAACGCATGACTTAAGAGCTTTAAGGAAGGAATACTGTTCTACGATTTCATGGGCAGAAAAAGCTTTTCTGAAACTCTGTTCCCACTTCAACTTTATTTAGAATCCAATTCTTCGAAAATATTTCAAAAATCAATATCCCAATGTTTTTATGGAAAGCAAGAAAGATGCGACAACAATAATTCTCTCGTAGCCATTATCGCATAATGGTGGAAAAAAAATATCGTTGTTTAAGCATTTGGATGCTCCGTGTGAACGGCGTTAAGGCTTCCAGAGAATCAAAACCCTTTATTAGTACAATAAGAAATCTTATGTCCTGAAAGATGTGTATTCCCCAAAAGGTTTCATTTGATTTAACTAGGTTCATAAGCACGGGATGGTTCGCCTAAAGCTGAAAAGGTAAACGAAAAATAGTAGCCAAGGATATAGGACGTATGAGTTCATAGAACTCAAATTGTAGCTAAAGTTTAAGGCTTTCATGACAGGACAACTCCGATTAGCCAACTAGCTACAAGAATAATTATAAGATGAAAAGCACACCAAGATAATTCTTGAAAACAGTGGCAATAGCCGGAACTTGTGGTCGGCCAAAACGATGCCAAATTGCAGAGATGCAGCTGATGGTCATAGTTGTAGTAGCAACTCCGCTTGCGTTGGCTGCGAGATTAGCGAGAGTTTGATCTTGACTATAACGAAATTTGGAAAGAACTTCAATAGTTAAAGGGTCACTTTGCACCAATTTTAAACCAATTAAGTGGTGATAAAAGTAGCTAAACTACTGACGTGGTAAGAAAAGCATCACTGGGATGGCTCATCAATGGTACAACTCTCTCAAGCATTCCAATCACTTCGTTCAGTACCTCAAATTGTCTACATAAGAAAATATGTTACAGAAGTTGCTTAATACAACAAATGATTGCTACTAAAGGATTATTGTCCCAAGAATTTTACACCATATACACATACCAACATTTCCGACTTTTGCGTAGCGCTAATTGAAAGATACGGTTGGAGCGTTTCAGCGTGTCTGACCAAAAGTTCTGGTCGAACCTTAAAAACTTCTATCAAACACTGCAACAAAAATCACCTAAAGGCGTTTTTTTTTGCATATTAATTATCCTCACATACCTTACTAAACAGTGTAAGTGTGTTGAGACAAGCAAGAAGTCGTTCTTGATTTGATTTGTGCACTTCAGCACCTTTTAAATCTTCATTAGATGCGTTCACGGAAATACCATTTTCTAAAAGCAACACCCTTAAGAAATCATTCAGAAGAAGTTCAAGCATATTTCGAGCAATTAACCTGCTGCCATTATGTTTTCAAGTGTGAGGACGTTATCCATGAACATATCAACAATTTGTCGACTCGCAGAGAGAGCACTCTAAAGTAATCACAGATCACATTTTGCAACTTTTTACCAAATGTATAATAAATTCTCGAAATGTAAACGTACTTTGTCGCCATTCTTCAAAAGCGAGTGAAAAAGCGTCTCCAAAGCCTCAAGTTTCATCTCTTCCGCGCAAATTTGAACGACTTTTGTCATCACCACCACCTAAAAATTGGCGAGATTGTATCACCTTGCCTAACTCCTCTTTTGACGTCAACGTTAATATCGTTGTAGAATGGTGAATTCTTGGTTGTGAAATTATTGCACAGCTCACGAAGAATCTTTATGTACTGAGTAGGGACTCCTTGACTACCAAGGGCTTCCATGACTGCTTCTATCTCAATTGAATAAAAGGTCCTCTCTAAGTCAATGAAAGTGAGACGAGCGGTCTTTTGTACTCTCGCGACACTTCAATGAGCCTTGTAAACGTGTGAATGTGGTCCATCGTACTAAATCCTTTTCGAAACCCTGCTAGCTCGCACCGCTGTCCTTCGTCCAGTGTTCTGTCAATCCTGTATAGGATGACTCGAGTGAAAAGTTTGTAGACGACAGACAGCAAGCAGATTGGGCGATAGTTGCCTATATCGTGTA
>MQTX01000182.1:234132-252977 GCA_009735665.1 Angiostrongylus cantonensis | reverse complement strand
TTCTTGACCCAGGCAGCTTCCATTGGCCCTGAGATTTTAGCAGCCTCTCCGTACTCGTCCTACCCAACGCTGCGAAATTGGGGGCTCTTTCGGGGTCAGGGGAATGAGGCCTGTTTCTTTTACTGTGTTTAACACATTTGATACGCACGTATAGCTTGCTGGGCTCTGAACGTGGGGGCTGGTTATACTCACGGGTAGCCAGGCTCCCCCAGAGTGGACATGGAGCTTATTTGTTGGAGGCGACTCCTAACCGCCTCCCATATACTTCCCTGTCACTTGATTGATTGTAGGCTTTTGGCCGAATTGACTCGTAGAATACAATCCACATAAAGCGAGAACGCACCTACACACGCATGCATTTATACGCCTAGCAAATACAGAAAGTATGTGCCAAATCGGCGCAGCAGAAACAGAGAGTCCATCCCCTGGATCCACCTGCGTCTCAGGGTAACAAAGGTCGCTTCTGGTCCGCGATTAACCCCCTATCCGCCACCTGGGGACACGCCACGTAGCCTCGCGACTAACAGGCTTGAGATCCCTCATATGAGAGAGATCCGTGGTCCTGCCATGCCCACCCACCCACCTTTAGGCTTAGGCTTAAGCCTAACCCAGAAACCCATAGGGAGACTGCACACATTAAAACGAATAAATAGCACTATTACTGAGAGAGTTAAACGAATCTCCCTCACTGTGAGAGCCTAACCCAGAAACCCATAGGGAGACTGCACACATTAAAACGAATAAATAGCACTATTACTGAGAGAGGTAAACGGATCTCCCTCACTGTGAATAGGCTTAAGCCTAACCCAGAAACCCATAGGGAGACTGCACACATTAAAACGAATAAATAGCACTATTACTGAGAGAGTTAAACGAATCTCCCTCACTGTGAGATCATCAGTCTCAGGATGACGTTCAACACGTTGTTTTCTTGTTCAGCAATCGCGAGGTTGTTATACAGCATAGATTTACTTCCACAGAAAAACACACAATACAATACAACAGTAGCTGACGTTTCGGCAGTATCGCCTTCTTCAGAGCCGCTTTTTTACATGACTTCCACTTTTTACTTTTTGACTGACTTGACTTTTTACTGATTCTAGTCGCATATGGTTGATGACGCATATTGGGTCATCAACCATTTGCGACTATAATCAGCTGTTCTAACCTTCTTCATTGGAAGTCATGTAAAAAAGCGGCTCTGAACCTCGTGATTGCTGAACAAGTAAACAACGTATTCATACTCCAATGCCAGGGTTAATAGAAAGTCGATCCTGGGAACTATGACGTTCAACGTTCTCAGGTGGAGTATAGGGGTTAAACGCAGACCAAAAGCAACCCGTGCGCTTGACCCAAGATTACAGAAGGATCAAGGTGACAAGCAGTGAGCATAACGAAAGAATACAAACATCTATTCTTCATTGAAGACTTGATTCAGTGAAAAAATTTTGAGTGAAATCTCATCGAACTAACTCAGAGGAAAGTAGACCGCTCATTAAACATCGATTATGAGACTGGAAAAAACCGAACGAATTCGAGTGAAAAGTTTTGTCATAGAATGGATGTCACAACGATGTTTAAGATGTTTCCCATGCCATGTTGACGCTGACGTAATGAAAATCTCCGACTTCTCCAGCTATGTGCATTTGTTCAGAAATCAACAAGACTAATAACTTCACCTCAGAAGTAAAAACAAGGGAATGTGCTGCACAGAGTTTGCAGGAGCATCGAGGATAGATGACAAACACACGTTAGTGCCTAGCCTTTATGACTCAGCGATTCCTCATGTTCTAAGGTAAGCGTGGGAAACCTGCTCGTTACTAGAACAGGAATATCACTCAGCGTTATTCGAATGCGCTATCGAAAAGCTGCTGCGAATATTTCGCAAGTGAGAGAGGGAAGTATGAAGTTCCAGTATGCGTTAACGAACAAAGAATAAAGAAGCTGTTGTGTAAGCTGGGGTGTCGAAAATGACTTCGGCTCAGTCGTAATGACAATCGCAGTACAACTGTCGTTAGCTACTGGACCCCATAGAATTCCAAGTGCACAAAATGAAGACCAACCACCAAATGGACGGCACTTCACAAAAATCCTAGACGATAAATATGATACTCAGCTAACCTCTAAGATCTAAATCGAGCAGAACCTACGAATACTTTTGCTCACGGCAGGAATAGAAATAGAGTTCTCTGGAGCTCACTGGATTCACTTAGGGATCAACAATAGGAGCGGTGGAAAAGGTGATGGTATTCAGATAGCTAAAGAATTAATGACAACTAAATTTTCCACGCGAACGATGTGGATTAAAATCGACAGATGCATTCCGGTGAGCTCTCCCGTCAAATATTGACACTGAGTACGTTCATCAGCAATAAGCGGTTGTGGTGCAGTGGTCGTGGGCGCTCTGCAACACATATGGGACTGATCTCCGCGCCATTGGCCTACCAAGTCTTCCGTCCCTCCGGGGTCAGCAGATTGGTATCAGAGTTGTCTGGGAGAATAGCAGCACTGGCTCAATACATCATTAGGCCATTACGATTAATTGTAACGGCCAGATATGCATGTAATCACCACCGACGATAACTAATCAAGTCGAATGCATGGCACTTCCCTTAGGGATTAATCAACGCCGAGAGCTTTTTCCTTTAACCTTTCATCAGTCGCCAAAACACAATCCTTACTTCATCCTTTATGAAATAAAATGAACAAATTAACGTCTCCCAACGCTGTCATCCGATTTGTTTCTACAGGAACGAAAGTGGATTGCAGTGTGGTTCGTAACCGTCGACCATGAAACCATGAACAACCTCAACGAACAAGCATGAAAAAAGCTGGAATCCGACTCCAATGACAATGGCGCATCACTGCTGCATGGTAGAGATTACGAAGTGAGAGACAGGAGTGTAGAATCACAGACACAAGAAGATTCGTTAGAAGCATATGACGACTGTAACAGCAGGGTATCTGAATAGAAGACTTTTCAGTTCAAAAGGAGACATATTCATATGTTAAAGCAATAAATGAAATCGGATTTAGGTCAGACAATGCACACTGTATTCCTCATCGTTTGCAACCGCAACGACGATTGCCTTATGAATCATGACAGCCACGAAGTCTTGAACAACGGTGCGTCTGAGCGATACCTATGCTTAAAAAACCTTTAAAAAAACCCCAAAAAACTCACTCTTGCTAAATAAGCTCCATATGATTCTTTATACTCTTGTTTAGCAAACACGAGTTCTTACTGTATTCTTTACTACGAAAAAATTGACGTTACGTTTCAGCAGAATTCGTCTTCCTCAGAGCCTAGAAAAAAATAAGTTAACTGTAAACTACTCAGTCAGGTGGTAGATGTTTGGCTGGGTAGATTGCAGTCAGCTTGACCTTTCCAGGCTCTGAGGAAGGCGAAATTCGATGATACGTCAACTTTCCGTAGTAAAAAATAAAGTAAGAACTTGTGCCTGCCAAACAAGAGTATAAAGAATTATTGGATCAACGTCGAGGTTAATAAGAAGTCGGTCGTGAGAATTACTAATAAGAGGTTCAAGCTTCCTATGGCTTCGAAATACAACGGACACGAAGTATGAGATACACGACCTGTGAAAGATCTTCGAGACCAGATCTCCACTGAATCAATATCTTTTCACTGCAAGTTATTGTCAGTCACTGTCAGCCAAGTCAGTTAATCGTGAGTCATTGTAAAGGCCAGACATGCATTCAATCACCTCCAAACGATGCTTAACGAAGTCGTATGCATGGCGTATCCCTCAGGAACGTCGAGAACTTTACCTTTTTTATTATTTTTTTTACCCTCATTAGCAACATCTTTTACGTTACTAGCTCAGTACAAAAACCAAGAAATCACTACGGGACTAAAACATTAAGAAAAACTGGAATTCGTATTAAATCCCAGCAATTGAGTGAATCGGTCAGTAGCAAAACTGTAGTGAACAGTTTCATTCATTTGGCAGCCACAGAAAAATAGGCTAGTCATATGTGCCTTAAACTTTAATAATTAAATTAAACACTCCTTGAATCTATAGGTTTTTTTCCAAACTACAAGTATTCCCTTTACGAACTCCTTAAATCGTTTATTTTTTTCGCCGAAGGCTGTAAATCAATGCGATAACAATCGAAATCTCATCCTATTGGAATGATACGCCCGAATGTGTCTCTGACGTCAGTGACTGCCACACAATGAATTTACCAATTTCAGAAAAAACTTAAGTTTTAGGCACACTTGAAAGTTCACAATAATTTTATAAAAATTATATAGGTACAGCTCATAAAAGTTTTGTAGTTCCTCGGTCCTCAAGTTCATTAGTTACTTACAGTTTCTAAAAAAAAAAGTACCTTCTTTGCAAATGTGTTGAAGCAAGAACATTACCAATAATTTGTAAAAGACTCGAAAACAACGAAAAAATGGTGTGAAAAAGTAATTTAAATAAAAACAACAAACTTCGCCTTTTCGTATCTTCGTTGCCTGTCCTTCTTTTTATTCAACAAATCAATCAGAAAGACCTTTTGCGTTTGAGCTCGCTTCACTTTCTTTAAGAAGCGGGACTCATTCTTGCGATGCTCCTAAAAAATGTTTGCTGCGCTTTGCCTTTTAGTGAACCACCAGATGACAGCTTTAATGCCACTGAACTCATGAGGTTACCGTTACATTTATAGCATACTTTGTAGTAAGTGGCTTACCTTTTCAGATAAATTCTCCCTTTTACTTTCAGCATAACGTGCTTCAAGCTCTTGAAGATCCTCTAGAATTTCTTTGTACCACACGCAGCAGTAAAACCTTACGGCGTACTGTAGTCGAAAAATTATGGGGTTACCGAGTTTGATGAGTTCAAAAATTATGAAAACAAACCTCTACGGTTATATCCTTGTTAGCAATTATATAATCGATCAAAGCACGTTCTAGTTCCATTTGCTTTTCACTGAATGTCATCTAAACACAAATGTTCTATAATCGCTTATCTCATTTTTAACACGACTCGTCTCCATCATTTAGGGCACACATTTGGAACTTACATCAGATATATCGACATCCGCTACGCTGGCCCAAAGCGACGTACCATCCTCTTGTACATTTTCCTCGTATTTGATGGTTTTCACGACAAGCTAAGAACGTAATTATTGTGACTAGGAACGTTGTAAGTTACCTGGTGATCGAACAAAGCATTCAAATCACAAAATTTAAGTGAACCCTTTCATAAGGACAAAAATAACTAAACATGGACAATATTAGTATAAATACCGGTTGCATTAGATACTACCTATTTAAAAAAAAAACGCACACAACCATAATGGTGCTGAGATATTTGCAAAACGCCGGAAGGCAGGTGTCTGTGGTGGGGATCGAACACGCCATTACCCTTTACGTGGGCTAGCGTGTTTACCACCACACCATGTGGGTCCTTCGTTTCACCTTTCTCTGTCAGTTTTCTATCTACTAGTACCATCAGAAATCACCCGTGAACGCGATTGATTTGGAGAGCCCATATCGGCAGTGAACTCAGTTAAGCTGCGGCCACAGTCTTGAAGGGTAATACCGTATTCGATCCCCACCACAGACACTTGTCGTTCGTAGTTTTGCAGGCATCTCAGCACCACTATGGTTGATTTCACACAATACCGTGCCGTGAAATTCGTAGTAGACAATAAACAAAAAGCCAACTTTGTGGAAACGCACACATTCCTTTAAAAGAGCTATTGTAACAAAAAAAAACTATTAAGGATTTCGAGGAAAGGATAAATAACTGTGGACATAAATATTCACACAAACTAAAAATGGGATAGATTGTTTTTCAAAAATAAAAAAACTAAAAATGTTTAGAACAACTTACGTCCATACGTTCTTTGGAATCTTCTACCGACCAAATCATACTACTCCGCAATCGGGATGTAATCAGGCCAAGATATTCAAGGCTAACCGTTCGGATTGCAATATCAGCGCTTTTGTTCCTTAACTCCTTACAAATTAGAAAGAAATGCTTATAGCATTAATAGACCCTGCGTCAATACTCACCGACAATTTTTCACTAGCAGATTGCCAACAACCTGAAGGAACATTTCTGCAGCTGGAAACTCGGGTTTGTTGAATGCGGTAAGCATATCTTGTAAAAAGCAATCAAACAATGCTCGGTAATCTTCTTCAGACTCATTTCTATTCCCTTTTGAAGAGCATCTAAACGGTTACTTATATTAGCAAATAAATACCGACAGAAAAATATATTTTATGATTTAAACAATGTATAGGACCGATTTACATTATTTCATTAATGTAAATGAAATGGAGGCAGAAGACTAAGCTTTAGTATGTATTCTTTCCTTGATAAGCCTACATGAGTTTGACAAATAATCTTTATTTTCGGTTAACGTTTCCACGTCTTCGCCTTCATCACAGTCATCAATGGAGTATCGACTAGGATTATTGGCTCTGATGAAGTCGAAGACGCTGAAACGTTAGCAGAAAATAAGCATTAATTGTCAAAACCGTGTAAGCTCATCGAAGAAAGAATACGTATTGATTAGTTATGCTTAGATTAAAGGAAGGTCGGCTTTAAAATACTAACCTTTAACTATCACAGTTATACAAAAAAAAACGGTAGATTTATGTTTTTTCTTTTTGGAATATTTCACACATTAGAGTGGCGATAAAGCACAAATACCCTTGTGGTTGCCTTTAAATAGCAACTGATTCTGGCTTTTTCAGTAATACATCCTACATGAGTTTGACAAATAATCTTTATTTTCGGTTAACGTTTCCACGTCTTCGCCTTCATCACAGTCATCAATGGAGTATCGACTAGGATTATTGGCTCTGATGAAGTCGAAGACGCTGAAACGTTAGCAGAAAATAAGCATTAATTGTCAAAACCGTGTAAGCTCATCGAAGAAAGAATACGTATTGATTAGTTATGCTTAGATTAAAGGAAGGTCGGCTTTAAAATACTAACCTTTAACTATCACAGTTATACAAAAAAAAACGGTAGATTTATGTTTTTTCTTTTTGGAATATTTCACACATTAGAGTGGCGATAAAGCACAAATACCCTTGCGGTTGCCTTTAAATAGCAACTGATTCTGGCTTTTTCAGTAATACACCATATGACTTCTTCCTGTATCTCTTGCACACTCTAACAAGTCGTTTATTCCCAACCACTTAAATTTCTAAGTGAAAGAAAGAGAAATTAAAATTGTGCATAATATTAGAAATATCTTATAGTAACAACGAGACTGAAGAAGTTCTACATGCATATGTACGCACCAACTTCAATTCCATGAATAATTAACCATTAATAAGGGACTGCCTGAATAGGCGTTCACAATATACACAATATTTACCGATTTCCGATTTTTCAATTTTCAAGTGTTACTCAAAAGAAACTGAAATAAACACGCTTGAGAAAAGCCGTCTTAAATAAAACACAAATTGATACCTGCTTAAGAAACCAGAAGCAAAAACTTGTGCAAGACTCTGAACTTCCTTATAAGAAGACGGTACGATGGAGTCTGGTTGCCAATCAGGCTCTGAATCAGGATCTTCGCGTTTGTCGCCCTTGTTATGAATTCTTTCCGGCACCTTGAAAGGAAACCACAACCGCTTTTAATCTTTGAAACCCAAATATGTAAGGTGTTTAAAATTGTAGTAATGTGATAGCAAAGAAGAAAAACTGAACACACTCTAACTACGCTTTGCAGTAGTTGCAAAACAAGCACTGTAGTATTGCTTATCCATTGTTCTGGACCGAATCTGTATCCGTTGTTGGCATTTCTACCAGCGGGTGATCGATGAAGAGAATTCAGGATATCGTTCAACATCCCCATCCGAACGGGTTCCTTTGCACTAGTAAAGATGTTTGCTGCCAGATTACATGCCTAAATTAACAATAGGCGATTGTTTAACCTGGTATTAGTAGAAGACAAAGGCGGCTTACGCTTTGTTGCAGTTCGCCGACATTATTCACGAAAAACGCCTGGATCGCAATTGATGCTAGATGGTGGACACATATTTCAGCTAAATCTGTTTGGCGCACCTGAATAGTAAGTGCTTCGAACGAATTAGAAATGAAGGAGCTTTAATTCCTTGATGGGAATTAAACGAGTGAGAAATTCAAAAAGAAAAGAAACAGTCTTTCACGTACCAAGTACGAGAAACTATGAACAAGCTCGGTCATCCTGGAATAAAGTAGTTGTACAGTGGGAGATCGATGGACCTGTTCGATTTTTTTCCGCCGCTTCTCATCAGCTAAAATAACGAGCAATACGCAAAATATAACTGTTTATTAACATAGTTGTTCCAAACAGCAGTGAACAATCAATGAATAACAAGAATAATTGTAACGTTGCTGAAATACTTGCAAAACTCTGGACTGCAGCTGTCTATGGTGGGGAATGAACGCGCTATTGTCCTTTCCGGGGAGTAACGCGTTCACCACCACACCATGCGTGTCCTTCATTTTGCCCGTCTCTCAGCTAGTTCTATCGATCTTTTCTCCTTCAGCAATCACCTGTCAACGGGATTGACCTGGGGAGCCCACATCGGCATTGAACCCAGTTAAGCTGAGACTGTAGTTGAAATCACAATGTATTTCGCTTATAGCCTGCCGTGAAAATTGTGGTAGGCAGAAAATAAAAACTAAAACATTGTGATTTCAACTACAGCCTGGGCTCCCCAGATCAATCCCGCTGACGGGTGATTGCTGACGGCAAAAGATCGATAGAACTAGCTGAGAGACGGGCAAAACGAAGGATCCGCATGGTGTGGTGGTGAACGCGTTACTCCTCGGAAAAGACAATAGCGCGTTCGTTTCCCACCATAGACAGCTGCAGTCCTGAGTTTTGCGAATAACTCAGCAACGTTGTGGTTGTATTTCCCTTATAACCTGCCGTGAAAACTGTAGTAGGCAGAAAATAAAACCTAAAAGAATAATTGTGTTACGTAGTCGTGCAAAGGTCTATCATTGCATTAACAATCTTAAAGCCGCCAAGATTGCGAATGAGGATTTCAACATTACGAGGCAATGAACTTGAATACTTGGATAACTTGATAGCCCATCCTCAGTCTGCGCGGACCCCAGCACAACCCTCAATTTTTAGGAGTTTTGCTTGTTTAGCCACTGCGGCTCCATGGAGTCCCGAGGGCAGCCAGGCCAAAGTCTGCGCCAGGTCGTCACCGCGACACGCAGGCACCGCCCTTGTGGAGCAGAGGGAGGTTGGCAGCTATGCCACTATGTTGATACCAGGATGGTGACGGAACCTGATATTGGTTCACTCTTAGCTATGCTTTATGATGAAAACGCACGCCAGACTTCTTCTCAGCTTGAGAGACCATGCCAGGGGGATGAATTTCGCGGTACGTCGTAGCCCGACACCCAGGAACACCTACCCGTCACGATGAAGCGGCAAACCATCGGGAGGAATAGAAATGAACATTTTACCTATTTTTAAGTTCAGGCAACCCGGTATCACATGCTGTATTTCTGCATTCGATTCGCTTCCTTGCATCCATATTCTACAAAGATTCAGACCTACGTGTGAATTCGGATACTGGTTGAAGACTTTGGTTCTCCTGCATGAATGCCGTTGAATGTTAGTCAGAACAATTCCTATTCGAATCATGGAATAGCTCTTATAGGATGGATGTTCCCTTATCTTCGTAACAGACAGTCGCTAGCTTTTGTGGATTGGAGGGAGTTATTGCGCACAGAACTGCATCACTAGCACTGGGTTATCCATGACCGCGGCCATGCATTACGAATCCTTAGAAGTCGATGCTTTAGCATACAAGTAGCAAATAATCTTTAATTTGGAATTCCACAACAAGATCATGCTGTATTTCTGCATTCGATTCGCTTCCTTGCATCCATATTCTACAAAGATTCAGACCTACGTGTGAATTCGGACACTGGTTGAAGAGTTTGGTTCTCCTGCATGAATGTCGTTGAATGTTAGTCAGAACAATTCGTATTCGAATCATGGAATAGCTCTTATAGGATGGATGTTCCCTTATCTTCGTAACAGACAGTCGCTAGCTTTTGTGGATTGGAGGGAGTTATTGCGCACAGAACTGCATCACTAGCACTGGGTTATCCATGACCGCGGCCATGCATTACGAATCCTTAGAAGTCGATGCTTTAGCATACAAGTAGCAAATAATCTTTAATTTGGAATTCCACAACAAGATGCATTCGTATTGTAGATATGTGAGCCAAAAATGAGTGAAAAAAAAACAAGAAAAAGTAGCAAAAGCGCTAAAAGTCGGAAAAAAAATTAGGTCCAAAGAAAACATGTAAAATTGTAATCTCGAGCAATAGCGAGCGGTATCCTTAAATTTTTTGGATAGATATACAGTCGTTAACGAATTATATTCAGTTCAGGCTTGACCACCATTGCGGTCTATTGTGGTCTAAGGGCATAAGGCATCAATTTTTAAGAGAACTACGCACTTCTCTGCTTTCGTCCTGGTCCATACAACGGATCCGATGCCGGGTATATTACATTCTTCAGGTAATGCCGACACAAATTAATAGACCGCTCTATCGCATCTTCTATGTACACCTATAACATTACAACGTAGTCGACATAACACTTCGATCCAGCACACTCGAATCACACCTGTTTAGGCATTTTGTGACATGTCATGATCATTAATGCCGTACAAGCAGAGTCTGCACCTCGAATCAAGCGATCATCAAGAAGTTCTTGCGTCAGCTTATACTCTTCACCATCCTAAAGAGAGCGTGACCAAAGAAAAAACAAAATATTGGAAGTAATTACGCAACAGAAAAAAGATGGAACTGCTGAGAGTCAACAACACGATTGCATCGCTCGAAAATGTGTAAACCGAAAAACAACAAAGGAACAAAATTATGTAAGCAAACATTTACGTCTTCACTACTTATTGGTAGCAACAGTCGAGTACCGTCGGAACTTACAACATAGCGCATATTTCTCTCCAATATGGTAATTAATTTTATAAGACGATCTGAAGAAATCTGAAAACAACAAGGTAGCAGAAAGTCTGACATACTAATTATTTTCATACTTCACCTTTACTCTAACATATACACTCACACTTGTAAGCTTCTTCCATGTCAGTAGCTTCTGCACCTCATTACGTAAGTCATCCAACACTGAACGGTCGATCAAAAGCTCTGGGCTAACTCCTTCATCATCCTCACTGTCATCGTCTAAATTGGCATTTCAGTATAACATTAAAAACCACAGACAGAAACTGTAAACACTACCTTTACCATCTTGAGTTATATTCATTATATCTAGGTCTTCAACCTGGTCGAAGATTTGATCGATAATAATATTTAAGCGAGCTTTTGAATCATACTCTGCCATAACCTAAAAGACTTTTCTAATTCGAAAATGCAAATTATACACCGTTTTCTACATTTCTCTAGAAGAACAAAAAAAAAGGAATAAAATAGAATAGAGAGATATAACCTTGGATAAAATAATAAGTTTTACTTATTGTGTAATCAAGCAATAATTTAAACCCTCAAAAAATCGGACTACAATAAGAAAATTTACGTCATTGTTCCAGCATTCGTGATCACTTTCGTTGCCTTTACGTCGTCTGAACTTTTCTAATCGTTTACGCTGTCGCTCAGACCACTCTTGGTCACGTTTTTGGATGACTAAATAAACAATAATATTCAAAAGTTTAAAAAAACGGTAACATATTAATAATAGTACTATCGGTAGGAGTTGGTGGCCGATCCGAGACGTCCTCTTTTCTTTTCCTTCGCCGATCTCTCTTCTCATAGAATTTATGATCTTCGTCACTTCCGTCTCCGCGTTTCTGTTCGTCGTTATGGTCCATAGTGACATCATTGGGAACAGCCGCTGCGCTTTGAGCTTCCATAGCAGCAATCAGTTCAAGATCGCGCTGCACAAAGGAAATTATCACATGAGGAAAAAAGTTGATGCAAAAGTCGAGCAACACTTGTATCTAAATAAACTAACTAAAGCAAAGTTGTTTTTCAATGTAATCAAATGAAAGAGCTTATTCACATATACTCACGACGAAACAATTTTTGAATAACTGTAGACAAATTTTAGGAAACCAAAGTACGTTGGAAATTGAGAACTCGACAGATTTAGAAAACAATGATTATTCACTTCACGGCTCGATATGCGACCCCTGAGACAAAGAGCGAAAACAAACGAGTTTTGGCTCCCAAATCCTAATTTCATCATAGTTTGAGTTGAGATAATCTTCTCAGTACACATGCACAAGAAAACCACTATGAGTTGGCAATATGAACTGATATGAGTTGAGTTAAGACATCGACAAGACAGCCATTCGAAAACCAAATTCATACCTGATCGGCCTGCTCCTCTTCCAACGTTTTTGTTCGCTTCCGTTGCCGCCTTCCATCAGACGGATCAAAATAATCAGTTAACGAGTCATACAGACTTTCAACCTATACACAGAACAAGATTTTACCCAATAACAACAATGTTAGGAAAATTTTGCAATGATTATTCACTTCACGGCTCGATATGCGACCCCTGAGACAAAGAGCGAAAACAAACGAGTTTTGGCTCCCAAATCCTAATTTCATCATAGTTTGAGTTGAGATAATCTTCTCAGTACACATGCACAAGAAAACCACTATGAGTTGGCAATATGAACTGATATGAGTTGAGTTAAGACATCGACAAGACAGCCATTCGAAAACCAAATTCATACCTGATCGGCCTGCTCCTCTTCCAACGTTTTTGTTCGCTTCCGTTGCCGCCTTCCATCAGACGGATCAAAATAATCAGTTAACGAGTCATACAGACTTTCCACCTATACACAGAACAAGATTTTACCCAATAACAACGTTAGGAAAATTTTCACATGGTTACTCACCTGATCTCTCTTCTTACGCTGTTGACTTGCCTTCGGCTGCTTTCCCACACTGGCCATTTGACGACGAAGTTGTGTGTTGTCTCGACCTTCAAGAACAGGTGCGATGAATGACGTGTCACCATTTGCAGTGGATGTTGATGGCTTATCCTGAGCTTCGGTCGGGGTTTGCTGTATTTCTGCAGTGGATGGTGTGGAAACAACTGCTGCTGCATTCAATGTTCTCTACAAATATATATTCATTTGTTAACAAAGGTTAAAAATGGAAATACGAAACACATTTAATCAAAACTTGCCGCTGGATCCAGTTCCATATCATTGAGTAAGTGTTCGGGGGCTTCCATATTATGTTCTGGTTCAACATCCAGCGCCTGCAAAACCATTACAGATCTTGGCTGAATCAAAGAATACGAAATACCTCAATACTACAGAACCAACGTTGCAGTTCACATCCATAATAGCATTAATGAAATGAGGCATCAAGTCGCGCGGAAGATCATTAGACTCAGGAATCCCATCGTGAATGTCCATACGCGTACGCCTAAATTGTCGGCATTATTATGGAACACTTTATAAGTTGAAAGTATCAACAACAACGCTATGCTGTTTTTTAAATGACAAAAAAATACCGCTTAACATAATAAATTTACTACTTGCTCAATTTAAACTTAATAAATCCTCAGCAATAGCCTTACCACTGTTCCACCCAGATGCACAAATTTTGTGGACCCCAACAGTTCTTAAATCTAAATAATCCTACTGCATCCCTTATCCACAATGCTCTACTGTTCTGAATATGACTTTTCCTGCCAAATGGGACTCTCTTTACTTCATGAATGTCGCTTCTTCGGCCTTGTTGATTCTCCCCAGAATCCACTTCTCCATCGATAGTCCCATTCTTGATGAATTGGGGACAGCTTATTCCAAATAAGTCTAGTATCGACTCTAGAGGTATATAGTGCTTGCTTGCTACAAGACGAGGACGAAGAAGCAACCTATGAATGGGACCTCTAACCACTACGCTTCTCACTCCTCCCTCATCTCTCCAGGTTCGGTAAATTGGTACGATAATAACTTATTTTTGGTAAACAACACCATTATTTAAAAATAAATAATGATAGAAAACATATTAACAACGATCATTAAAGTATACACTGCATAATTATAGTCCGGCAGCCTCTGACATCAACAATTCGATCGGAGTCAAAACCGAAACCTTGTTCAGTCCATTCATTATCTTCAAAGAGTTTGTATTTTATAGACCTATTGATTTCAACAGTATTTGTTTGCTCAGCGTTGTAAGACTGAACCCCCTTTGACAACGAATTAGTTGTATATGGGTCATATCTTCGACAGTGTTTCAAAGGGATGGTAATGTATGATGTCAGTATTAGTGAAAATCCCAAAAAGGGTGGCATAGATGCTGCAGAACACGTAGACAAAAACAATGCAAACGGATTTTTCGACAATGAACGGCAGACGAGTGGGCCACGTGTTGCACATAGTAATTCCATTGGAAATTCTCTTTCAACCAAATTAGTGGTACCATCTTCCACCACCCAACGATTGCCGCGCATTGTCTCATGTATATATAAACTAATGAGTAAAATAGCTCGCAAATGTTATAACGTTGGTATAGTTATAATCAAAGTTTATTTTAAAAAATTGTAGTCCTTAAAAGGATAAAATTCATAGCGTCGATCAATTCGTGAGCCATACGCCATGCATTCGATTTCGTCAAGCATCGCTGGAGGTGAGTGAATGCATGGCTGGCCTATGCAATGACTCGCGATGGCCTACCAATGTATCGAGCCAGTGCTGCTATCCACTCAGACACGTCCGATACCAATTTGCCAACCCCAGAGGCATGGAAGGCTTGGTGGGCCATGGGCTTAGGGATCGATCCTACTTGTGTTGCCGTGCGTCTCTAACCACTGCGCCACACGCGCCTCTAGTAGTAAGAAACCTGAGTGATCTATTATTCGTTAAGAAGGAAGTAAATGAGTAGTCGTTGTAAAGTGAGCCTTAAGTGCACTTTATGTTACCATTTTTCATAACCATTCATCTAACATATGTCAGGAAGAGTAAATGCCTCAGTGGCGTGCAGCAGATAACACGTGAGCCTCTGGAAAGGGCAATCGAGGATTCCAATCCGGTCTGGACTTCATGTTTCTTAGATATCTCGGCATTATAGTGATTGATTACTATCATTTTTTAAGAAGTAAAAAATTCTCAGAATTATCAAAAAAAAAAAGATACACGGGGAAAAGGTGAAAGGATAAACCCACTCTGATACAAAAGTGTTATAATTATAAATTACACTTACGTGTCACTGACATCAACATTTGATAAGGCATGCGACACCATTTGTACCAATGCCGGATCACGTGTATCTAGTAAAGACTTCATAGTCCCGGCATCACAAACAGATGGCAATTTCGAGTTCACCATATTTTCGCTTGGGAATGGAACCATCCGCACATCTAAAATAAACTGGTGAATAATAAAGGATGAAGGATAAACCTCACGGCATTGATCAACCCCTGAGAGGTGCACCATACATTCGACTTCATTAGGCATCGTTGGAGGTGATTGAACGCATATATGGCCTTCCTTCACAATGACTCGCGGTGGCCTAACTATGTATGAAGTTAGTACTGCTATCCTCCCAGACAAGTCTGGTACCAAATTGCCGATCCCGGAAGGATGGAGGGCTTGGTGGGCCCGAGTGTAGGGATCGATCCCATGTGCATTGCAGGGCGCCTCCGACCACTGCGCTACACGAGCCCTCGTGTCGCGTGAACACAACAGATAAAAAAGAAGAAAATTCATTTGAAAAATTGCCACACTCACACGAAGTGTTGAAGTGTGTTGCCACAAGAGTCAGAGCTTGGCCAGCCTGTACCTGGTTTACCCGATCTCTCATATCATGTTGTGCCTTGAGATGAAAATCATAAACAAGAACAGAATTTCGATGAACGAAAGCTAAGGATCTCAGAAACCAGAAGAACGGTATTAAATTTATATCTGAGCATCATAATACGGTAAGTGAACACTACAGATGATTACCTGCTGAGCCTCTTGTTGTTTCCTCAACTGTTCTTCACGGATCTTCCTCAACTCCTCCAATTTCCTCCTCCCAGCTTCTTCCTTTCGTCGTTTCTCTTCAGCTATTCGGGCTGCTTCTTCCTATATTCAATTATGTGAGTGTCAACTATCAGCTATTATTTACAGCAAAAATAAATAGGCATGGAAGAAGAAAAGTCATGCACTGTTTTCCAAGCCTCTTCATCACTAGCACATACTTGCTGCTTCAACAGCTCCTTTTGTTCCTTCTCTCGCTGTGCCAAAAGTTCCCTCTGACGTTGTTGTTCTTCAGCCTCCTTAGAAGTATTACATAAAGTCTTCCTATGCAAACGTGTTTGCCAACACCAAAATTTCTAACTGAAAATAAAAAAACCACAGCCACCTTTATTCGCTGCTGTCGTGCTAACTCTTCTTGCTGTTGTCGCTGTTGTTGCTGACGAGCAAGCTCAATTTGACGCTGCTGCTCTTCCAGGAGTCTTTGCTGGTGACTGTGCTTAAATTCTCCGTTTTAGTAATATCGAAACGCAACAGTATCCTGGTTAACAATCCAGGATTAGAGACTACTATAGAGGAAAACTAACAAGAGCTTGCTGCTGCTGGACTTGTTGTTGTTGTGAAAAGCGTTGTTGACTATGTTGTTGGCTGAGTAGCTGTTGTTGCAGTACCTACACATGTGTATTGTGTCAAACGAATCGTTTACTAAAAGGAAACCTCTTTAAAACATACTACCCTTAAAAAAGGGCGCCAGGGCGCGTGTGGCGCAGTGGTCGGAGGCGCCCTGCAATACACATGGGGTCAATGCCCGTGCCAAAGGCTCACCAAATCCTTCATCACTCCGGGGTCAGCAAATTGGTACCAGACTTCTCTGGGGGTATAGTAACACTGGCTAAATACATCGGTAGGCCACAATAAGTCACTGTACAGGCCATTCATGCACTCAATCTACGACGGCCAACGAGGTCAAATCCATGGCGTATCCCTAAGGAATTGATAAATGCTAACAGCCTTATCACTTATCCTTTTCACCTTTTAAAAAAACATGAAAAAGCAAAAATGAAGGATGCGAACCTGCTGCTGTTGATGTTGTTGAAAGACAGGTTGCATTTGTTGCGACTGCATCATAAAGAGCTGCTGTTGTTGTTGAAAGGGATCCATCGACAACATCTTTCAAAAAATTCAGAATATAGCGACACGAGATGGTACCAATAAAATTGAAATCAACTCCACAAATAGAGAAACACACCTGATTGTTCCCATAGAACGGGTTGAAGCTATTCATATACTGCTGTTGTGCCAACAACATCTGAAAAATAAGATGTCAGCATTGACCAAAACCCTCTGAAAAGTCCCTAGTGGTCCAGTGACCTGATGCAGAAAGGTAACCAAACCTGTTGATTGTATTGAGTTTGTCCTAGAGCCTGAGACCCCATTTGCTGGCCTTGTATTCCCATGTTGATATTTCCATTACCCTAGAATTTTTCCTACCTTTCAAAGTAACAAAGCAATCTTTTGTAAGCACTGTACCACTAAAAAACGCAAAGAAAAGCCATGGAATTCCACACAATAAAGCAAGTGAATCCGTTCTCTATAAAGCTAAGGATGACAATTCTAAGCTGAGGGTTAAACCCACCCACTCCCCATTCCCGAAACCAAAGAAAAACCACGAATCATCCATCCATCAACTGCCCATTGGAGAGTACGTTGTAGTAAAGTAGATTCAGGCAAACCAGATAAGGTTAATTCTTTTGAAAGGGGCCTTTGAACCCAAGTCTGTGTGTTTAGTTATCGTTCGTAGAAGAGGTTTACGTGCGCAAATAAGTTTCAGGAGAAACCCCTGAACAACTTTTTCTTTCGAACAGAAAAGAAACTTTGCACAACCATCAAAATACGATGAGGACAGACCACAATAGCAAAAACATCTATACTGTCTATGAAACCACAACAAATAAGTTTTCCATAGGGATAAACATGACGCTTCCTACCTGAGGGTTATGAGGATCCATTTTCGTTCGAAACTGATGCACAGCTATTTCATGCAAATCATCTCAATCATAAAAAGATAACAGCAAATATATAGAGACAGTCTGGCCACGCCAAAAATGAACCTAAACAAACGTCACTAGAGACGTTCTAGAACGAGAAAAGTAGTCGAACAGGTATAATAGAGGTAGTTTTTGACGAAGAACACCACTAGACTAATAGAAATCGTCCTTATGTCGTATCAATAAGCTCCTAGAATAAAAATTATTTAAAAAACTGACGAGATCCGCAGTGCGCAGAAGCGTCGCAATCGCTCCAGGAAGCCGCACGCGACGTCGACCAGACGGAGGCGTCGCTGCGGGCGGCATCGCGGCACCACCCGACCAGGGCTTGTGGGTCGCAATTGTCAACAGTGTGGACCTTCTTTCTGAAGTAGTACGTAGATAAAGTTAGGGTCGTATAGATAAGTTGGCCATATTAACTGGACTTGCCAGCAGTGTAATGCTTTCTGTGTGGCGAAATTTCCGCATGAGAATGGCTACCAGCGACAAGCACGCCCCGAATTTGGTGCCGTATAGATAAGTTGGCCATATTAACTGGACTTGCCAGCAGTGTAGTGCTTTCTGTGTGGCGAAATTTCCGCATGAGAATGACTACCAGCGACAAGCACGCCCCGAATTTGGTGTTCAGGTGTCGCTGGCTTTTGGATCGAAAAATGGTTTGTCATCTTGCGATAAAGTTCTTTTCAGCACGACAGCAAGTCGTAGAATAGATTTGCACCTCAAGCGGGTCAGACCGGAACGACAACTTCCTTTTTCAACTTCAGAGATCTTCGTGTGGTGTGATGTGGTGCATTCCACTGCACGGCATGCTCAAATGTCACTATAAGCCACACAACACTCAT
>MQTX01000182.1:211643-233979 GCA_009735665.1 Angiostrongylus cantonensis | reverse complement strand
CACGACAGCAAGTCGTAGAATAGATTTGCACCTCAAGCGGGTCAGACCGGAACGACAACTTCCTTTTTCAACTTCAGAGATCTTCGTGTGGTGTGATGTGGTGCATTCCACTGCACGCCATGCTCAAATGTTGCAGTGTGCACTATAAGCCACACAACACTCAAACCGTCCAAAGTGCTCCCTTTTTCGTATGATATTCAAGAAGGGAATCGACGTAGGACCATTTACAGCTTCACATCATAAACATCACAGCACCATCCCCTCTACAACATTTTTCGCGCTGCCCTAATTCTACAATAAGCAAGCAATCGCGGCGAAATAAATTCAAAAGCTATGATTGAGAAGAATTTTGGCCCATAAGAAACAATTTTCGGATCAATCTAGGAAATTCTATGTTCTTAATGGGAAAGAGAGTGATTATAGCCAGAAAGGTTCTCCGTTGGTTTTAAATGGACTTTTGTGTTTTAAACGCCGTTCATTCTCGTTATAGATGCACCTGTCATACAAATAATAATGAAAATTGCACTCTAGGGAAGCTACAAATTTTCTTTACGGGTAGTTCAAAGCCTCATCTACAAATACATTTTAACTACGTAGTTCCTTTGGTTACCAAGAATTATCGGGTGTTCATAGAAAACTGGTATCGACCCTTATGCACAGTATACAATGTCCAATTTTTGACCACTAATTCGCTGCTGCAGGGTGCACATGTAGCGAAGTGGTTAAAGGCGCCATGCAATACACATGTGATTGATCCCTGCAGCCCAGGCTCACCCAGATCTCCATCCCTCCGGGGTCGGCAAATTGGTACCAGACTCGTCTGGGAGGATAGCAGCACTGGCTCGATACATCGGCAGACCACCGCGAGTCATTGTAAAGGCCAGATTCAATGCATTTAATCACCTCCAACGATACTCAATGAAGTCGAATGCATAGCGCATCCCTCAGGGATTGATCAACGCCGAGAGCGTTTTTTTTGTTTATTCGCTGCTTCTCTAGTTCAAATTGTTACGATGGGTTATTGTCACCGTGTGGAATGGATGAATGTAAGAAATACCGAGCAACACTCAACATACGCGGTGAGATCCTAACTGCTAATGCGTTATAGATGCACCTGTCATACAAATAATAATGAAAATTGCACTCTAGGGAAGCTACAAATTTTCTTTACGGGTAGTTCAAAGCCTCATCTACAAATACATTTTAACTACGTAGTTCCTTTGGTTACCAAGAATTATCGGGTGTTCATAGAAAACTGGTATCGACCCTTATGCACAGTATACAATGTCCAATTTTTGACCACTAATTCGCTGCTGCAGGGTGCACATGTAGCGAAGTGGTTAAAGGCGCCATGCAATACACATGTGATTGATCCCTGCAGCCCAGGCTCACCAAGATTTCCATCCCTCCGGGGTCGGCAAATTGGTACCAGACTCGTCTGGGAGGATAGCAGCACTGGCTCGATACATCGGCAGACCACCGCGAGTCATTGTAAAGGCCAGATTCAATGCATTTAATCACCTCCAACGATACTCAATGAAGTCGAATGCATAGCGCATCCCTCAGGGATTGATCAACGCCGAGAGCGTTTTTTTTGTTTATTCGCTGCTTCTCTAGTTCAAATTGTTACGATGGGTTATTGTCACCGTGTGGAATGGATGAATGTAAGAAATACCGAGCAACACTCAACATACGCGGTGAGATCCTAACTGCTAATGACAATTTGCTAGGGTGATAGCAATAGTGAAAAGTAGTGCATAGCAAAATATATAGCTATAGTTGGGTAAGGTAGATGATCTCCCATGATTCTGTAACGTTTTCAACTCCAGAAGTTCTATAGCAACTGTAAATTTATCATCTAATGTCAAAGAAAGTAACTACCACTACCGATTTTAAGTCGCGGACGAGTTTTCCTTTTCTTCTCAGCCGTCCAGAGATCAACGATGGGTGCATATGTGTTAACGCGGAAGCAGAAGTTGTTAGCGAGTTGTGCAGCGAGTTATGGGATTTCTTTTAGTGTTTTCGAGATTTATGGTAGCTTTTGGGACAAATTTAACGGCATCATGCCAGAGTCTTGGGCTTATGTCTAGTTTAACGCATGAAGATAATCGTTTTCGGACCACTGATTTAGGTTTTAACATTTACAATGGAAAGATAATGAATTATTCAGTTCAGACTTTGTCTTCAAGATCTGTCGTCAGTTGTGCATCTCATACTTCGTGTCTGTTGAGATTCGGAACCTTCGGAAGCTTGTACGTCTTGTAACAATTCCCACGACCGACTTTCTATTAATCTTGGCATTGATCCAAAATTCTATATACTATTGTCTATTAACCACAAAGTAATTCTTCGTATTCACAAATAAGCTGACGTTTCGGCGAACTTCGCCTTCTTCAGAGCCTGGAATGGTCAAGTTGACAGCAATCTACTCGGTCAAACGCCTCCATAACCAAACAAAGAAAACGCTAAACCAAGATTTCAACCACAATGAACACAACTTCGCGCACCCACCGCTTTCTATGAGGCTTCCACTGAGTATGTCTAGTGGAGAAAATAAAGCAAGCTAGTAAATTCTAGCTCCAGTAAAGAATAATAACAACACCTCGCGTTTGCCCAACAAGAATACCAAGAATTACTTGATCAATGACGAGGTTAATAGAAAGTCGGTCGTGGAAGTAACCACAAAGTATTACCTTATTCTTTATTACGGAAAAGTTGACGGTTTCTTAGAGCCTGGAAAGGCTATGTTGACTACAATCTACCCAGCCCAACACTTCTATAACCACCTGGCTGGGTAAATTACAGTCAACTTGACCTTTCCAGACCCTGAGATGGGTGAAATTCGCCGTGACATTAGCTTTTCCTTAGTGAAGAATAAAGTTACGCATCATAATTGCTCAGCACGAATATAAAGAATCATAGGGAGCTTGTTTAATATGAATGAGTGTCGCCTTGTTACGCATAGGCATCGCTCAGACGCACCGTTGTTCAAGACTTTGTTGCTCTTACGATTCACAGTCCGATCGCCGTTGTGATTCCAAGCGGTGAAGAATACACGTCGCCTTGTTTGACTGAAATCACACTGAAATTACTATTTTGATTTATGGACAGGTCTCCATTTCAACTTCAACTGGAAAGTCCTCTTCTATTCGTACACCCTCTCTCACAATCACCATATGCTTCTAACGAATCATCTTCTACCGCTTGTGGCTTTATCCTCCTGTCTGTCATTTCTGATACTGCCGTTGTTAGCAAGTCATCGGTGTGAGTAGTTTGTGGGTGCGTGTGGCGCAGTGGTTGAAGGCGCCACTGCGACACACGCGTGGAATCGATCCCCGCGCCCTTGGCCCACCAAGCCTTCTGTCCTTCCGGGGTAGGCAAATTGGTACCAGACTTGTCTGGGAGGATAGCAGCACTGGCTCGATACATCGGTAGGCCACCGCGAGTCATTGTAAAGGCCAGATATGCATTCAATCACCTCCAACGATGCTTAATGAAGTCGAATGCATGGCGCATCCCTCAGGGATTGATCAACGCCGAGAGCTTTATCCTTTTATCCTTTAAGTCCACCGTGAATTTATCAGCAAAGCATACGAACTTTCTGAAAGCATTTAGCAACACCTTGGCTGTTGAATATAAGTCTAAAGAAGAGCGAAACAGGTTCCACAATGGCCGTGTCTTTGCTACTCATTCTCTTCATACGACACCCTTTTGTTACGGTTTTTTGACTTCCCAATTTTATTGAGATGTTCCGAAACTGTTACCTGACTTACGCCCATTTTTTTCACAGGCTATGATGGAAAAGGATAAGAGGTAAATGTTTTGCCATTGATCGAACGCCCAGGGAGGGGCTATTCGTTTAACTTCATTAAGAATCTTAGAGATGATTGACTGCATACCTCTCCTATACAGTGGAATTGCATTGACCTAGCGGTGTAATCAAGTCTTTGTTTATATCCTCCAGGACGAGTATGTTGCGAATTCATCTATCCCGGAGAGAGCGAGAAAGCTTGGTAAGCCAGTGGCCGCAGGATCAAACCAGCAATAGATCATTCATGTGCTGCAGGACACCTTAACCGCTGCGTTACACGCACCCATAGCTATGGAAATCTGTGTCAGTTAAGGTGTTTAAGTGGTAAGTGATTGCAGGGAATGAGTCTAAACACAATCTTTTGGGCTACAATTTTCGCGTTCTCCTTTGTCCACTTTACTTCAATAGGCCAATCGAAACACAAAAATGGTGTTAAAAAGAAACAAAGAAATCTGCACGTTAAGAAGGCGAAACTTGTTTTAATTTCTGGACGGCAAGGCCATAGTACCGTAGTGTGCGAAATACTTCTGAAGCGTCAACTGTGAATTAGCTATTAATTATGATGAAACAAATCTTCATGTATCTCGTAGTATTCGATCACGCATATTTACAGCTACTGCTCCCATCTTTCTACAAAGTGTACTTTCACAGAACGGATATACTGTGGAGAGCAGCGTTATCGGGCGGTGTCAATTTTCGTTTTTATCTACTATTCCTGTTTGATTCGGTCATGCATGCTGGAGACATTTGTGTGGCAGTGAGTAATAGTGCGCTTTGTTTCTTATGTGACACTTTGTTTAGCACAAAGCAAGTCCTTTCCTGAGTGGCTAAAATTGCCGTTGTAAGGTTATCGTTCTATATTGAATAAATGGTGCTAATATTTACTTCGAAACCGCGATACCGTTGTGGGGGGTGGGGGCTTACAAGCTCTCCGCCACATAAACCAAGGCCCCTGTTTTTGCTTCTCTCTCCCATGTTTTTACTCTATCGGTGCTATCAGCAATTACCCGTCGACGGGGTGGGTAGTAAGGAAAACCTGCAACGTTATTATTTCGACTGCCTCTTTAGGTTCCCTGCGGTTCACTGCTGATTAGTGCCATTCCAGGTCATAGCCGTTGACGGCTGTTTGCTGGTAGCATCAACAGACTAAAGACGGTTGAGAGAAAGGCAAAAAAAAGACCTTGGTAGGTGTGTTGGACAACACGTAAGCTCTGCTAAGGGTAATAGCGGGTTCGAAGCCCACTTGAGCTTCTGCTCTTTGCTTGTAGTTCAACATCCTTACGGTTCTATTTCACATCGTACTCTTCTATGAGAAAAAAATAGGCAGTGGATAAAACTTAGAAAATTGCGATTTTAACCACTTATCTTTTTAAATTGTTCAGCTTACGTGAGGTTATTACAAAACTATTATTCGGTTATCGTCTCGGCACCTTCGTCTTCTTCAGAGTTCGAGTGAATTGTCTTCTACACACATTTGTGGTCTCGATGTGGGTCTCCGTAGTCGCATCGAGTCAAATCTTCTGGGATGGAGAGCGATGGAATGAAAAATTTCACACGGAAGTGCCTTTTTATACATGATGGTTTTTGACGATGGTCCACTGATGTTCTCATTCTAAAGCTAAGTGCGCTATCGACATTGTGAGTTGTCCCTACTTCTTTAGGAGCACTTTTATCCTAATAACAAAGTGGCTGGAGGTCGCTTTCTTTCCAATATCATTTCCATAACCAAAAAATATATCAGATGAACAACACCAGATCATTAGGAAAACGTACAACACAACTAGATTTATGTAGCAATTTATTACAATATCAAGTGGGAAATTTCTACAGTACCAAAACCAAAATTACTTTTACACCAAACCACGAATATTTAGACAACTGCTCTTCAAATGCCACTTGCTAAGGTCCTTTTTCCACTCGTTCTGCTGTCGGACAACCACAGAGGTAGTAGGATTATCGTGTGCGTTCCAGTGCAACGCAAATATCCGTCATTCTCTTTCTTGATTTACACGATCGAGGGTAGTTCTCTATAAAATACTGAGATAGCCGTAGTAAAGCGTTCCCATATGTTGGCCGTTTTGAATTGGAGAAAGGTTTGCTGCATACATCAATATGAAACAGAGATTCTAAGATGCGATGTAATCTGATTGATAGAGTCCAGGAGCACTCCCGCGAACCGCATGCCGAAAGTGGAATAGGATAATATGGGAATGAAAGATTACCAGAGCATATACCGCCTTGTGACACGTGTGGCGCAGTGGTTGGAGGCGCCACTGCGGCGCGCACGTGAAATGCGCCCATGGCCCACAGAGCCTTCCATCCCTCCGGGGTCGGCAAATTGGTACCAGACTTGTGTGGGAGGATAGCAGCACTGGCTCGATACATCGACCGGCCACTGCGAGTCATTGTAAAGGCCAGATATGTATTCAATCGCGTCCAACGATACTTAATGAAGTTGGATGCATGGCGCATACCTCAGGGATTGATCAACGCCGAGAGCTCTATCCTTTTTCTCCTTTATATCGCCTTGACTTCGGTTGCGCTATCACTATTGTTAGACTGATGGACTGAGAGCCGAGTAACGTAGACGGTGCGTATAAAAATGTGCGCCAATATCTGGGTCTAAAGAAAACGATATGAATAACGATAGAAAACGATATTTACAGGAAACGGTTGTGTTCCTAACGCACATTCACACCTTTTGTCAATTTGAATATCTCCGAATGCTCATGCTGTATGTATGTGGGCAGTGAAATAAACGTGATACACGACTTAATTTTGAAGCCGAGCAGAAGGACGGTGAGCTCACAAAAAAGAAAAAATGGAAGAAGTAATGAAGAAGTCAAAGGACTATTGGTTCCATGCAGATCTCCGCTCATGCGATTCTCTCAAGGAACATACCCACGTAAGCATGCATGAACAAGTCTATGTACGTAAAGAATATATATGTTGATATACCGTAAACAAGGAGACCACATGTCCATGGCCATGATGAATGATTCATTTGCTCTACAGCGTCTAATGCTATACTCAAACGCCGATATCCACGATGTTCTTGAGGTCGCAGGTCACGAGGAATTTAGGATAATTGTTTGAAAGCGTCCATAGGCAAAAATACCGGCGTACGCCAACTAAGCTGCAAAATTTCTGTCATCTGTCTAGGAAATTTCTCCTCACGAAATTTCGATGACGTGGACTTCCACGTACACACTTCACCAGGCCATCTCGCCGACCTATACGATGTCACATCACCTACATCCTATGCCTTTAATTGTGGTGTTGGAAGAAGACTATCATTATCAACTGGTATTTATCAACCTATACGATGAAAGAAAGCGGATTTTACACGCACTCTTTCGAGGGAGTGCGGTAACGAAGAAGGATATTTATTGTCGGATACTCCAAAGTCACCTGAGGAAACGTCAGTGAATGTGAAAGGAGGGTTGAGAACATCCGAATAAAAGGCCGAAATGAGTGTGTTAAGTGTACTGTTTAGCTCCTATTCGTTCCTCACCATTGCAAACTTACTTTACGGTGAAAAAGGAAATCGCTTCCAGACATTGGATCAGTCTTACGTATGAGCCATATCGTAGTGAATCATACTCCCACAAGAGAAGATGGTGCACCCTTTACACCTCACCATTCCGTACTACATGTGATTATGGTCCTCTTTTACAAGGACTTTATTCAGCTGTAGGCTTGTGTAGGAGTGCTACTATCGTCAAAGGAAAGAAACATAAGCTGTGTCTGACAAGAACATTCGCCTTTGGCCACGTTTCTAGCTGAATGTAGAAGAAACAGTCGAAATCCATAAGAATACGCTTCACATTCATCAATCAATAATTCTGGACCGGATCTCTACAACCACTAAGAAATTGCTAGGAAGAAAAGAAAACTGAAGAATTATTCTACTAAATCGTACCTGAAAGGGTTGGTAAAAAATCAGCTCATCCGGAAAGAGCTTGGAAGGAGCTCCAAAAAGAAATAGGTAAAATCTTCTAAAGAACTGTGGTTGGGTACTATGCGACTGTGATCTGACTCTGTTGGTTCTGATAAACGAAAATGCGCTTACTACAATGGTAAACGATTTTCTCTGTGGGTGTTCTCAATAAGCTTTGCAAAGATTGGAGTGTTGTCAAGAAATCATAGTGAAGTTCACCTGTTTAAGCAAGCATACACACACGTGTACGTTGGGCGATCAATGAGCACGAAGAAGCCTAGCAGAAGAAAGCCGAACGACATGGGCCAGATTTGGATCTCCACAGCCCAAGCGTCGACAGAATGACATTTCAACAACGTAGGAAAATATGCGCACCACGGAAATACAGCTTGAGCGACATCCTCTGTCTTCTATAACTGGCGCACTTGTCCTAAAAAGGTTTGTTTCCTGTAAGTATTCAATTGTGGAAAACGGCTTTTTACTGGCCACATATGACGTAACATTAGTATTAGCCAAGCTAGCTACTGAATGCAAAAGTGCGGTAAAAAGCTCTGCTTAGCAAAATAAGTGGCTCAGAAGTGAACAGTGTACAATTCGCCCACGTCGATGACCTTCTCCAAGAATGGATAGCATGTCATGCTGTTAGGATGCTATGTGTTAATGGATGCCACTTTCCATCATTTAAGAACAATTCTAGCATGTTTGACAATTTTTTATCTTAGATGATCCGACATCACATGGGAATTCTAGTTATTCATTCTCATTCTCATTGGACTCATTCTTACTCCTTGCGTCTGCGAAGGTCTTCGGATTTGTGTACGGATAGAAGTGCTGCTTGACCATTTTTAGCTTTCTCTATGAACTTTGTTGAATAGTTGTCCCGTCATTTCTTTCACGTATCCTAGAATAGCCGTACTAGGTCACGTGAATCAAAGGCGAGCTTCTCAGGCAAGTCTGTTCGTAACAGCACGATCCTGAGGAAGGCGAAATCGCGGAAACGTCAGCCAGCTATTGACAAACAGTAACGACGACAACAATAGCGACAACTTATACCAACCTCGCATTAGTTCAGCAAGATCAGTTCATAGGAACACATACATAAATATATCAACTATTTATGACGAGGTTTATGGAAAGTTGGTCTTTTGATTTATGTAGATCGTAGAAAAGTGTAAAAAAACACCACCTAGCCCTTGCCCAAACTTACATGAAGTTTCTTAATGACAGAAGCAATTATTGTTAGTGGTGGCCACTGTTGATACTTCAGCTGTACCGAAAAAGTTTCGCAGACTACGTCGTTCACTGGAACGATACCTTTTTGAGATGGCTCATCCAACATCCAGTCGGTTCATGTAATTCAGATCATCGAAGAAAGTCCCGTCTTTGAGACCTTCTAGAGTACCTTGCAAAGAATAAACATCAGAACATCAATAGATATACGTAATGAAAACAAAAAGTGATAGGTGGTTGGAAAGAACATTAGAGCTGATCCTGAGGGAATGAAAGCGACTTCGAGGGAAACTGTCGTATGCCGACGTATTCTTAGCATGAATAAACTAGCCATATTCACAGCTGAAATCAATTTTTAGTTTCTTCAACTGCAGTCGATTCCACACCCGACTGCAAGAAATGGTGGAATTCGCACAACGAATTTGCTACTACGGTCACTATCACTAAACAGGTTTTCCATTCTTCTCAGCTAATTTCGATTGTCCGTTTGGGCAGGATGCAGTTGTGCTGCCAACGATTGGAACGGTTGACGCTCGCTGTTAGGAACCTATATAATTTCGTTTGAACAACGTGACCAAGTTTTGCAGCAGATTATCGCAAGAAGGGAGATCCTTTTACGTTCTATTACAATCCACAAGTACACAATAAGGCAATGCGCTACAAAGCGAATCACGGAAGTTCCAACCACACCCATGTAGTCACTTTTTTTAAGGTTCATTTATGCTGTGAGGTTCTCCTTATCTACAACGAAGTGTTTTACGTAAGAAAATATCCAAAATCAATCGAGTCGTTTGGAAATTATTCGCGTTTGTTTTAGGACAACTGCACTGCTTGCAACGGTTTCCTGTTCGTGACAGCTGAAAAAGCTCTCGGAGCTGTCTCTGCCGAGTGCGAGACCGGTCGATGACGCTCCAAACAGCGATCATCTATTAAAATTTATGAGTGCCAACATCTTCATAAAGTCTTCCACGTAGTAGTTGTTTTTGACGAGAAACAGCTAACATCCTACCGATACTCATGGAAAGGTGCCAACAGTCTGAGCCTATTGTTTAGTGAAGGATATCCTCAAAAAAGGTGACAGACTGGAAAACAAAATGAAAGCTAAAAGCAGGACAAAAGAAGAAACGGTGACAGCACTACTCAGGCATCCTTTTCAGTTGATACTGCCTTTTATGGCTTCTTTTAAAAAGTAAGCTGTAACAGGCTTCTCCAAAGTTGTCGAAGGAAGACCTCTTTTTATTTAAGTCTGTAAAGATTCAAATACTTGTAAATGTGTTCTGCAATGAACGAATTGCTTTGTTGATATATAAACCAGATGTGGAAAGATTTATTGCCGGGATGCCTGACTCTTCCACATTTTTTCATATTGTACTATGAACCACGAACAGCTGATGTTCATTGCTAGATTTCTGCTTCAGGAGCATTGTTAGCCATCAAGTCAAAACGCATCCTCTGCCAAGAGGAAACTGCAATGAGGTTAAATCTAAACGCCAGTCGAGGGCTTCTGTCCTCAAATTCATGATGGGTGGGTTTCTCATTGTTCGTGGTCGAAGAGAACTGATCCATTTAATGAAGAGAGAAGCGTTTTTAATGCTGTTTATCCTTTTCCACTGAATACTGAACACTTCCACACATCGATAAAAATGCGACAGGCCATCAACGGATACCTTCAGAGATTATTAAGCTAACGTGGGGCTATAATAGAAGCGTTTTGGTTCGAAAGTTGTTTTGGAAAATGCATACAAATATTTTGCGTAGCATTTTAAGAATCTGGGAAGTAATTAGTAATGTTTGGTCAGACTCTCGGTTGTTTACTTTACTATTCGCTTGCATCTGCTTCAAAAGCGGAGGAAGTCATGTCTATACAGTAACCGCAGTGTCCGAAAACAACCAAGAAGTGCAAAAATGATTCCGAGCAAACAGGCTTTCCGAACGTTGCTAGTTAACGGAAGGCAACTGAGCTAATCTTCGTTTGCTGAGAAGAAATATCGAGTGTCAATCGAAAAGGTAGAAAAGTCACAAAACAGGCTATGGTCGAAGACACATGCGCAACAAACTCGAAGCTAAGGAAAACTCCGCGCAACAAACGGGTATCATCGGCGACTTTTCTTCCATGTCACACCAACGTAACCATTTGGTGCCTGTCGAAATCTCAGATTCAAAGGCAAAATCCCTTCTCACAGTAAAGTCGAGTCCAATTTCACCGTAAAAAGCATATCACTCGTGAATGCCATTTATATTCTGGAGACAACAACATGCCTCTGATGAATACTTTTAGACGAATATGTAGCTGAAATGAACACATTTTCGGGGTCGCTTTTCGATAATCTTTTTTGTTAATATTTTCAAGGGACGGTTCACATTAAATCTTGTTTTCGATCAAAGCTGTTCCGTAGTGGATAGGCACACCTGCAGACGACTGCCTGCATAAATTGCTCCGTTGGTTCTGAATCAGCATTAGCATTTCAGCAAAACTTCGAACAGAACCATTACAGACGTTTTAGTTAGTTCATAATGGATCTAACTAACCGAAACAAAGACAGAGCTGATGAATCGAATACGATAGCCCTGTCAATCTAGTCTATTATAGCACGATGCTACTAAATTGCGCCGTTTCGAACAACCAACGATGAAACATCACAACTTGAAGTTTCGACTTTGAATTTTACATGATCAGAATGCACTTCATTTTCATTCAAAGACACTGCCATCATCGGACTGTGGTTACGGTCCATTGATACTTGGCTCTACAGCCACAGACTGACCAGTATAGACCGTAGATATGAACAACGACGAAGACGAAGAATTGGGTGTGCGGGCGGAGCTTGCGCATCCCGCACCTGAATCGTAAACATCTAAGGCAGTGCGGTGTCGTTAGAGAGGAAGGAGAACAGCGGGAAGATGCGAGGCTGGACAGAGAAGGCGAGAAGGTCTTGACTGTCCCGTCCCGACCACGTCCGCCTCAGCAACGATCTCGTCGATTTCTCCAGTCACTCCCGAATCCGAATCCACGCGCCTCCCCTCCTTGGCGCTGCGCTGCACTTGTCATGGCCAATCACGGACCCAGCTATGGCCTTAGCAGAGAACTGGAGAAGAAGGTAAAGCTTAGTTACATAACGGACGAATTCAGTGAACTGATTGTTTCTAAACGACTAATTTTCCCTCCCACATTGTAACTTTTATTCAAGTTGAAGTACTAAAAAATGAATAAATGTGATAGGAAATGAATCTACGCTGAACTATCGAAGTTGTAGATGTATTTGTACAAGCCATAGTGTTACGCAGTGTGAGAATGTTATGACTAGAACGAGGGACCGCACCCTCATATCTCTTTCCCTTCTTTTCTTGATCTGAAAGCAATGCACTCAACGTTGTTGATTTCTTTGTTATGAGCGCATCCCTAGAATTATTCGTGGTATCATCATTTCTTATTCTTCTTATTCCCACTTTGCTCTAAATTCTTTCATCTAACAAGGTTGTATGGCGGTCTTAGTTTTCAAAGCTGATTCATAAAATAGTGAAACACAGCTCATGTCGAAGCAACATCTCTTAATCAGCTGTAAGAAGAGTGATTACATATGGGAATGAGACTTTAGAAATATTTGTTAGGAACCATTTTTAGCCTTATTATTACATAATCTTCCAGATATCGTGCTCATGGTATTCTTCTTTGCAAATCCACTCATTCAAATGTATCATATCTGTAAATCGTAGCCTGTTGAACTATCTACTGAAGTCCAGTTATTACTATGTTGCTCATTGTTATTCTCATAAGAGAGCATAACAGTGCTCATAAGAGCACCTAGCTTTTATCACTAGTGTTTGGAGTAGATCGGATTAACTGCGGTTCTCATCGAAAGAAATGACTTCTTTATGGGAGGTGTTGTTCCCGGAGACAGGCTGATGCTCCAGAAGTCCTCGTTCGATGCTCGAATGAGGTTCTTCTTCCGTCGGCGCCAAGGATACGTGCATTGTCTCGATGGTTCGCAACAGTTCTGCACGCGGTTTCAATTTACGAGCATAGTGCAACCACATCTGTAATGCATACGTAGAAGAAAGAATAACAGAAATTATCGACAAGGTGAACAGGTTTTTTTTGGTGATTTTCTACCTACGAAACTTTCCATGTGCTAGTTTCTATACGAACGATCGTTAGGGTCTACAATGCACGTTTCGTTGAGAAAATCTAAAAACCAAATATTTGCGCTTGATCGATTTGTATAGGAGCAGATTTAGTGAAGTAAGGAACTGTTTCTGTTGGAAGCATGGAAGATCGAGGAAATATACTATGGAAGATCTATGCACATCTGTGCTTATAATTCAATGCAGAGATATTGAGAACTATCCTGAGCGTTGTTTTTCTCTGTTCGGCCTATTCTTATTCATCTCTAGCAAGACAAATTCTCGTGAAAATTCGTCGTCAGCATCTTTGCATCTTTCCACCCATCTGGTACGATAAAATCCTTAACAGGAACTATCTTTTATGGGCTTCTTTCAAGAGCTGCACCGTTCTCCGTTCTAGTTTCTGGTTGTATCAGATCATTGGAACTTTAACTTCGTTTCACATTTATTGAGACGCACAAAATGAGCCGATTAGCAAATATTACATGGAAAGTGGATCTATCCGAGCATACATGCGTCGTTTCCTCTCTCAGCAATCGCGGGGTTGTTAAACAGCATACGTTTACTTCCATACAATAACACACATACAACACAGCCGTAGCTGACGTAATGTATGCTGTTTAACAACTTCGCGATTGCTGAGAAAGAAAACGACGCATTGATAATCCAATGAAGAGCTTAATAGAAAGTCGATCTTGGGAACTATCCAGGCATAATTTTTGATTATATAAAAAGAAGGCTAACAGAGTGTACCATGACTGGGAGTGGAATTCATAGGGTTCTGCCTGCCATTCTTACATCTTACAACTGAATAGCTGGAAAGTAGCTGAGCTTCTCCGCAGTAAAATATTCCTCGATGGAGTTTGTATAAAATGACTGAAAGTTACGCCTTTGTTTCTCTTTTGGCTCTTCTGTTTGAGGGAAGCATTACAGAAGCCTTCCAAATTATTGGAAGTGGGTTGCCTTCAACTTTTCTCCTTCCATGTTTCAGCAAGAATTGTGATGGCGTTATGACATCTGTAACGAATGACTTTCTTTGCGGAGATGTTCTCAACAGAGTGAGAGCGAATTAACCATCAAAGAGTGGGTGGCTGGGCGACATCCCGTTCCGCTGTCCTGAGGTCTCGCCTAGCATTGCGCGATAACGCGCACTCTAATAATGCTCAATAAATAAATAGACAAATAAATAAGTAAATAAATGACTTTATATTTATGTTCATACGTTTCACATCTAGAGAGAAATGAAAGCAAACTAATCTAGGTAATACCTTGCAAAACTGTTCTCCAGGATGATTAGAAAACAGGCTTGTTATCTGAGCAGGGCCTATTCAGTTGAAACTAAGGAAAGAAAAGTTCGCGATCGATCCATATGAAATGTGCTACTTCAAAAATTTCGTGACATCTTCATAAACGATAACGAAAACTATCGATGCAATGTTCGTTCATGCATTTTTCATTTCCAGTGTAACTCATACGTGCGAGGTTATAACGCTGAAGCTGAATTATATTTAAAGGCACTAGCAAGCGTGGCAAGAAACCAATGGAATGCTTTGGTTTGGTTTTCCCAGCAAAGAATAACCACAAATTGCCAATGACTTAGTATCGATGATTCTTCATATAAATATGACTTTTCTTAAGTAAGAAGTGAAAAAACTAGTAAATTCTAACTAACTTAGATTAAATCTCTATCAAAAACAGGACGGGCAACGGTGTCGAATCGCAACAACAATTTATGAGAATGGGTCCTCCTTTTTATAGCCTCTATTGAGGAGAAATTGTCGTTTTAAGCGACAATTTTTTTATGTATCCATTGCGTAGTGGTCAATATTGTTACCCCATCTCTGATCTGTTTTCATTCTATGAACACCGCACGCAAGTTCGAGCCCCCACTTCCTCCACATAAGTAAGCCTTTTTTGAGAACGACTACAGATTCTGCTGTTCTTGATATCTTCTACTTCTTACCACACAGTATCTACTATTGACTTTTGAGCTTATGTGAATTTTTTAAAATTGCATTGCCTGATTCGTGTACTGTCGTCCATCACATGGGTTTGTTCCATGCACAAGGAGCTCCAGTTTCCACTCATAAAGTTCCAGAAAACGAGATCTAATGGAAAGGTATATTATACAACTTAGGGGGCAGCACTCACTTCTACGAATTTTGTTGGTCGTTGTAAACCAGCACTAATCGAAGCGATTTGGTTGGCGATCGCGCTTGCAACAATTCGAAGGGCTTAGAATGTATCCGAACGATTTTGAACGAAAAACCGCTAATCGCCAACTTATGAGCATAGGAAGACGTGAATAGGATAAAAAATTCGGTATTGATTCGGTATTGATTTGCTGCAGTGCAATCACTACCGTACTTTCTCAGTATCACTAACACTGATTGTCTACCCTCAGCTGAGAAATATGCTTCATTTCAACTAATATATTTAGGGCTCAGAATTACGCGTTCTTTCCTTCTTTCCTCACAAGGATAATAAATTATAATCGCGGACTGTTAATGACTGGAATTTCTTTTTCCGCACCAGTTATACGTCACGTCAATTTGGAGCGATCAGCCGGTTTGGAGCTCAGTCAAGGCCGCCGCCGAAGGGCCGGTCTTTCCGTGGATTTCCTGGCCGCTCGTCTTTATGAGTCTGCAGTGACGGCGGCGGTAAATCGATGTGATCCTGATTCCATCCTTCCATCGTCTTCTATACTCATCGTATACGATGCCATCTGCAGTAGTTACTGTGGTGCTAAGCTGCGATTGCGCACTTTGGCTACGATCGATTTCTGCTCACCTTGGCGTAATTCTATACGCAATCCTCCGAACAACACACGACACGTCCAAGCACAGTAGAAAATAATTAAGGTGGCATATGCGTACCATTATCGTTTCTACGATGCACTATTTAGAAGGTGAGAGTAAAAGAAAGCCTTCTTTAGGAATACTGCATTATTAGTTTTGCTTCGGCTCAGAAAATTAGCCAGAAACCCTAGTAATCTGCCAACCTTAATATGATCGAAGCGTAAAAGGACGTTTTAAACTTCTTCTATACCAACAAACATCCTAGAGGCGATTGAATGTGTGCTTCGTCGATGAGGAGCAGTTGAACTGATATTGAAGGAATCTTCTTTCCAAAGTAATCTGATACCAGTTTTCCGACCTAAGAGAGATGGAGGGCTTTGCTGCCCCGCAGCGCAACATCGAAGCAAGCATTGCAGGCATCATCTGCCCACTGCGTTTCACGAGTGTTCAACAGAAAATTGGAAAAAAGTGAAATATTTAATCGACTGCGGCTAGACATTTTTTAAAGAAAGAGCAACAGCAGATATATGAGAGGGAAGAACGTGTAAAGATTGCCTATGTAAAACAACGAAACCTTCAGTTCCTCGATAATCCATGGCTATACTAAAAATGTAACCATTTAGATTATAGAAAACTCAGAGTGTTTTAACGACTCAGCTGTTACCACATGGAGATTCCAGGCATTCAGTAGCACTATTTGTCACATAGGTCCGTGGTCCGACTCGCTAGTAACATTCTTCACTCCATCATCGAAAGGCAAAATCAATGCTTATAGCGAATCGCTTGAGTTTTAAAAGAGGTAGATTGTCGAATCTCAAAGATTTCATGACTCTCAAAAATGTCACCAGTAATCACTACATACAGTACTGGAATCCACACGTGACTTCTACTTCGATCGTTTTGTCCACCATATCCACGTTCGTTCCTCTATAGCAGATCAGGCAGTATGGAAACGATATTCCGTCCTGAAGTCACGCACGTCATCTCGACGGTTAGGCAACCGGTTCGAAGAAGATTATACTTGGACACGTGTAGAATCTGTCACCATTCCTCATCCAGAAAATGAATTGGATTTCCACACATTGTCTACTAAAATAAAAGGTTCATAATCGATAGAAACCACCTACCAGAAACATGTTATTGCACAGGAAGGTAAACCTAAATGGCACCGGAAGTGCATACCGATTTGACTTCAATCTGAGATAAGCACGAAGAGACCAGTAACGAGAAGATCAAACTTGTTCACTAACAACTTAGGAAAGAATGTGATCCTGCTCGTGTACCTCAAGCGAGGAAAAGCTCTTAGAAACATTGACAAGCAATATGAATAAATGGAAAGTACTCTGAGTCATTTCACGGTAACACCTGTAGTCCCGTTGATCGTCGAGAGGCTCGAGCGGGCGCCAGTAAATCCTCCATTTTTCCCTATCGCGTGCAGGAGTAGCCCAGTGGGTTCTGCTCGCTTTAGGGACTCGTCGAGCACCATCACTCCTAAGGCTGTTGTTAATTATTCTAGCCATCAAAAAATTGCTGGCAGTTATCCAAAAAACTACCGTCATCACGAATGTGTTAAGCGGTGGACCTTAAATGTGGGGGCAAAGTTCGTAGAGTCTGGAAAAACCACAAAGAGGAAAGCATTTGCGAATTATATAACAACACTACCGAACTCGTCCCTCAGTTATTCACATTACCAATCATTTTGGAAACTTCGAAACGATTGGTGAAATTCGGAGACTGGAGCCGTGCTCGAACTCCTTGAATGGTAAATTTTTTGAAAATCGATTAAAAGCGGGAAAGAAAAAGAATTGGAGTGAAATTTATTGGAGAACTATTGCTGGGAGCAAATAATTTCGAATCATTTGGGTTTGAGTTTTTGAAATAACCATGCTGAAAAAGTCTGAGGTGAAAGTTGTCCAATATGTTTGTCCTCTTCTCTTTTAAGCAGACGTCAAACATAAACATTCAATTCCTGGATAAACTAAAGAGGTAAAAATTGAAGTACGCAAAAATTTCCTTTCCTTTAAAATAACTTTTGGCTCAGTTGGGCTATCTGTGTCTCAAACAGCCTTTTACAGAACCAAGCGAGATTCAGTCTGGACGAAGCAATCGAGGTCCTTTTATGGGTAGAAAACGTGACCCAATTACCATATTCGTGCGATCCAACCACCTGTCAAAATGCGGCAGATGTAGCTGATTTATTAAAGGATGGTGTCCATTTATGCAAGTTAGTGCATTAAGTTATAAGTTTCACGGCATGTATGTAACCGGTTTCTGTAAAAATTCGTTGTTTGTCAATTTGCTTTTTTTCATGTTAATAACACTGCGGTTGGTAAATTAAACTCGTTACGTGGTGCTACTGTTAGTAATCACCCGTATCACCTATCGCCGCGTTGATCGTCCTCGAGCGGGCGCCAACAAATCGACCATTTCTTCTTGTCGCGTGAGCGAGTAGCCCTATAGGTTCTGCTGGTTATGGAAACTCTTTGAGTATCACATCTTTTTCTAGCGGTTTCTTGAAGGACTCTGGCCATCGGCTCTATGATCTTCCTCTAGTTTGTTGGACATCCGGAAAAATCCAGTCAATAACGGCTCTTGTCCATCGGTTGTCATTCATACGCATCAGATGTCCAGCGCACATTATCTTCAGCAGTACGGTGTCTTGATTTTTTATCGTATACATAGATCTGGGCTTCGGATCCCTTCCCTCGCTTGCATGATACGGAATACTCTTAGCATTGCCCTTTCAACTACGCGTTCAATAACACTGAGTGATCTTTCATCCTTCTTACACAGAGACTAGGTTTCTGAGGCATGAGTTAGGGCAAGAAGCATAGTGGACTCGAGAAGGTGGACATGGAGTCAGGTGTTCCTCGATTTCGTCACTACACCCTCTATGCTTTTTAGAGCTCCTCAAGCCGCTCGCTTTCTCTTGCTCATCTCTGGACCTAAGTCGTTCAACATGTCAATTCCCCGATCTAGATCGTAAATGGAGCATTCGGAGATATTCACTCCGCTGGGCGTGAATGGAACATACGTAACCAATCCATTCCTCATGAGCATTGTTTTTCAGAGATTTAGTCGATGACCAGTGTTTTCGCAGGCTTCATCAAAATCGGCAGACATTCGTTCCACTTGACTATTGCTTGGTATTATAAGAACAATGCCATCAGCAAAACGAATGTGGTATAGTTTCTCACCATCGATTTTCACTCCCATGTTGTCTCATTCCAATGTTCGCATGGTTGCTGTAGATAATTTTGGCGGGATGGTATCGCCTACCCTAAGCCCTCTTTTTACGGTGATGCTAATATCATTATAGAATGGTGATATTTTGATTGTGAAATATTTATATAGCCCACGAAGTATCTTTATATACTGTGTAGGGCCGCCCAGGTTGTCCAGGACTTCCATGAATGGTTCCATCTCAACTGTCAGAAGTATTCTTTGAATCGTTGAATGAGACAGAGCGGTTTCTTGTATTCTCACGACACTTCAGTGTCTCTTGTTATTGCGTGGATGCGATCCATTGTACTGAATCCTTTTCGGGACCCTACTTGCTCACATGGCTCTCAATCGTTCAATGTTCTGTAGGTTTTGCTTAGAAATGACTCGGCTGAAGAGTTCGTAGGCGATATGTTCTTCACCGATGAAATAGCTTGTTAGGTTTTGGAAGGGGGAACCGGTGGAGCGACATACCTATCCTCCTTTATGTCATATGAGGTTGGAGGGCGTGGATATAAGAGAAATCCGAGTAGTAATCGTGAGTGATTTTTTTCCACTGCCTTTCTGGAAGCTGTAACTATTCTGTCGGGGCAGGTGGGAGTGCAATCACATTGGTTTTGTAAGTGGCAAAGCTTCGGTGGGCTTTACGCGTGCTTTTTTCAGCCCCTACAGCTTCGACCATAACTGTTGCTCTTGTACGTCTAAGATCTTTTATCGCCTCTGTGCACTGTTTCACAAGTTCTACTTGAATAGGCGGTTGCCTAGAGCTCGTACGATTCCATACTGGCGTATCTCCTCGGGTGTTTCTCCAGACAAACGTCTCTTGGAGACTTTCGAATTCTTAGATTTCATAGCGCTAAGGTGAAGGTGTTGAATGAATAGTAGGAATAACACTAACTAGCAATAATGATGAGACTAATAGTAATTAAGAGTTGTAGTATTGACAATGAAATAAAAGGTAAAGGACAAAGCTCACGGGGTTGATCTATCCCCGAGAGATTCGCCATGCATTCCACTTAATCAAGCATCGTTTGGAGGTGATTGAATGCATATTTGACCTTTACAGACTCGCGGTGGCCTACCGATGAATCGAGTCAGTGCTACTATCCTCCTTGACAAGTGTGGTACCAATTTGCCGATCCCGGAGGGATGGGAGGCTCGGTTGGCCCGAAGTGGGATCGAAGAAGCCCCCTGCTCGTGATGACGGACATCACTACCACTGTCCTATCCGTCACCTTGGTAAAAAATTGGTGACCCATGGGCACGGGGATCAATTCCACATGTGTGTTCCAGGGCGCCTCCGACCACTACGCCACATGCGCTCTTTTTAATATTGACAGTAATAATTGTAATATCTACTGGAATGTTTCGGTGCGCTCAGATAACTCTTTCGGGACGATGGCTTTTTCTTGACTAATGAGAAACGAGAATTTCTCATTTATTAAAGTGTGTCAGGTTTTTAGAATTCTCTAAATTTATTTGAGAGGCTTCTATGTACCGCACTTATAGTAGCATATACAACACTTTGCAGTGTGCTTCAAATTTTAAATGGGTCTGGAATTAAAACTTCTAAGAAATTTAAAGCGAAATTGAAGTTTTGAAAGGTTTTCAACGAAGGAACACCAGCCCAAAACAAAGTGACACATTTGCAACACTGGTGTTGTCCTATTGGACGAAACCCCGCATGTTTGATTTCCTTCACTTCCAAAATATGGGTCTTTAAAAAAGTGTAAAAAATAATTCTCATAAGGTATAGAAAATCGGAGTTCTATCTTCCTATAACATAACAACTTGTTTCGTGTTGGAAAAGATCTATAGGTCCTAGTATTTCTCATTGAAATCGATAGAGCTTTTTGTTGAATTACGTTAATTCACGGTTGAAAGCGCTCACCACATTCGCATCGTTTGGCTCCTATGGAGGTCACGTCCTCACGGTAATGCTAACGTGTAATTTGGATCTCAAGATGTCTTCCAACTGCATTGTTGTGCTGTTTTCAAGAGATGTGATTGGTTTTTGTGGGTGTGCCCGCCTGCAGTTCGATGATGTGCCTTCTTCTCTCCACATTAACGTCTTAAATTCTAACCAAGCTTCCCTCTACCTGGAGTTTAAAAGCAGCCTCGCCAGAACCCCAAGTAACTATTGAAAACCAGAAACCTAATAACCCCATAGAAACTAGTCGCTTCATTGTCGTTAGGAGTGAAGTTTGCTACGATGCGACTAGAATTCGTTAAGGATACTGTGTAGGATTTCTATTCTGGGCAGAAACACGGTTTTTATGATCTGCATTGTCTATGAACCCTTCATTCTGATAGGTAACATTTAAAAAAACCAAACTATTATTTTAATGATGACTGGTGATATGCCGTGCAGATGGTATAAACCGATCGAAGCCAGCTCCTTATCGTTGGGATAGCAATGTTTGACTTCATAGAGAACTTTTTCATCAGCTTTATTGATAGAGTGACTTATTGAGTAGTCTAGAAATCGTAGGGTGATTATTTTCATTTTAGAAATGCCAAAGTTCCGGTGAGCTTTGTGAAAGCCCTTCCTATTTTCTAAAGTCTCAGCCAACATTGTCGCTTTACAGCCGTTGAGATCCTTTTTCGTCGCTACCCTGCAGCTTAGCAAGTTCGAACGCAAGTTGTTCGCTGGAAACGGCTCATTTGAGTCCCATTAGTGCATAAGCTCGGGAAATTCTACCGACAGACTGACTACTCATAGTGGCTTCAAAAACAGTCTGCTATTTTTAGCACCACGTGAAGGTGTTCAGAGAATTAGCAATTAGCTATTAGCAATCCTTGACTATGCTGTCGATAACATTTTCTTAGTAAAATTAAGGAACAGAAACGAAGCTGATCAACAAACTGTGATTCTTGGATTCTATTTCTTGAGGTTTCCGGCGTTCTCTCCTTCATTAGAAAAAGAAAAGAAATCTTACGCGAAGTAGGCAGTCATTCGATCCAGTTTAGGGTCTGGAACAACAGCGAAATAAACAAAACCTTCGACTCATGCAAGCTCGAAAGTCTTCTGGTTCTGCTGAAAACATAATTTTTTGTAAATCAAGATGGGCCATTTCCGCAAGGAATATTATACTAGATCTCACTGTATTCCCATGTGTTTCCAGTTAGAGTGAAAACGTTGACATTTTTTTAAACTTAACTGTCTCTCGGGTGTGGAGTGCTGGATATAGATCGAATTTTGCTACTATAAAA
>MQTX01000182.1:111671-202981 GCA_009735665.1 Angiostrongylus cantonensis | reverse complement strand
CCCCCCCCCCCCCCCCCCCCCACAACACCTTTAGCTTTTTATTCTCGATTACCGATGAACAATCGATCGCAAATGGAAATTAACTCAATTCTTCTGTCAGCATAAGCTTACAAAACTCATTTCATGTCCAGCACTTAATTATTCTACCGATCCTAATCGTTGCAACAAACCATGACGATCGTAGGATTGGAGCCTAATGAAAGAAATGATAAGAATATCGAAACATACTCCCAAGAATATGATGCATGAGTAAAGAGCAAAAACCGAGAACCGAGTACACTTTTAAAGAGCACGCAAAAGAACCGAATGAAAGAAATGATTGGAAATGGGCAGAGTTACTTTTTTGGTGTAATTTGAGGCCTCTTTGCCCGTTCGCGACTTACAAAAACGTACGCGCTATCTCATGTCGATGTCACTAAAAATCGCAGTGGCGAATATGCTAACGGTGCCGTACGTAGCGCAAATGGTTCGAAATATGAATATACGCCCAGGAAAGTGTTGAAGAACACACAGTGCAACGATGGTTTGAAAAAATTCATTATGATGGATTCGACCTCGAAGATGTGGGAGGCCATGGATGTGTTTTTAATACCCACGACGACAAATTTAAGGATTTCCTGGAAGCAATTAAAGGCACAACTGTTCGAGAACTTATAGAAAAATTCTTTATGTGTATTTCAACTGTTTCAGAGCATCAAAGACGGTTCGGCAGTTGTGAAAGCTCGACAACCCCGTAGGAATAGGCAGAACGTCAAGCTACCGAAGTGAGGACGAATTTTGGGAAATCGGCACCGTTAAGGTTTTAAAAGACCGTGCAACAAAACTCTGCTTAAACCATCACACTTGGCGGAACTCTCCCCTACCGATAACCATTTCTCCAGGCACCTCGACAATTTCCTGTGCGAGAATTGTTTCAAAAAACCAAGCCAAGGTCGAAACTAACTTCAACCACTCCATCCTCTCCAGAAACTCCGGGTTTTAGGCAAGCGGAATAACTGTACTTGTCTCTTAAAATAATAAATTGCTAATTCGAATGCTTTTTATTTCGATTAGTAAAGTAAATTCTGCGCACAGATATGGCACTTTAAAGAAGCAAAATTGGAACTCTAAATTAATTTCCCAACAACCTAATAACACTTCTAAGAATCGTAGACCTTAAAATCCTGTCGCCGTTAAGATCAAAGAATTAATTGTTCTTACCTCATTTAGGAACCGCGCGAAAATCAGTGGTCAATAATGCACCTTGCAGAGAAGAACTAGAAATATTGCTTCCGTTCGAGCTTGAAGGACTCCCTGAAGAAGTCGATCCTCCCAGATATCCAGCTGTTCTAACAATCCTAGGCGAATCAACGGTAGTTGAATCCGGCAACGAGTCACGAACCTAGAATATGACACGTTAAGAAACAATTCTGAACCCATGGATTGGACTATTTAAATCAACTCAGTTTATGTTCAAAGCTTGCATTCAACAAGCACATGAACACAACACCGTGTGTTTCCGCTCCAATTCCACTAGTTATTTACTGAATCAATTTACAAGTATCCAGTCACAAATTTCAATTCTACACAGTACGCAACGTTCATTCAACGGAGATCGAAAACTCTCCTGTTTCCGTATAATGTCCACATTTTGTCATTTTGGTCTTGGCTGTATGGTGTAGAGAGCTTGTTAGCCTGGATCTCTGATATAACTTGGATATTTCCCACGTATATAGTCGGGATACTCCAGAATAAAAGTGAGCGTTCTTTGCTGAAGTCATAATCCTCACTTACCTCCTACTTCCTTCTGGTTGAAATGACGTACAGGATATAAATCGCACACACGCAAACAGTCATCACACAGGTATGTAATTTTTTCTTTGATGAGCTTACACGAGGTTGATAAATATATTTATTTTCGGCTAGCATTTCGACGTCTTCGACTTTATCAGAGCCGATGATACGAGTCGATGGTCCACGCTCGTTATTCGTTTCGATGTAGTGGCTTTGCCTTCGTGTCGAGTCAGGTGTTCCCTAGCGGGCTATCTTCTCGGATGAGGCATACTCACTCGGTAGTGCGCCTTTATGCAGGTTGCCGATGCTAGATATGATAACCGGTGATAACAACTTGTTTCCCATCCAGACAATGCATCCTGCAGAAGTCGGAACCTCGGTATGACCAATCAATATGTAATCTTTATCTTTTCATTTATTCTTTTCTTTAATCTTCCAAACATACTCCCATTTGTGGTCACCCTATTCGCCATTAAAGTGCACACTATACAACATCACACTACCTAGCCCAGTACTCTTCGCACAACTAAGATCCGTGGAAGCACAGGAGTTCAATTCAAAACCGTCCTAATATGATGTCCAAATACCTCGTAGATCTTAAGACCCTTAAATCCTTCTTTCTTAGATTACCAATGTTGAATAAATAGGTGAATATTTGCACTGAAGAAAGCAGATCAGGTGTTGAAAAATGCTTGGAAAATTACGATCTGGATGTGACCAAACCTTTCAACATTATTTTGAATCTACAAAATGACATTGGTAGAAACAACAAAATTAGGCAAGTGCACACCACTGCTTCAATTGTAGTGGAATCCACTGTAGGAGATGTAGCAGTTGGAGTCTGTGATACCGTCAATGCATTTGTGGGTGGAGCCGAAAGTGAGAGCACACCAGTAAGAGAATTTGAACTGCTGAATAGGGCACACTTCGGCATTCAACGTTTGCGAAAAGGAAAAAAAAAAAACTACAAGAACCGACTTGCTGGCAACGCTATCCGGTCGAGCTGGAGTGCTTGCAATCACATTAAAAGGAACATGTAACGAATTCCCTGAACCTGGAGACCGCGAATTAGAATCATTGAGATACTGCAAGAAGTGAGTAGACACTGAAAAATTGCTGATTAAAGGAGTAAATAATCCTCTCCCTAGAAATTTTGAAATACTTACATATTCCATCGTTACTGTTTCCGTTACTTGCAATAGCACTGAACAACGTATTACATTCGTCATCTCCCACTCCACCCGAAGGTATTATTGCCCTGACTGGAGCTCCACCAGTAAGCATAGATGTGGGAATAGGTGTAACTCTTGGAGTTGTCAATGGTGAACTAACCACGGAACTACATGCAGACAGTGCTTGCTAAAAGCAAAGTGGTCTAAAACTACATCATATCTTTAAACTGAACGATAGCATTGACACCCAATGATTTCACATGACCGAAAGCCAGTGCAATATTCCAAAAAAGCGACAGGACAAATTCCAGCCCCTGAACAAATACACGAACCAGACCCCATGATTTAGAGTGACTGAAGTTAACTAGAAAAGCTACAGTAGCTACTAATACTAGAAAAACAAAGCCATTAGTGCTAGATGAGTCGCGATGCTAAAACGGAGTAAAAGAAAATATAACATGAAGGAACTAAATTAACCCCATCGATGAAACTGGATTTCCATGAACAAACGACAGCAATGCACTCTGTCAACAAATTACAAAGATGTTCGCGCTGACCAATTCCAAATGCAGCGCTACACTCGCTTTCCTCTTATGGAAAAGAAAACAAAAAATGAGTTGTTATGAAGAAAAGTTAATCAGAGACTAACTGAACATAAATAAATACGACTGGCGAATAAATCAAGCACCACTAAGGGCACAGAATACGAACCTGTACTTGCATTTCGTATATTTTCTTCATGGGATTGATCGCTTTTGGCGCAATGAGCTTCTGAAATATGTGGGAAACAATTGATGTGTTACAGTGAACGACAGTATTAAAAATAAAGTCAGTGGAACATTTAAGCGGAAAAAGACAAAATATTTTTATAGGGAAAAAAATAGGAAAATTGAACAAGCCGATAATGCATCAACTTACGGCAGACTGCTCCGGCTTCGTGACAAAAGTGTGGACAGGTTGAGGTGTAAGAACTTCACCAATAATATTTGTTTCAACCATATGATCATGGCGATTTTTACCCGTTTGGTGTTTCACTTCCACTTGCTCCAAGACTTTGCTAAAATACTCTATAAACTGATATCGGCAATATTTATGTCCATCAAGTTAGTATGACGGTTGTAAGGATTTGGACTATGTTCATGATGAAAACAGACCTAAAGCTGATAGTCGTGCCATTAGCAGTCGTAAATTTCGTGGGACTCGCTAAATAAGCAGTTCCGTTACCTTCTAATCGACGCAACTGAGAAACCACTGCATGAGGTGGGGAAGTATTGGTGTCTAAAATGACCGAATGAGTACTAAGATAATAAGATCTGTAACGAAACAAACAATATACACAATTACCAGCCCCACTAGTACCCGTAAGACGAGTCAGACCATTGACCGTGGCCTGTGTAACAGCGTTCGAACTACCGGTGTGGGTGTTTATAGAATGAATTCGTTTACGACTCGAAACCATCGGAGCACGACTTTGATAAACAGCAGACGACATCACATCACTGCGACTCATTGGAGAGACACCAGATAGCACTGCAGCCAGTGTCTGGGCTATATACAATACAATATTTTTATGCCTTCATAATCCTCAAAAAACTACGTTTGGAGAGACTTCCAAGACTCACATTGAGATGAATAAGTGTTTGCAGAAGTCACGCTACGCTCATGCTGTTGTTGGAACCCACTTTCCGTTCGTACAGCATTCCGCGAATCGAACACCACTACTCCGAGCTGTTGCTCATCACCGCCAGCATTTGCTACGGTAACTCGTCGCACATTTGTTCCAACAGTAGTTACGCTTGGCCGTGATACCCTACAAGAAAACGTGTAAAAGTTCTGCAATCCAAAAGTTCTTAAAATCATATCAACCAAAACAATAAGTCCTACAAGGACATACCCTGTATGGACAACCTTTACATAACGATCTCCATCTTTTTGAAAAACAAAGCGCTGTCCTTTCCTAAACATATCAATTCAAAAGATAATAATGTATGAGCACTACAAAGTATAAAAATACACTCTGATACAAATTTGGTTAAAAACCACTCGAAAACACAAATAAACACACTCTACAAAGATGCTACGTGCTGTTCCATCAGCAGCAAACAAGTCTTCCGCAGATAACCCACAACTCCACCCTCCATCCGAGGACCGTTCCACAATTCGCCTTACTTCCTCGTTTGTACTACTAGCAGCAGAGTCACGAGATGCATGGCGACTTCTTTTCTCATTTGGCTCTTCCTGAACATGAACAATATTTGTAGCACTACGCAGTTTTGGTGGAAGAATATTTAGGCAAAGAGTAAGCGTACCACCTCATGATCGCCGCTTGAGAATCCTAAGAGGGAATGCTTCGAATCGGAATTCAGGCCGACCGTAACCACAGCACCAACTTGAGGAATCGTCGTCGACGATCGTAATGACATACCCGAAGGCACAGTAGACAAATGGCCTGCAAGAAATATTAAAATTGAGGAAGTTGTTATGCTTACTTGACAAATTACTAACATTCGGAGTCAGCGAGAGCCTTTATCGCGGCCATTGCACTTGGAGGAGGTGAAGATGGAAGACTGCCATTCAGTGGAGAGTTGTTTGACGAAAGAGTCGAAACCCACGATGTTCTATCATTATTTCGTAAAATAGTCGGCACGACTGGTCGACTATTCATTGTTGAACACGTCATGATCGATGCTATAATGAAAAACAAGTTTTCTATTTTCGTTAAACAAATCCAGAAACGAATTAACACTTTTCCACAAGCGCTATTGTCTGTGATACTCAAAAGTTCTCGCAGCGATTCATCGTGCAGAATGTCGTAATCATACCCTCCTATATACTAGATCGGAACGACTGCATTAATACTAAAGAAAAACATCCTTGCCTTGCAAAAAAGTAAACATGATACGATTAAAGAAAATGACGGCGAACAACAAACTATTCCATAGATCATTTCCATCATACCAACGCAAAAATACATTGTGTTACTATTATAATTGGATAAAAGGACAAATAACTCAGCGTTGATCAATCCCTGAGGGATGTGCCTTGTATTAATTTCACTAGGAATTGTTGGAGGTGAATGCATATATAGCCTTAACATGACCCGCGATGGCCTATCGATGTATCGAGCCAGTGCTGCCAACCTCCCAGACATGCCTAGTACCAATTTGCCAACCTCGGAGGAATGGAAAGTTTGGTGGGCCAGGTGCGCAGAGATCGACCTCATGTTCGTTATAGGGCAAATCCGACCACTGCGCCACACGCACCCCTGTTGTTACTAAATCAAGGGTGCCTTTATCTATAAATGCCGCTTTAAAGAAGTCAAATATGTATGCAAACTCACGTTTTGTCAGAGTCTTTAATTCAAATGCTGAGAAAACACCGGTTCCCCATATACCTTCTGGACTCATATCGCCTATAAGGACATCCGCTGAAAGAATACAATTTGGAAGTGGCCATTTATAGCAAAAACAAGCAAAGTGGATTCCTGCGTTTAAGATTAAAATAGAAGAACTATTGCTACAATATTTCAGGAAAAAGGATGAGATGAAAGACAAACAATAAGCTCATACTCATACTTGAAATCAGTGAACGCTTGCCTTTGTGCTTATCATCCATCTTCTGATCCGGTGTATCTTTTTCGTCTGGATTACCAGTACGGATAAAATTTGCAAGAAACAAATCCAATTCCCGAACAGCTATGGAGATGTGGTACGGATTGACGCAAACTGCCGGAAAGACACATTCAGCACACTTCTCCAAACGCTCGCTGTCTGTGCTCTCTAATGGGATTCCCTAAGAGAAGGAAACATTATTCGGAACAGCATAAAACATGAAGCACCCACAACCAAACGTAATTCAGTTTTTAGCAAAAGAAAGCCAATGAATGCCTCTCAACTATTTAGCTTCGTCGTGTCTGGAAGGTGTTCTTGGGCGTCGGCCAACGATGTACAGCGGGGGATTCATCTGCTTGGCAGGGTCTCCCAAGCTGAGGAGTCCGGCGTCCTCATCAGGAAGCCTATCTAACAGTAAACCAATACCAAGATCCACCACAGTTCTGGTATTAAAATGGTCGCATGGTGGCAAATCTCCCTCTGAAACACAAGGGCGGCGACTGCCTGTTGTGGTGACGACCTGAGGCTGACATTGGCCAGGTTGGCCTCGGGATTCCAGGGAACCACAATGGCTAAACTAGCAAATCTCCGAATAAATGGGGATTATGCTTAAAGGCCGCACAACCAGTAAGGACGGGCCATCCAATTATCCAAGTAAGTAGGTGAGTAAGCCAATGAATTAAAAAGAAACTCATGCTGTAGTTCAATTTAGAACGGAATATGAAAATTTTATAAGAATACGACTTTTAGGAGCATAACGACTAACCTTGAAAAGAATTACCATGACCAAATCTAACCGCCACACTTTGTCGGCTTGTCGGAGACAATCGATGCGCCGCATTTTGCCCTTTTGGTCAGGGTTGGATAAAACACATACAGCCGGTTGCTGACCAGTGACCTGACGACGCGAATTTCAGCGCTATTCGGTATGAAAGATGACGTGAGTTGAACTAACCGAAGAAACGAAATCGTCCCTGTATTGAGGTTGGATATCCTTCCTCAACTTACCCAACAACCGAGCCGCCCATTTTTGCTTCACCTCAGCCCTTTCATTCTAAACATCGCGCTATACAAACTTTTCTAATATCAAGAATACGTTACGGCGGACGATATTTAACGTATAAATAGAGACAAACGACAGATTAGAAGTAAAAAGCGATGAGATAGCGGACAATGAATGGAAAATCACCATTAATTCTTCCTTTACACCGGTCTCCTCTTCTAGCGTCATTCGTTTCTCATGCCTTTTGAAATATCGTCGCTTTGCAGCTTGCAGATTGAACCACACATAGGAAAAGTCCTTTACATAAGGCAACAGTGCCTCAACAAATGGATGATATTCGTCCTAAACGAAGATGTAAATTTGATCATTGAATTATATGGTAACTTAATGGTACAATCTACTTAAATCGATGTAAATTTGCAAAAAAGAAAAAAACACTCACTACACCATTTGGACTAAATTGATTTGTCCAATCTCCCGATGGTGGAGGCATTGCGTTTCGACCAATTTGCTTTACTGCTGCCACAACGCCAATATCTTGACTTGGAGAACCATCTATATCTACCTACAAAATTAACTTGAAATAAAGTACGTGAAAGCAGCGTCATAAAAAGGACAAAGAATAAAATATTATACAACCACAATGAGGCTGAGATATTTGCAAACACCGGACCGCAGGTGTCTGTGGAGGGGAACGAACGCGCAATTACCCTTTCCGGGGACTAACGCATTCACCACCACATCGTGCGGGCCTTTCGTTTCATCTCTCTCTCAGCTACTTTTCCATCTACCAGCCGTCAACGAAATTGATCTGGGGAGTCCAAATCGGCATGTAACCCAGTTAAGCTGAGGTTGCAGTTGAAACCACAGCGTTAGTTTTCTATTTACTGCCTATTACAATTTTTCATGGCAGGGTCATTTATTCGTGTTCATCAAACATCGCAGAGGTGGATGAACGCATATCGAACTTTTAGAATGACTTGCGATAGCCTACCGATAACAGCATGTGCCCTCATCCTCCAAACAAGCCCGGCACCATATAGTGATCCCGTTGGTAAATTGTTTGCCTCGGACGGGGTACACTAGAATATAGTGGGAAATGCACCTCTGTGAAGAGGGATTGATAAGGCCATCGATGTAAAACCCGATATTTTCTCCAACACGTGATAAATGCATTGTAGGCGCGTGTAGCGCAGTGGTCGGAGGTGGCCTAAAATACCCATAGGTCGACTCCCGCGTTGCAGGTCCAGCAAGCTCTCTATGGCTCTGGAGTTGGCGAATTTCCGCCAAACTTGTCTGGAGGGATAGCAGCACTGGCTCGATACATCGGCAGGCCACCGCGACTCATTGTAAAGGCCAGATATGCATTCAATCACCTCCAACGATGCTTAGTGAAATCGAAATCAAATCATCCCTTAGAGATTGATCAACGCCGAAGAGCTTTATCCCTTTACTTCATGTACTGAATAAAGAAACATATCACATGTGCATGGTAACAACCACTCTAGATCAAACGGAATATGAAAGGCATAGATGTAGGTCCGCTTTAACAATACCAACCTCGAGGTGCTGATCCATCACCGAGCTGAAATATTGATGCCGTGAACTCCACACGGTACAAGGGCGGCACCGATGTCGATGTCGGATTCTTGAGTGTCAAATCACCATCTAAATCTATAACTAAACGATTGGTTTAATAACTAGGACTGTTAAAAAGTAGGCGTAAGAAAGTGGAAAGAAAGACATATGACACATGATCAGACCACTAATTATATGCATATAAATAATGGGGTCAGACGAGAGTACGTCATCTGACAAAGTCCAAGAGATGCAGGAACTGAGAACTTTCGTCATTCACCACCAAACCAAGTTCTTACATAGGATAATAAAGGTTCTCTGTAACTATGGCCAACCACCGCGTCACTAATGGATGCACGTAACCCACGAAATTATGAAATATAACGAGTGCGTGCTTGTACTCTATGGAACCACAAAATCCCAGTAGAATGAGGATGGACAACATCTTTTGCACCAAGATGTACGTGGTCACGAATCTCGTCTCGATTTATGACGGTTTCTAACGGCGATGTGCGTCGCTCTGAACGAATCGATAAGTCGGGGACCGCATTTGGAAAGCCAGTATCAGCCTGACCATTAAAATGACACAGAACCTTACTCACCATGACAGAAAATCCTGATACTTGCTATAGATGGAACATGATCTGAAGAGATCCAAGGAAACTTGGCAAGCTGTCAAACTTTGTATTAAAGGACACCTGCAAATAACTTGTACCGTAATCCAGGCGGGAAATTTGAAAAGTGAATGTTCAGGTGCTTTGCCATATTGTAGCGCTAATGCAGTGGTACTTCCTGTGCCCACATTTCCCTTTTTGCTTCGTGTCTTCACTTGATTTGATGTTGTCCCTTTTTTTAACTTAATAAATGATTCATTTTTGGTGCGTACTTTTATATTTTGCTTGCGTTCGTATTTTCTTGAAATGTAGGTTTTCGGGGTAAATATTTTTCTTTTCATCGATATGACCACTGGTAAATTTACTCCAATACGTAGTGTATGCATAGTGGGCGCGTGTAGCGCAGCGATTAGAGGTGCACTGCAATACACATGGGATCGAACCCCGTGTCCATGGCTCACCAATCCTTCCATCCCTCCGGGGTCGGCAAATTGGTACCAGACTTGTCTGGGAGAATAGCAGCACTGGCTCGATACATCGGCAGAGTCATTGTATAGGCCATATATGCATTCATTCTCCTCCAACTATGCTCAATGAAGTCGAATGCATGGCGCATCCCTCATGAATTGATCAACGCCGTGAACTTTATCCTTTCTATCTTTTGTGACGGTAGCAAACCAACAGAACAAAATGGGAAGAATTGTGTTGGTGAGGAACAATGGAACGGTTTCCTGAGAATTAGGAAATACTTCCACAATAGTATTCTGACGGTGTTCTTTCATGCTATCCTCATAACTTCTCCTTCGTAATTAAGTCTGAATTTCCGGCCAGGTCTACCTACATGCTTTTTGTTAGGCGGTACTTTCTTGTCTCCGATCCATGTACGGCAGGAGTACATACCGCATGTCATACTTAAATCTGATCGATTGAAACTTCAACAAGCCACCATATAGCTGGAGTATTGTGGAATAACTATTTAATCTCGTATTATTACTAACGGATTGGAATAAAACGCTGGCTCAGAAGGTGTCTTGCCACTGCGACCAAGACCACTCATAGGAATTCAGAATTCCAGAAACTCCGCCCACAATAAACCGAAGGTTCTGCCTAACCGATGTAGCCGTTGTACGAGGCCTTAACCTCTGCGAATGATTCCATTTCTCACAGAAACTAGAGATAGCTGCTAAGTTCAAAAAACTAAATCCCGAAACTAGAGGCGGACATTTATTCAGATCTTAGACGGCTCTTGGGAACATGCCGTTATTGATAACAGTAACAAGGAAAACAGCTCGTTCGTTCAAAATTTTCAAGTTGGCGCCTTGAAATTTGAGAGTTCGAAAGTCACTAAAGGACGTCTGTCTCCAGAAACACTGCAGCTGATACGCCAACCTGGAATGGCACGACCCATAAGCAGCTCCCGTGATGTAGAAAGGCAATAATGAATATTTTTAAAAGAACAACTACAGCTATGTCCGAAACTTCAGAGGCTGAGGAAAGCATTCGCAAAGCCCACCGAAGCTTCGCCAATTATACAGAACCAAGATGATTGCACTCCGACGCCCAAACGGAACAATTACAGCCTACAGAAAGGCAATGGACAAAGTCATTCACGATTACTGCTTAGATCTCTTCAACAGCCACGTCCTCTTGCGCTTATTTGAAATAAAGTAGAACGGTTGTGTCGCCCCATTGGTTCTGCCTTCCGAAGTCCGGCATGCCATTTCGTCGGTGAGAAATCGAACAGCACCAGGTCCGACAGCATAAGATTTAAGCACCTGTAGAACGTACCGCCAGTCCTTGCAAACACACTGGCTGGGATTTTCACACGTTACCTATCTGAATGTGTGGTTCCTACTCAGTGGTAGACCAGCAAGACCGTCCTATTGTTCAAGAAAGGTGACCTCCACGATATAGGCAACAGTTATCCGATCTGCTTACTGTCTGTCGTCCACAAACTTTTCATTCGAATCATCCTAAACAGGATTGACAGAACACTGTACGAAGGGCAGCCATGTGAGTAAGCAGGGTTTCAAAAAGGATTTAGTACAACGAACCATATCCACAGGGTAACAAGACTCGCTGAAGTATCGCGCCAGTACAGAAAGACCACTCTGTCTCACTTTCAACGATTCAAAGAACGCTTTTGACTCAGCTGACATAGAAGTAGTCATGGAAACCCTTGACAGTCAAGGTGTCCTTACTCGGTATATAAAGATTTTTCATGAGCTGTACAAAAATTTCACAAGATGTCAACATTCTACAACGATATTAGTATCGGCTTTAAAAGAGAGGCTAGGCAGTGCCATGTCGCCAAAATTATTTACCGCAACTCTTTAGAACATCATGTCAAAACCTGGACAACATGGAGTGAAAATCATTTACCAGCAATTAAATCGTATTCCCTTTGCTGATGGCATCGTTCTTATAACACCACAAATTAGCCAAGCGAACGCATGCTTGCCGGCATTGATAAGGCCTGTGGAAAGATTGTTCTTCGACCAAATCATCAGAAAAACGACGTTCATGAGGAGGGGACTGGTCACGTATGTGCCATTTATCAACGGAACGGTTATCTGCGAATTCTGCTGTTACGTCTGTCTAGGTCGGGAAATCAACATGATGAACGACTCAAGCGTTGAGCAGAGGGAAACGAGTGACTTGGAGAAATTTCAAGAGCATTGATTATGCAATGAAGGGAACAAGGAGCACGCGACTCCGTGCCCACCTTTCCGACTCCACGATACTTCCTGCCTTAACGTATGCGTCAGAAACCTGTTTGCTGCATAAGGAGGATGGAAGTTCACTCAGCGTTATTGAACGTGCAGTCGAAAGAACTATGATCGGAGTATCTGGTATCACGCAACTAACGGAAAAGATCTGAAGCTCCGATCTCCGTCAACAATCGAAAATCAAAGATGCCGTTGTGTACGCCAAGCAGTCGAAGATAAGGCGGGCGCGACACGCAATGCGTATGAACGACAAGCGATGGACAGAAGCCGTTAGTGACTGGATTCCTTTCGAGTTGTCAAACGCACTGCAGGAAGACCACCGACCTGGTGGTCAAAGCTCTTCCCGAAAAGCCTTGGAGAAAGATATGATGCTCAACGAGTTCCTAGAGTGGGCAGAACCTATTGGGCTAGGCTTTCCAGCGACAGGGAAAAGTGGAGGATTTACTGTCGCCTGCTCGAGCAACTTGACGATTAATGGGGTGACAGGTGATTCTTGAGTCCAAGTGATCCCAATGACTCGTCGAATTCTCTCGAAAATGTTTTCCTTATGAATATTTGGTTAACGTGATGTGGTAGGAATCTGATATCGTGTAAGATTACCATCGCTTTCCTTTTTTGGTTTATGGATGCGACGAAGATGAGTAGGAAGATAAAGACAAAAGTAATGATGACGAGTTGAATGCTCAGTGGTCGAATAGTGCTCGTGAAACAAAATTATGTTTTTATCAATACCTGTTACTAGTTCGAAAGCAATGAGACTTCCGAAAGAATCAGTCTATGGTGTGTCAGTAGGTTCTGGTCAAATGCTCAGAATAACATGTTTTCGTGAGTTATTTCTATTTTGGAACGCTTAAAGAATATGCATATATGGGGCGGATAGCACAGTGTTAGTGATATCCGTGATCACGAGAATGGTGCTGGTTCGTTTCCACTTCCGGGCCAACCAAGCCTGTCATCCCTCTGAGGTCGGAAAATTGGTACTAGACCTGTCTGAGAAAAACCACTCTTGCAATCCAACTGAGAACGCGCCAGTCCGGCTATCTAAGGATTCCAGGGAGAATTCTTTGGCCAACATTCTACGACATTCAAGATGAAATGAAATTCATCAAAGAGCAACCGAAGCTACACGTGAAGTTGGAAGAACTTCGTGGATGCGAAGAAAAGAACTGAGTTCGAGAAATGCTAGAATTCGCACACGTGAAGACGGGTCAAATAAAAAAAAAAATTCTGACTTTCGGGTTTCGTTGTGAAAATAGTGGAAGGTTATGGTCAAAGTACAACCGTTTATTATGAGTTAAGGATCCACGTGTATTTGAGTTCGATAAGGATAATTCATTGTGGGGAATGCCGTAACTAAAGCCTGCTAGATGCTAGATAAGAATGACTGCATTAATACTAAAGAAAAACATCCTTGCTTTGCAAAAAAGTGGACATGATACGATTTAAAAAAAAAAATAGTGAACAATTAACTACTGCGTAGATCATTTCCAGCATGCCAGCGTAAAAATACATTGTTGTTACTAAAATAGCATAGAACTGCACCATGAATTCGACTTAATTAAGTATCGTTGTAGGTGATTTAATGCATATCGAGTCTTTACAGCGACTCGCGGTGGCCTACCGATGTATCGCGCCATTGCAGCTATCTTCCCAGACAAGTCTGTGTGCCAATATGCCGATCCCGGAGGAATGAGAGGCTTGGTTGGACCGGAGCGAAATCGAAGTATCAGTGCCTGTGATAACGGACATCACTACCACTGCGCTATCCGCACATTGGTAAGATCTTGGTAGGCCAGGGACCCGGAGATCAATTCCACGTGTTTGTTGCAGGCGCCTGCGACCACTGCTTTACACGCGCCTTGCAATGTAATCGCATGGAAAGCACTGAGTGTTATAAGAAATTAGCATATCAGGATGTTAACATATCAAAGCTGTTGCAAAAATGTGCTAAATAGAAGACTACTAAAAGTTGTCGTTGTTGGAAAGTCAGCTGATATTGTCTCAGTGATTCTCAAAGTTGTAGGTGTGAATTTTAAAATTTCTATTTATAACTTATGAATTTTTCCAGCACAAGTTTTACAACATCCCTGAGACGATAGGTTAATAAAGATTAAGTACTTATAAAGGTTTTGAGAACGCTATGTGGTAGCCTGAACATCCACTTTCTGCGTGTCGAGCCTTTTAAAAATAAGCTGTTATGATTTTTCCATAAAGTTGAAGGAGCCGTCCTAACTGTAGTGTTATGTGAATTATGATGTGTAGAGAGCAAGTGTTATAGTATTAGTGGAGAAGTATTGCATTACAGGGAAGATTTCCATGGCAAGGAAGCGATCAGAAAGAATATAGGCGAACCGTGTTTATTACACCTCATCTTGGTGGGATTGCTCAGCTACGAACGCATCATATTTGATTCGCGTTTCCGTATTTCTCTTGAGGAAATGACAAACACTGGTTAGGTATTATAATGGATTATACAAAAGGCGTGTGTTTGCCATGGTCGATTTGAAGATAGGATCTACATAGCCCTACCTGGATCTGTAGGATCTTTCTTAACATCGACTTCACCTATATATGTCCATTCGTTTCACTAGTCTATAATTTACTGCATTTGGAGTCCATAACTCCCTTGAAGGCATTTTCATTAGCGGCTTGTTGCTTAGAAGGTTTTCTTTCAAACATCAATTTTTGACATATTTGGGGATGGGGCCAGTCGGTCTTCAGTTCTTCCGACTTCTATGTAGCCCATTTAGTAGAATTGTACCTCTTGACTGTGTCACACCGACCCCATTCTTGGTTTATTTTGTGGGCCTCGTGACAGTGACACTGTCAAGCTTTGAACAACAAGAAACTAATATCACTTCTTTAACATATAGAAGTCATAGAAATGTTCTCAAAGTGATAATTTCATATAAGGAAGTGCTTCAATACCTCAACCGTTTCCAAGCTTACGCAGAATGCGTTTACTTTTACAACAATGAATTTTTTGTAGTTGCACGTTGTGAGATGACCAAGATACGGATCATCTTACTTGTTCAAAGCCGTGCAGCGAAGTCTGCGCTTTAAAATGATGAATAGTGTGGATACAAAGCTGCAGAGCTTTAGCTGGAAATAAGGTATCAAAGTATGAATAAACATGAAGCCGGTTATTCTCTTAACAACCGAACGGACGGGAGAATCGACTAAAATAACTGCTACTATGGTCTACATTCGTCATTCTAGCGTGCAGTAGTCTCCCAGTAATTGATGTTTGTTAACGGAACTCTGAAGATATATTTATCCTTCGTGGACTTCATAGAGAAGTTAACTATAGTGTAGATGGGCTTCGATGGGATGGGCCAGTTCTCCAACAGCTACTATCCAGTAGTTGTCACTAGGAAGAGCGTCTCCGGCCCACTTGATTTCCGATGTGTCACGAATTCTCTGATTCCTCTTTTTATCCTAAAATTAAAATTGCAGACACTTTCTACCATTTGTGTGTTGTGACATACTCCTGTAATTAATCTCATTATCGAATGCGGTAATTGCTACGAAGATCTGTTTCATGTTATGTGTATGTAGCACTGTAGTGTTCACCATCACCTTGGAACGGCGACAGTTTTTGGATACTTGAACACTTGAACAATTGTCGCGTTAACGAAGACTAAGCAGGTCGTTAAGACGATAGAATGCAAATGTGCATTCCAAGAGAGCTAGAGTGGAGTTCCTTGCTCACTGGTATTCATAATGGTGTTTTGTTGTGGGTAGTAAAATGGTTTCGGGGAGTTCCTGAATGTCAAATTGCAATGTACAACTAGTAGTTTATCCATCAGAGGAGTCCACCAAGCTGAGGATAAGGCTGACATTTCCATCTGGAAGATTACGTAAGAGTAAACCAGTACTGAATCACTTCGTCGTGGTACCAAACTAATCGAAAGATGCAAATCTCCCTCTGATACAGAAGGTCCTTCGACTGCCCGTGGTGACGGTCTGAGAATGCATTCTAGCTGCATTAGCTCGAGACTCTAGAGACAGCAAGTAGCTCAGTTGGCAGTAAAACTGCAGTACCACGAACTAATGCTCTGCATACAACTTTAGGCGGTGAAACAACCAGTGGGAGGCAGTGAAATACTGAGCCGCACAGAGCATTACCACAACCTATGGTGAATCTTTACTGCATTGAATCTTTAACATCGGAACAAATTCTTTAGGTGCCGCTTATTATATTTCTTCCAAATAGCAAAAACTTTTTTCTGTGGACGCCCCAAAAATTTGAAGACCGACTTATGCTTGTCAAGTTATCGGACACTTGTTATTCGTGTACGACGAATAAGTGGTAATAACACAAATCACCTCATGGCAATCCTATTTTCGGGGAAGTGTTGACTACCTCTTAGCATGGGGTGGATAGCACAGTGGTAGTGATGTTTGTCACCACAAGCATGGTGCTAGTTCGGTTCTGCTCCGGGCCGACCAAGCCTCTCAGCCCTCCGAGGTCGAGAAATTGGGACCAGACGTGTCTGGGAAGATTGCTTTCAGCAATCCAATTCGGAACGCTCCAGCCCAGCCAGCTCAGGACTCTAGGGAGAATTGCTCGACCAGCATTCTATAAAATTCAAGCTGAAACGGAAATCCTCAAGCAACAACTAACGCCACACTAACAGTTGGAAAATCTTCGTGGGAAATGGATGCTAGGAAACCAATTGAATATAAGTGCTAGGATCCGCACAGTAGACGTCAAGACGGGTCAAATAAAATTAAAAAAAAAACTTCTCAAGCAACAACTAACGCCACACTAACAGTTGGAAAATCTTCGTGGGAAATGGATGCTAGGAAACCAATTGAATATAAGAAGTGCTAGGATCCGCACAGTAGGCGTCAAGACGGGTCAAATAAAATAAAAAAAAAACTTAGCATCTTGCTGGAACTTAGAGGTGCTGTTTAGACGCCATATTTATTCTCAAACATCTATTGTAGAACCGCCTACTTGAGAAGTAATTTATTGTAGAATTTAAAATGTGAGAATAACGTTTCTTCCAACTGCGTAATTGTGAACGTTTTCAAAGTGTATGAAGTTCACGCAGATTTGTCGAAACTTAGAACTGATAACCACTGATGCTGAGATATTTGTAAAACTCCGGAGCGCAGGTGTTTGCAGTGGGGAACGAACGCGCCCATACCCTTTCTGGGAGCTAACGCGTTCACCACCACACCATACGGTTCTTTCGTTTCGCCTGTCTCTCAGCTAATTCTTTCAATCAGTGCCATCAGCAATCACCCATCAACGTGATTGATCTACGAAGCCCAGGTCGGCATTTTAAGCTGAAGCTGTAGTTGAAGTCACAATAGTTTTTTAAGAACTAGCTGAGAGGCAGGCGAAACGAACGACCCTCATGGTGTGGGGGTGAAGGCGTTATCCCCAGAAAGGGTAATAGCGCGTTTGTTCCTCACTGCAGACACCTGCAGTCCGGAGTTTTGCAAATATTTCAGCACCATCGTCGTTGCATTTCGCATTATACCTTGCCGTGAAAAATTATAATAGGCAGCAAGTAAGAAGTTAGCATTAGGGCTGATACTTTTTCTAGAGATCAAATATAGGACTCTTTCAGGATCATCGACAGTGTTGCAGATTTCATATTCACTGGATTGAGTTCCATAGTTGATTGATTGGATGTTGATATGTTCTTTAGACCGTTAGATATTGTTCCATCACTGTTGATTTTGTGATCTGAATAATTATGATTTTTCCTTCTTCGCCCTCTTAGTGCTTGCTGAGTATAGCACAAAATTTAATGTTTTTGTATAGATAAACATTGTTTTTTTTACTGATCTCATTTCGCCGTTGTCAAAACATGATCGTGATATCTGTGCTAGGAGAGGGCTGTTACTACTTTTCCCCAGAAGTGCGAGATATGGGATAAAGCGTTTGGCGTTGATCAACCCTGGCAGAATCGCCATTCATTCAACTTGATCACGCATTGTAAGGCATATGGCTTCTACAATGGTTTTCAGTGGTCTATCGATGTATTAAGTCAGTGCCGCTATCCTTTCAAGCAAGTATGGTACCAATTTGTCGGCCCTGGGCGGGTGGAAGGACTGATGAACCCGCGGCGAAGGGTCGAGCCAACGACCACGTGTGTATTGCAGGGTACTCCTAACCACTGCCTTACATGCTTCCCTTGACCATGTGTACTGTTTTGAATCGCTAAGAAGATTGAACAAAACAACATTTTTAAAAGTACTTTTTGGACTCCATGATTACTCTTCTTTCAAAATAAAATAGCACTGCAATACCATTGTCATCCTCCATTGCTCTAGTGTTTTCTTTTCTGAGTTCCCTGAAGACCCTTCGAGCTATGCTCCACGCTAATCCTTTGAGTACAAAAACAACGAGTGAGGCGATTATAATAATGGAACCGTATTTGATTGCTGAAAAATAATACAGTCCACGCAGATAAAACATTGGGAGAAACCAAACATAGTGTGCCTATGCTGTTGTACCCTACCATTTCTTGTCTCTGGTGAAGATTCATTGGGATCTACATAGCGAATATCGTTCATATCGTAGGATACTGTAGCTCTGTCTGATCGTGGACCACCAATCCATTCTAGTGACCAGAGATATCCTGTGGCTACAGCAGTAATGCTAGCATAGAGCCATACCATTGTCCAGAAGATGGTGACGGTCTGAAATTACGCAAACTTGTTTCTGTTCAGTTATCAGATTTTTACAGTCAGTGCACGCGTTGAGCAAGGAGGTGCCCTGCAATACGCACATGGTCGATCGCTTCATCCCGTGCCACTTTCTGATCAAGTGTACGATTTGTGTTATCCACTCCGCAAACCCTAGCTCGCACCCTTCCTACCTGACATTCAAAGAAAAAAGAAAAGGAAAATGACCATACCCTTTCTTTGGCCTTCGGTTGGTTTACCTGTGCGTTTTTATTTTTACTTACTTCCGTACTTTCTGGTTGTGCCTATCCTATATGTTCCTCTGTAATTTTCATGTTTATAGACTATTCTTTTTAAACTTTTGTGCATACAAGACTTCGTCGACCATCAAATAATTGTACTGTCAACTTTTCATAGTTTGGTTTGAAACAGTTTGAATGTAATTTAACGTTTTTATATATTTTTATATCCATTCATTCCAAACTATACCCATATTTCATCGTAGTGGTTTGAAAAAAAAAGAAAAATGAAGGGAAATCAATTACACGATAGAAATTGATTTCATAAACCAAGATCGTGTCGAAGAACGACGAATTGAACTTCATTCTTGGCCAGCTGCTTATTGAGAGTGAAGAAAGAGCTGAAGGCTTCGATGACAGTTAAGGGCTGCTTCCACTTCTTGTCAAGCAAATGTATAGTGCCATGCCTAAGTCTTCGTTAATGACCAGTTTGGTACATGTCAACTGCTTTTGTTTAGATGTACAGAACCTGTGGATTTTTATGGATTATTTACGACCAACATTTAAGATTACAGCTCATTCTACCCATGCGACGGTTCGACCTCGCCCTGGATCCACCAAGCTTCTCATATCTCCGTTGTCGAAAATTGGTTTCAGACTTCTATGAGACGGAAATTGGTTCAGACTTCTATGAGACATGTGCACTCCTTTTCATCCACGTGGAGGAACTTTAGCGCTGACATCTAAGAGTTCCAGGGAGAATAGACTCGACCATTATTGAACTACACTCGTGATAAAGTTCTCAAGACGAAAAGACGAGGACGAAAAGTTTCCAAGCAGCAGCGGAAGCCACATGCAAAAAAGTTAGGAGACCTTGGTGGATGGTGGAAGCGAGGAATCTCTAACCTAAGAAGTGGTGGCATCCGCACAATGTGATAAATGTGATACCGAATCATGCCCATTCTTTTTTATGGCAAAGTATGATATTAATTGTAAGTCATTCATATTCAATGCGGACATATCTAGAGAATTATGATGCATTTGTGTAGAGGGCTCTTAAGGGCTGGAAATGTGGCTGAATCGAGAACGATGGCAGTCATAGAGTATTTGTCAGATGAGGATATGTGAGCACTTTAAATTGTTGCAAGTATTTTGATGGCCAAGAGGGTTAATATCTGCTACAAAACTTATCAATCAATTTAACTGTGAAGAAAGCACGAAAGAGGACATAGTTGGCAGTTTTTTCTGATGGTGTGTATGATATTAATTGTAAGTCATTCATATTCAATGCGGACATATCTAGAGAATTATGATGCATTTGTGTAGAGGGCTCTTAAGGGCTGGAAATGTGGCTGAATCGAGAACGATGGCAGTCATAGAGTATTTGTCAGATGAGGATATGTGAGCACTTTAAATTGTTTCAAGTATTTTGATGACCAAGAGGGTTAACATCTGCTACAAAACTTATCAATCAATTTTACTGTGAAGAAAGCACGGAAGAGGACATAGTTGCCAGTTTTTTCTGATGGTGTAGCGTGAAGTTGGTGGGGTGGAGAGAGGCCCTTTGTAGTTTTCGGAGCCGTGGTCTATTTTTCAAACTGCGGTCATGGTCGCTACTATACAGGTGTGTCAGTTTTATCTTTCGCTAGTTTGATTCCTAAGCAGCTAGCTATAATAATACCTCATAGATAAGGATTGGAAGAACGAGTAAGTTGTTTCGTTTCCTCCAACAGAATGCATAAGAGGCGAGTGAAAATATAGCCAACGCCAAGAACGCGAAATTGATGAGGACCGGCACTGCAAATTTTCATCAGAACTGCTGAAATAACGTAGAGCTAAAAAATTGTTGTATGAGACCTTTTCTTAGATAAAATCTGAAAGGTTCTGAGTACGAATGTTAATATACGGAGAAATATGGAAATAGAAATAGATATAAAGAAATAGATATAGATATAAATAGAAAGAAATAGAAATAACCTTCTGAGTTGAATTAACTAAAAATTGATATGATCTTCTACTTATGATGCATTTGTGTAGAGGGCTCTTAAGGGCTGGAAATGTGGCTGAATCGAGAACGATGGCAGTCATAGAGTATTTGTCAGATGAGGATATGTGAGCACTTTAAATTGTTTCAAGTATTTTGATGACCAAGAGGGTTAACATCTGCTACAAAACTTATCAATCAATTTTACTGTGAAGAAAGCACGGAAGAGGACATAGTTGCCAGTTTTTTCTGATGGTGTAGCGTGAAGTTGGTGGGGTGGAGAGAGGCCCTTTGTAGTTTTCGGAGCCGTGGTCTATTTTTCAAACTGCGGTCATGGTCGCTACTATACAGGTGTGTCAGTTTTATCTTTCGCTAGTTTGATTCCTAAGCAGCTAGCTATAATAATACCTCATAGATAAGGATTGGAAGAACGAGTAAGTTGTTTCGTTTCCTCCAACAGAATGCATAAGAGGCGAGTGAAAATATAGCCAACGCCAAGAACGCGAAATTGATGAGGACCGGCACTGCAAATTTTCATCAGAACTGCTGAACTAACGTAGAGCTAAAAATGTGTTGTATGAGACCTTTTCTTAGATAAAATCTAAAAGGTTCTGAGTACGAATGTTAATATACGGAGAAACCTTCTGAGTTGAATTAACTAAAAATTGATATGATCTTCTATAATCCTGAACGACGAAGACTGCGAAATTGAATGTTTGTAATTTCGGATTATATGTTAGGGCGCTACGAATCAACCTGTTTAGCGCTAGGAAAAATTTATGTGCTTTATCTCTAGATTATTATTGAGTATCATTACACTAGTCGTTCTCAGAGCGCGTATGTACTGTTTGAAAAGGGCTCAGCCAAGAATTAACTACTAGAGCAAAATTATGTCACCAAATGGAAGCCAATTGGTTGGATTAGGAGGGTGGAAACGGGCCTCGTTAACAGAATGGAGGGGACCTTATGAAACCAGCTTTTTCTTACCTCTCTTGGGTTTCGTTGATCTAGAATAAATGAAAATCCTATAGAGAATCCTTTAGTTTTATTTACTTGAGGCAATTCCTGCTTTTGAAAGCTACACAGTTTAAAAGGAAAGGTGAAAATGATTAGTGAATGGAGTGTTGTAGAGGAAAACACTTGAAGAATGAAGTGAAACAGTCACAAGTTCAAGAATACCTGAAAATTTTTTTTTGAAAATTATTTTAGGAATAGTTTAACGCTAGTTGTATAACTAACACCATGTTGGTGAGTATATGACAGAGCAAATGGAGATGACGAGTTGTAATTTGGTGACGATCGACTCAAATACAACCATACATCGTGAAGCCGTCTGGAATTGGTGTTTTCATGAGCAACGTTTCTAAAATGACAAGACCTGGAGTCGAATGAGAATATTGCTTGAAAGTGCTGTAGACAAGTAGAAGAATATAGCTTGTTATTAGCTGGACACCCAGATAAATGAATGACCACCTCCACGAATCGTGTGAGTTCTAGAATACTTTCCCCTGGGTTAGTGGTGTTGTTGTATGAGTGTGGTTTTTTTTCTCCAAAGCACTTGATAGCAACCTGTTAGTAGTCTAAAAGCTCATGTCGGGATTTGCTGCCGCCTCATTACTACATTGCTGATGAAAATCTTACGATCCATGTCATCTTGCCGCTAGCTGAGCATCTTTAGGAAGACGTCAGTTTTCTTCAAAACTTAAAAAACCTTTGCCCAGTGGATGAACAACGAGTTAATCACCTCTATCCTAGGAGTATCATATCTCACGATGTGAGTGTGAAGCAGCAATGGGAGTTACTCCGGAAGTACTAAACATTGAACGATTTAAGAAACAAGGTTAATGTGCCAGGGAATATGAAAAGGTGTGATGAAATGTTCTACTCCTGTTCATCTTTTAATCTACGGTAGCATTTCTAATTTTCAATCAAACTTTCTTGGATAATTGGATAGCTCGTCTTCACTGGTAGCGCACAATTTGCATTCGCTTCTCTTCGGCGCAATTGTCGTCCATGGTGGTGATCTGCTGCGAACTAATGTGCCAGGGAATATGAAAAGGTGTGATGAAATGTTCTACTCCTGTTCATCTTTTAATCTACGGTAGCATTTCTAATTTTCAATCAAACTTTCTTGGATAATTGGATAGCTCGTCTTCACTGGTAGCGCACAATTTGCATTCGTTTCTCTTCGGCGCAATTGTCGTCCATGGTGGTGATCTGCTGCGAACGCGATAATGTCGGTAAGGCCCATTCCAAATTCTTAAAATCGATTCCATCTGCGAGAGATGGTTGACGTTAACCACTAACATGTCTTCCCAACGTCTAGGTGGTCGCCCTAGTGGACGCCTGCATTATCGTGGAATTCAGTCTGCAGTTCTTTTCTCCCATTTGTCATCTGTTTTTGTTATTATGTGACTGGCCTATCTATGTTTCGCTGTCGATGTATATTCTCCTGGATCCCCAAGATGAGATAGGTTTCGAAGATCTGACCTGTGCATTCTAGCTAAACGTTATGAGTGGCGCGTAAATTTCAGAAGATATCGTTCAAGAACTCTGGGTGATGCACAGATTTCTTGACGTGGTTGAAGTATCAGCCTATATTTCTGGTGCATTAGAGGGCGTTGAGAGGTCGGTTGAATTGGAAAGTTTCAAAGGCCGGAATGCGGCCCATGCTGCTCTGCTTCTGTCCGATTCCACTATTTTGTTCTCCATGTTCACTGAACGTCCGAAGTACACCTACGAGGTGATGTCTGCAATCAAAGAACCATCCAGTTTGATTTCTTGCCTTCGCTGCATGGGATCTCCATGAACTGAGGTTTATCCTTTTTTCCCGCTTCGTTGAGTTCATTGAGGATCGTCTCTGCTTCACGGGTATTCCTCGAAAAGGGAACGATGTCATCCATAAAACAAAAATTTGGTGGGAATTTTCTATCATCGTTTCTATTTTTTTCTTATTTCTATTTCTATCTGTCATTTCTATCTTAGGTTCTCGTCTCAATTGAGTCACTTACTACAGCAGTGCGGGAGAAAAGGTCTTTGGTGAGATTGTGGTGCCTTTTTCTTTCTGAACGTAAAATGTCATCTGGGTTGCGAAAAGTACATGTAATTAGTGGCCAGCTTTACAAGAATTGGCGGTGGTATTATCGGGTCCTGAAGCTGTGTATCTCTTCATGTTTTCTAACCCAGTTAGAATATCGGAGAGCAGAACTGAGGTTTATCCTTTTTTCCCGCTTCGTTGAGTTCATTGAGGATCGTCTCTGCTTCACGGGTATTCCTCGAAAAGGGAACGATGTCATCCATAAAACAAAAATTTGGTGGGAATTTTCTATCATCGTTTCTATTTTTTTCTTATTTCTATTTCTATCTGTCATTTCTATCTTAGGTTCTCGTCTCAATTGAGTCACTTACTACAGCAGTGCGGGAGAAAAGGTCTTTGGTGAGATTGTGGTGCCTTTTTCTTTCTGAACGTAAAATGTCATCTGGGTTGCGAAAAGTACATGTAATTAGTGGCCAGCTTTACAAGAATTGGCGGTGGTATTATCGGGTCCTGAAGCTGTGTATCTCTTCATGTTTTCTAACCCAGTTAGAATATCGGAGAGCAGATCCCAGGTGGTTTTTCACCACCGGAGGATTCGGAGTCCGAGGGGAAGATTGTGGACCAAAAAAGATTGGCGTAGAATTTTTCTATCATCAATTCCAAATCATGACGTGGTTTAGTTATAGCCTGGTCTTCGTTAACAAAGTCGTCTAGTGGAACACCACTATAGTCCCAAAGATCTCGACGACATTTCTTCAGTCGATTCAGACAGTAGATCGCTTTTGAGCTGCCCTGACAAATTTTTCCGCCTATTCTAGTGTAAATCCTCTGACGAAGATGTTCTTTAGCTGGAATTTGTTACCAGCTGTATTAGATGTGTGTAGTAGGATCAAGCTCCAGTGCCTTCTCTTTTCGAACAGCTTAGTTGTAATAGAGATGCGGTCTGAACTTTTTGTTTGAAGAACTGATGCGTGTTCGGCACGGTTTTTATGTCCTTCGACAAAGAAGCACCATTTTGTGTTCGTAAGAATACGATCGGTCTTTGCATAACTCGCGTATTCGCAAGTTCCTATGTCCATCGACGACTTTCTATCTCCTCGAAAAATAAGTTTCCATGGAAGAGACGTGTGTAGGCAGGAGTGCTATAGGACATTATTCGTTCTCACTTCGTTCTTCTATTCTCAAATTTCCTGTCTTATATACCTGTTCGTTGGTCGCTCCTTATAAAGCATCAAAGTCTACAGCGACGAATTCTTAGTACTTGTAGTTTTCAATTACTTCGTCACAAACTCGCTGTAGAAGGCGTTCATTTCGCTCTTCTCAGCTGTGCAAGTTGGTGAGTAGCGGCTGACGATGCCGACTTTCTTTCAACGTGGAAGTCGGAGACGAAGAATGGCGAAGGAAGGTTACAAGACTTCCTATGAGTTTACCAGATGTGAAATAGATGGGTACGACAACGCCAAAACCTCCCAGATTTTGTATGGGACCGTTTCCTCTTTTTGCTTATTGTCTGTTGTACGGCAACCACATGCAGTTTGATCCGACCAGTGGTCTCAAGAAAACTGTAATGATCGGCGCCTGAACAGACTATTATGGGCACAGGTGCGCAGCAGGAAGCAACCTCCATGGCGTTTTGCGAACGCCCTTGTTTTGTTTTTTCATTTTCAACTGCGTACTGTGCAATCTGAGATTTGACCACCTTTCACCCGTTTTCTCATCGCCCGACTTTGTTTACAAGGCGTCCAGTTGGCGGGGTATTGAGGCTGGTTCTTTGCAGCCAATGCAGTTTCATTTAATATCGAAGTCTGCTTAGCTGAAGTCTTCCTTAAGTTATCTCCACCCTAAACAGTCCCCCGCGTTTGTGGATCAGAGGGAGATTTGCTACCACATGAATAGTTCGATGCCAGGACGGTGATGATTACCTGATGTTCGTTTGCTCGTAGCTGGACTTGCGGATGGAGACATCGGAATCGTTCTCAGCTTAAGAATCCTTGCTGGGAATATGAACTAGTGCTGTACATAGCAATCTGACCCTCAGGAATACCACATGGCCACAATTAGGCCGTAAACCTTGGGAGATTCCAAACTATAATCGCTTCGTTATGTTTAACGAATAGCACTTTTAAAAAAAATTTGCTAGGGGACAACTAGGAACTACAAAAGTGAAATTAGATATTAGCCGGTAGGCATTGAAAATAAATTATCACCTTAATGGGAATTCCACGAGATTTCATTGAAATTGCTGGATAGAGTGCAGTTGAAGGTGCGTTGTATCAGTGACTAACGCACGTCTTATCAGAAACTGATGAGATGATGTACGTTAGCGATAAGCTAACGCCTTGCAAGTCAAGTACTACACCAACCAAAGTTTTAGATTTAGGCGTATCTACCCTAACCCACATTAAAAGTTTACCAGTTGAGAACGGAACTTTTAAGCCTACATAAACCCTACTTAATTTTTTTCTTCATGGTACGAATACTTTTCATTACAGCACAATGAACTGCTATGCTTCTGCAGCAACAAAATCACTTTCCTTTCGTTGGAACTCCCAACTCAAGCAGCGCAAGGGACAACAAACAAGAGGCGGGACGCAAATCAAAATTGATAACGTTGAGAAAATTAAGAAAACTCATAGAGCGACATGGCGAAGTGCATAGTCTATGTTTATCAATTCCTGAAGTTCGCAAGAAGTGCAGCTATCGAGAAATAATCAGAGATTAACAAAAATTCAATTAGTAGCTCTGCTTTATTGATTTCGGTAGTTTCGCCTTTTGTTTCTCTTGCCCTTTGTATTCTTGTCGTCGTCAGATCGAGTCGAATCGAACAGAGTGGAGCACTGTACGAATGAATTAGAGTGACTTAGCACTATCATTCTATATAGAACTCTAACTCAATCGTATTGGAAACAAAACACCTTCTTCACGCATTCGCCGTTTTCTATCCGTCTTTCGCTGTCTGCCACGTGGAGATGACCTCACAGAGTGCACATGAATGAGTGATGTGCTCCTCTCACGTTAAAATATCATTCTGAGATATATGAGATCACGTGTGGTTCGTCATTGAATTCTTTCGACTTTATCCAATCTGCCACGAGGATTCGACGCGTTGTCGTCTTAGATTCATGTGTAGGGAAAGTAGTCTTAGGAAAAATAGGAAAGTAATCGAAATATTCAACGTTATGTTGGCGTCCTATGCGTTCCTATTGTACCGACTAGGTGTTTTCGTCTGGGCATAGTGTGCCACTGTTTTTCTGCGACGCTCTATAACAGACAAGATAAACAAACTGTACCAAAACTAAGTCAATCACCGTATACTGTGCAATTTTGCGTTGAACATGGATGGCTATACAAACAGCTATCAGATAGCAAGCTTAGAGTGTTCATTGGTATTTCAATCAAATGTACCGGTTTTTGTAGAACGGGCCTTTTAAATAGCGTTTTATAACTGCACATATTTCGTTGGAAATTAAGGGAAAGAAGGAATGGAACCTTGTTCCCGCTAAATTTATCCTTCGTGGGCTTTGTTTCTCCTCTAGGCGTATTTTAAGAAGCTACCGTTTCGTATACATTGGCGAAATGGCTATGTGCTCCGGGATTCCTCCTTCTGCTCGTTCGTGTACACACACTGGTGGCTATCTGTTGCACCTTTCTCACAGGCGCTTTTTTATATGCGAACAGTGAGACGAGAGGTGCTTTTACTACTTGGCTTTTAATATCACTTTGACACTTAGCCTTCTTTGGATAATGTATTTTGGACGCTCAAAAATAAAGGCTGATTTTCTTTTAGGTTCTCTTGAGTGAATTTTATGCGCTCTGACTGTACTTTCAAGAACTTACAACTTTTGTTCATCCCCTCTTATGTTAAACAAATGATAGAAGAGTCCTCGCTATCATAGATACTATCTTGTTTGTTTCAATAGGTAAATAAAGACAAGACATGTTGGTAATTCGATTCAAAGTTGTGAAATAACTAACGGTTTCAAACTTATCGCGCTTGCCAATTTGATTATTTACTTGGATACTTGGACGGCCCGTCTTCACTGGTTGTCTCAGGTCCCAGCACAATTTCCATTTTCCGGAAACGTGCTGATTTAGCCGTTGTAATTCCCTGGAGTCCTGAAGGCAGCCTGGCCAAAGTCTGCCCCAGCATGTCACCACCACAAGCTGTCGCAGCCCTTGTAGATCAGAGGGAGATTTGCCACAATGCGACTAACTTGGTACCAGGACGGTGGTGGATCCTAGTATTGACTCTTAGCTAGGCTTCCTGATGGAAACGCTGGACTCCTTCTCGCTCACCTTGGGAGACCCTGTCTGGGGACCGAATCCGCCCGCTGTACATCGCAGTCCGACACCTAGGAACACCTCCAGCCACGATTAGGCGGTAAACCGTTGAGATGATGTTATAGATAAGAGACAGTTTTCCCAAAAGGTTTTTTTAAGCATTCAACATCAACTGTACTTTCGATGTTTACCATGCGATCTCCTCAGTAACCGCAATTTCGTGATACTTTCCCTCACTTCTTTAGCGTAACAACTTGTTGTAAAAATGTATAGGGACTTTATTATTGTGATTTGTGTGTTGACGACATTGTCATCTTCTCAAGAAGTACAAAACCATCAACATCCAATCCCTCGCAACGCTTCCAATGTCCACAAAAAGACTTCAGTTGAGTGCCTTTTGTGGTTGCAACCGGAAATCTTTCATTTTCTATCGAGCCTGCAGTCATGTGATCTCGCAGCATTTTATTACATTTCATGCTCTAGTTAACACATTGACCAGTACGACTTATTTATCGCCGCACGCGATGTAAGCTGAACTCAATGCTAACTGTCCATTTTTCAACCACCAAAGGATGACTATAAGCTTTCTGGGTTTTCAGCTTTAAACTCCGTTTTCTTCATACATTGTGTAAGGAATGTGTGCTTTCCAAGCTCTACATATTTTCTACATTCTTCCATATACCTTTCTATGTTTTCGAAATATTCCCAACTCCTATGTGTGGAGAAAATTTTGTTCCACTGTTCAGCCATACTGCTATCGGCTCCGGTATTCGGGACTATTGAATTACGAACGGCCCTTGCTCAGTTGTTCGTAGCAGCTATTGCTTTTGCTGTGATTCAATGGCCGACCTTTCGGCAACTTCTCCTTCTACAAAGCCCTCTATGTATGTATTTGTATTTATATCTATTCCCAATAATATTTGAGCGCAAAAGAATAGACAACCTATGGATTGTTGAGAATAACTTTTCACGTTCAATAACTGCTCATTGAATACAAAGAAGAACGGGAAGAATTGTGGCAGCTAACCTTGTAGCTGAAAACAGTATGCATCGGAATCAACGCATATTTCTTAAGATGCCTCTCTAACAGCACAAATGCTCTGATATCACAATATACCGTTAACGAACTAACTGATGTTTTTCAATATGTTGGAGCAAAAATAATGGTTATCTGTCACTATGAACTTTACATTGGTATTCGTCGACTAAATTATTGTTGCATATTATTTTGAAGTTTGTTTTTTTCCTTAGTAATTCAAAATAATAATGGTACTTGGACGGCCAATTATCACTGGTTGTGCGAGCCCCAGCATAATTTCCAATGCTTCGGAAATTTGCTGGCTTTGCCACTGTGGCTCCCTGGAAGCCCGAGGTCGGCCTAGCCAAAGTTCCGATCGTGAGATCCGATCGTGTAGAAGCTCCTAAACATTTGCCAAAGCCAAATTTGTAAACAGTTATTGCAACTTTCAGGTGATCCACATATGAAATTACCACCATAATTTCCTCTATCCTGACTACACTGTCAAAAATAGAAATTATCGTGGAATTAACAGAATTCATCAGAAACTGGCACGTTCCTAACCTACATGAATTAACGGATTCTGTTGCTCGACGACGTCCAAGCAAATTTCGTGCAAATAAACCTGCAATGAGGACGGAATGTGTTGCCGAACTGTTCCATCGATTATCGAACCTACACTATTTCTTCACCCAACTCGATAACTTAGATGGTAAGTCTAAGAATTCAACAACCAAATGACTGCTGAAAACCCTTTGGAGTAATTTATCTCTACTAGAACTTAGTATCCTAGGTTACCGCACTATTTAATTCTGTTGCTTGCTCACAACATTGTAGTTTAAAATGTTGTTCACGAGCCAAGTCATAGCGTTTTGAAGTGCATGTTAAAAACCCAAAATTATCTTATTATTACCAGTTTAATATAATGCGCTAATAATAAACGACACAAAAACGATTGAGAAAACAACCAAAGGAGACAGAACAGTAAAATAAAGTGATTTGATGGGAGCCATGAATCCGTGTCTATGCAGCGCTGCTAACAAAAGAACAAAACATAACAAAAAACAAAAACAAAAAAAAACAAAAAAAGACGACAAAAGCAAAATCCTTAAGAATGTTTAACAATAAAATATCATTTCAAAGCGAAGTACTCTCCTCCTAACTTCCAAATGTGTTTGTTTTTGTGGATCTCTTTGTTAGCTGAACAGCACCTGTTCAGCATATCTAGCAACGAATAGCGCTGCCGACACATGGACGTTGAGGCTGCGAGTTTGGCCGAGTTGTTTGATTTCAACAGTCTTATCAACACATCTTAGAAGATGTACGGGAACACCTTCCTTCTCGTCACCAACAAGTAGGACAGTCTGAGAGAAAGGTTGGTAAGGTTTTCTACAAAAGCGGTAGAAATAGGCGGAGGTAGAAATTGTTAAATTCGACCTAATGATAGACTTTTCATTCAAGTCAGTTGTTGAAGTAATAGTTAAAGCGACAGACACACCAAAAAACCTGTACCTTTAAAGGAAATTGGAATTTATGTAGGAAGACACTATCAGTAGTTTGTTCCGCAGCTATCACGGTGTAGCCGTCCTTTCGCATACTCTCCAGGTAAGATGAGAGGTTCTCAGGACGTATCTCAAAAAGGATTTGCTAGTTGTCGACGTACCTCCGGGATGATGAATGAACTCACTGCTTCAATGCGTTGTTTCTTCTCGCTAGACATACTGAGCGCTTTAAAATTTGGATCCGATACGAATATGTGGTCAGCCAGTACCAATGCATCCACTCCAAAAATCTCGCACGTCCGACATAATCCTGAAATTTGTACTATATTATGAAAGCGAATAATTCAAAACTTCAGTTGATAATTCGATCTAATTCACACCAAAATGACAAAAAGTAATAGCGATTTCCACATGCAGTGTATAAAAAACTACCTCCTAGGTTAGCTGGTTTATCAACGAGAGAGGCCACTACTATTAAGCCATAGTCTTTCGGGGTGATCTTCTCCTCCGTGACCACCTTTCTTTGAACTAATGGTCTTCCTAAACATTTCGATACGAACAAAATAGTAGAGGAATGTACATTTATAGGTCCTTACAATAATAACCACAGCTGATAGAACTTACTGAATTCACTGAAATGCGTCTCTTAATTGTAAATCAGTTTACTGCACTACTAATATATTCACAGAGAAAATGTGTTATTTCAACATACACGTCTTTTTTCACCGCTTATTGTAATTCTGCCAACGGTTCACTGCCTCATTATGGCTGAGAATGTTCCTTGGTGTCGGCTTGCGATGTACAGCGGCGAGACATCCTCCAGAATGGTCTCCCGAGATCAGAAGGAGTCTGGTGTTTCAATCAGGAAGCCCAGCTAAGAGTAAACCAATACAGGGCTCCACTACCGTCCTGGTGTCAAAATCGCATGGTGGCAAATCTCCCTCTGATCCACAGAGGCTGCGACTGCCTGTGCTGATGAAGACCTAGGGCATACTTTGGCCAGGCTAACATTGGGATTCCAAGGAACCATAATGGGTAAACCAGCAAAACTCTAAAAAAACGTGAATTTTCTGGGGTTCGCACAACCAGTGAGGACAGGCTATCTTAGGATCCAAGGATCGAGGTATCAAAGTATCCAAGCATTCAAGTATATTGTAATCCGTCGTTTTCTCTCTTAGCAATCGCGAGGTTGTTAAACAGCATACGTTTACTTCCATACAATAATACACATACAACACAATCGTAGCTGACGTTTCGGCAGAATCGCTTTCCTCAGAACCGCTTTTTTTTTCATCTGTCTTCCACCGAGGAAGAACAGCCGCTCAGAGTCGCATATGGCTGACGACTGCGACGACTGAACGACGAATTCATAATTCAATGCCGAGGTTAATAGAAAGTCGATCCTGGGTAAATTTGTAATCCTTCGTTGAAGGGTCGGTCACCAAATGAAAACTAACGGATAGACACAACGGAGTAATGTATTCTTTCTTTGATAAGCTTACACGAGGTTGATATACAATCTTTATTCAGGTAACGTTTTGACGGTTTCATCATCGTCAGAGTCGATGAGTTACACGTGTTATTCTAAAGCCAATAGGCTAACAGCCATAATGTCCGTGAATGCTATAAAGTATTTTACACTTACTATGATTACGTTCATTAATGGATTTGTGTTCACAAATCGCACAGGTTTTAATACATTTGCCATTCGTACTGCTCTCTCTTTCGCGACCGCCTCGCATACAGGTTGCCTTATTCTTTCATTGCGACGTCTGTATTTATTACTTTGTGAAAATCATAAGCAGTTAATAGATTATGCTAGTTGATATGAGATACAAATAAGTCCGTCCATCTCATTGGAATCCAGTCCACTGCACTCGGAGATCTTTGATCCTTTCAGTCGAATGAACTACCTATCTGTTTCGATTTCTTTTTAATCGCTGATGATTTTCATTATTTGGGTTCTCTTTCGATTTAGTCGTAGGCATGTCCTCTTCTCAGCCTCATCTAGCTCCTTAAATGTTAATTTTGTCGAGTTAGCAAAGATTTCATAGAATTTCACATTAAAATGTATGCCACTTTTCTTCCTAATCGAGCGATCATCACAGTTCAGCAGCATTGTGAAAATCGAACAGCTTTGTCCCACTTCTTTTGTTATGGGCAAGATAAGAGATGGATAGAAAAATGCATTTTCTTAGCGCGATAACAATTAGGTAGAACACTTGCACGAAAGGGCAGATCTGCTTTTTCACCAACGACCGCTCAAGGCGGCACACGATTCGGTGCCATCAAACGATTTTTTGTTGCCCATGAAAGTGAGAACAATGTGCTGGTGGTGTCCGTAACAAGTGTTGATGACTCTAACAAAGGTTTAGATATGATAGAAAGGGATTCCCGCTTGCCTGCCGTCGGAGTCCAGTTTGTCGCATTCGTTAGAATTTTAGTGCCCTATGATATGAGACGGCCGATAAAGCAAATTTGTTTGATGACCGAATAGTAGAAAAAGCTTCCGTATCCTACGATAACATAAGAATTTCACTGATTTTGGCTGTCCATATATGCGTAATATAACAATAATAAAATAACGAAAACAACAGTTACAAGGAAAAGATTAATGATTTGATTCAATACATCAGTGATGGACGATTATTGTAGGAATAATCAAGTCTGCGCAGCCATGAAAAGGATGGGCGGAAAGGATCAAGAGGGCGCGAATAAGTTGACGGCGATTTCAACATACCGCATGAAGGTAGATGCCAGCGTAGTGGTCGTGACAAGTCCATTGGGTAGCGCAGTGCTTGGCCATGCCGCCGATCAGGAAGCAAAAGCGCTAGTTCAACCCTCTCCCAACGCTCTCCCCCAATCCACGTGGTAACGCCTCAACTTGGCTATGTCCAACATTGCCGATATCCAAGGAGAATCAACTTGACCAGCATGCTACGGAATTCATAAAGAAGATGAAATCCTTAAGCAGTAGGCGAAGCAACATGGACCACTGTGAAAGATGACTGCGAGGAAAACGAATCGAATGAAGGAGCTGTCGGAATTCGCAGAGTAGGTGTGATGACAGGTCATATAAAAAAAAAACACACGATAAGGTAAAGAATATTGGCAATTTTTTGAGAGAACATCCTCCTCATCAATGCTCAACGACGGTGTGTTGAACGTTTCCAGGTTATTACTCACAGGAAATCGCGAGATTTTTAGGTCTATCGTCTAAAGAGGATGAGAAATTAAATCAAACAAAAGAGAATGAAAAAAAGGACAAATTCTGAACTCATTTGACGTACCAGTACTATTCACCGACATTCCATCATCTTCCAAAGCGATTTCTGGTGCACATTCACTACTTTTAGAAAGTCCTGGAAAACGTGTATTTCAGATTGTCTTCGAAACGAACTACTATAACAACTAAAGAAATTGCATCACTTGAATAAACCTGGGACGGAGCAGATAAAAAGTGTTCATCGTGGTTCAGATCTGGGATAGTTGATGAATTAAGTATCTGAATGAGAAAAAAAATCTCAACTTAAATACTACAGAGCACGTAATGGAAGCCTTACTTTGATCAGCGCAACGGGAATTATTTCCTCTGGAGGCATTCCCGTCTTCTTTGGCAATTCCAATAAAATCGTTTGCAAGTCAAAATGCTTCAGTGGATTCAGATGTCCGAAGTAGAAATCCCTCACAAGATCACAAATTATTCGCTGTGAATTCCTATACACAAAAGTTTTTATTTGAAAATTATTATTAAGACTAATAAATTAAGAATTAATGATAATAATTAATAATAATATTAATTAGATAATAATTATAATTATTATCTAATTAATATTATTATTAATTATTTTATTTCACGAATAATTATTATTAATAATAATAATAATTTATCGTGAAAAATAAAAAAAAATAGTGATAGATAGAACAGATCACCGTACCAGCGCAATGACTACTAAACTAGCTTAGTTTCTGAAGTAAAAAAAGATGCTAACCCTTTATTTGTTTAGCCTATCATAATTTTCGCGGTATTATATGAACTACAGTCATAACGGTGCTAAGATATTCGCAAAACGTGGACCAAGGGCCAGATCGAACTATGATTACCCCTTCCGGGGCTCGCGTATTACAAACTAGTAAGGCCTTTGTTTTGCGTTTTTATCAGCTAGTTTTCCACCTAACGCTGCCATCAGCAATCACCCATCAGTGGGATTGATCTGGGAATCTAAAAAAAATTTTGTTTTCCACGTACCCAGACGATTCGCCACTGAATTCAATAACTTTTTCCAGTAGTTTCCACTTTGTAATTTCGCTACTTGGAATCATAGTATATAACAGTCTAACGGCAGCAACAGCGGTGCATCGCACGGCAAAATTTTGTGCTGTTGCCCAAGGTAAAATCCGCTCCATGTACAAATCTGGGAGAATCTAGAAAGAAAAAAGTGATGGATTCGTATAAGATTTCACAGTGGCTTCCAAAATGTCATGAAATCGTACTTCATTTCCTTCCGATCGTGACAGAAGCATGACCATATTAATCCATGAACAAACACTTCCGGTTCGTTTACTCGCAAGTGTCCGGTCTAGGTTTAAAACCCGCTCTCGAAATTTCGATGAGCGCACGGCAAGTCGAACAAGTAACCACTCGAGAGGTAATTTAATCGAAAACTGTTGACATGGATCTACAATCCAGTTCACACAATTGTCGAACACATTGTTAAGAACATCCTAAAATCCTTTTCTGTGAATTTCCTTATCTAAGCATTTGTAGTATTTACGGGAAAGAAATTTGAAATGTAGTAAATACGGTGAGAAGTCTTTCTATAAACCTCATCATGTAGGTAGTCAACTAGTAGAAGTAAGAGAGAAGCCGCCCTCGTATTCCGACGATGAGCGAAGGAAAGACCAAACGAACTGAAAGAATAAGCATAGCGAGACAAGTTATTGAAAGGATAAAAAGAAAAAGCTCTCGGCGTTGATCAATCCCTGAGGGATGCCCCATGTATTCAACTTCAGTAAACATCGTTTGCAGGTGAATGAATACATATCAGGCCTTTACAATGACTCGCGGTGACCTATCGATGTATTGAACCAGTGCTGCTATCATCCCAGACAAGTCTGGTACCAATTTGCCGAACCCGGTGAGATGGAAGGCTTGATGAGCCTTGTGTGCGAGGATCGATCCCCTGTCTATTACAAGGCGCCTTTGACCACTGTGCAACCCTAGATAATTTATTAAGTGGTGCAAAACTAACCGAGACGAGTTGCGATTCATTTCATTCACTTGGGTAATAATATATTCCACGAGTAGCACTACGAACTTGGAGTCGCGTTCACAAAGATGCAGAGCTGTGCAAATTCCATTCAACCTGGTCCGACGAATGATTTCGAATGGACTGAAACCACAATAATGCGAATAAATAGAATTATCTATAGAATTTTTTTAGCTTTTGGCTTACTCATGGACATTTTCAAAGCAGTTTTTTCAACCTGGTCCGACGAATGATTTCGAATGGACTGAAACCACAATAATGCGAATAAATAGAATTACCTATAGAATTTTTTTTAGCTTTTGGCTTACTCATGGATATTTTCAAAGCGGTTTGTTGGGTAATAATATATTCCACGAGTAGCACTACGAACTTGGAGTCGCGTTCACAAAGATGCAGAGCTGTGCAAATTCCATTCAACCTGGTCCGACGAATGATTTCGAATGGACTGAAACCACAATAATGCGAATAAATAGAATTATCTATAGAATTTTTTTAGCTTTTGGCTTACTCATGGACATTTTCAAAGCAGTTTTGACTGTCTGCGCAAATCATCTCGTATGCTGCATTAACAACTCTATCTTCCTTATTTGGTATTGGTCCAAAGACAGCAAGAGAAAAAACCTGAACCAAGTACAGTTTAACAACAAAACCATGGGAACTCATTTCAAAAAGAAATGATGGGAAGGTAAGATACCATGACCGCCCAATCCTCTGATAGCAAATTTGCTTTTTCGGCATCTAAAAGAGCTTCAGAAATATAAAGTGCAATCGATGTGTTCAGCTGTGCTCTAGTGAGAAGGTCGAAACTGTATTCCTTAACAAAGAGTATCCTGATTCTAAGGAAGTGAACAAAAAAAAAATCTCTCTAAGCATACCATAAACACATTGGCCACATTACGATCGTTCATGACAGACTTAGAGCAACACAACCTGAAACGAATTCAGTGCAAGACATTATCATGACATCCACATTTCACTAGGAGAAAAAAAGGCGTGTGTGGTGCAGTAGTCGGAGGCGTCTTGCAAGACACACATGAGATCGATCCCCACGTCTATGGCTCACCAAGTCTTCCATCCCACCGCAGTCGGGAAATTGGTATCACACTTGTCTGGGAGGATAGTAGCACTGGTGCGATATATCGGTACGCCACCGCGAGTCATTGTAAAGGCCACATATGTATTAAATCACCTCCAACGATGTAATGACGTGGAATGCATGGCGAATCCCTCTGGGATTGATCAACGTCGAGATATAATCCAATTTCCCCAGTATATAAAAGAGTAAAAGTAAACACATACATACACAAATATGTTATACGGATACTAGCTCAATAGCTCAAAATTTTCATTACACCAAAAACAGGAGATATTGGGTTTAAAAGTAATCGGAAATATAAAACGTTACTAGATTTCACTGCATTAAGTATACATGATTCATTTCCACTCTCGCTTATTTCGAGCAGGGACACTGGATCGAACCTGCCTCGAACAAACCAAACCGCATTCCATATGGAACTGGAGATTAGGAGGTATCAGATTTGTTTAGGAAGAACTCCTCCAATTAATAAAGGCTGGAAACTGTGATGATGTATGATGAAAAAGTAGGAAGGCAGCACAGCAAATTCAAGATTTCAAAAAGAACCGAATCGTCCAGTACTGAACGACATTCATAAGGGAGACCAAAAATCCTTACACAGCAACCGAACCCACGCCCAAATCTAAAGGCTTTCATGGATGCGAGTAAACGAATTAAATGAAAAAAGGAGCTGTGAACTTTACAATACGTGATGTCAGGTCAGGTAAGTTGTCGACTTCCCAAATACCTCAGTTACGAAGAGAATTTGTGGAAACCGATCAAAACCGGCATGGGCCATGAATTTTGAAGCAGCTTTCAAATAAGTTCATCAAAGAGGAAGAGAAGAAACGAAGATAAGTAAGACCTGTTCTACCTCAGTACAGAACGCAAAGAAGGTAAGAAATGTTGAGATTTCTTCTCCTCTTTTGTGAGAACAATTGCAGCTTCAACCACCACCAGCAAAGTATTCGAACATTTGACCTAAATTTTGCACAACTCTCAAAAACTTTAAGCCACTGTACAAGATGGAATAATTTCACGTCCATTCATGTCTCTGTGATTCGCAAACAATGACAATGCGATGACGACATGGTGAACCAACTTTTCGTCGTTGTGAGTAAATTGAACATGATATATAATTTTCATAAAAGGCAAGTAAACAAGGCAAAGCTAACCCTATCTATGAACATCTGCAAGATTTCCAAGTAGCACTGTGCGACCGGATATGAAGACGCAAGTGCGAGCTGATCTGCACATCTCAACAATATTTGTTCGTCATCCATACGAACTACGTTTGGCAGAAATCTGGAAGACGTGCAACACATAACGTAAACAACAACATAGTCAATAATTTCAAAACATTTCTCACTTTATAAGCACCTTAAGGCGATACTCGTGAACCGTAGAAAACAACTTGTTGGCATCTTTTTCGCAACGAAACATAACAGATCTTAATCCGTAAAGAGAAAAAGTAAGCCAAAAATATACAGTAAGCAAATACCAAGACACATTACTTAGATACTTGAACACTTGAACGGTGCGTGCTCACTGGTTGTGCGGGTCCCAGCACAATCTTCAATTTTCGGAGCTTTGCCGGTTTAGTTATTGTTTTTCTCTAGAATCCCGAGGTCCGTCAACTCAAAGTCTGCCCCATGCTCTCACCACCACACGCAGTCGCATCCCTTGTTGATCAGGAGATTTCCACCATGGGACTAGCTTCATACTAGATGGTGGTGGATCCTGATGTTGGTTAACTCTTAGCTATGCTTCCTAATGGAAACGCCGGATTCCTTCTCAACTTGTGAGACCCTCCCGGAGAATAAATACCCCGTTGTACATCGCAGTCCAACACCCAACCGATCGGAGAGCAAGACATATTTCACTGTAAAAACAAGAAAGTACCAAACTAACTTTGGATGTTCCATAGGCACAAGAGGATTTGTTCCAAAATATCGAAGTATAGCAGGTATTACACCTTCAACTTCATGGTTGGTAAGGTGATCGAAGGCATCATATAAAATTCGTAGGAGGAAACAATGACGGTCAACAGAAATCTCTTTCTAAATAATGAAATGGCATTACAATGAGATTTATGTGGAATTTACCATTAAATGTTTGTTATCAATTAATCACTCGACAGAAGCAACTTTTTTCTAGTAAAAGTTGCAAACCTCAGATATCAGAGACAAACAGAGATCTACAAGAGACTTAAACGATAGTCCTAAACGCTTCCAAATCCCAGCATATACATTGTGAACCATGAACATTTCGTGGCCCTAAAAAATGTTTGTGGTACATAATAAGTAAGTTGCTGTGTTTTTGACGATTATTGTCCGCCACACCCCATATGAGCTGATACAAACTCATTTTGTCCCAATTGCGCACCTAGCAAATAACCCGGTCCCTTTTGTTGCATTTCTTGTTTCATAATTCAATTTCTCTATGAATTTTGCTACCAAATTTGATCTTTTCTGGCTTCTGATGTACACTAGCGTGCTTGAGAGCCGAGGAGCTGAAAGAATTTCGAGACACACTTTCCTCTTGTTTTTATTCCCTTTTATTCTTACTTTTCGAACGCGTCTTTTCAGGCTAATAGAAAAATGATTTCACAGAAAAAAGTCATAGAAAAAAGAAGCTATGGAATCACAGCATGTATTAAATATACATTGTGGAATATCTAGCGTGTTGGACAAACTCTCGCTTATTCAATCGTTTCATTGTTCGAAATAAGAACTTCGATGAAGTGTGGACTTGGTAAGACAAGAATTCGATTTTACTAAGACCGAAAAAATTCACTGTTCTCTTGATGAGAAAACACAAGGTTATTACTTTATTCTTTATTTATAAACCGGTTGACATTTCAGCGAAATTTGCCTTCCTCAGAAAAATATTTTCTCTCTTTGGTTATTGAGGTATTTGCCTGGGTAGGTTGCAGTCAACTTGATCCCAGGCTCTAAAGAAGGAGAAATCCGTCGAAACATCAGCTTGTTTATAAACGAAGAATAAAGTAACAACCTCAGGTATTCCCATCAAGAGAATAGTGAATTATTCGATCAATGCCGAGGATAACAAAAAGTCGTTCGTAGGACAGGAAAAGCTATTTCTTGTTTGGTTGTGGTTCCTACAGATGTTTATCCTTATAAATGAACTGCTAGCTGAGCTATTCTTGTTGTGAGAAGGAATGAACTATTGAAAATACTTCTAAATACGTAGGAAACCCAACACTTGATAGGGTAATAAACCAAGGAAAAGTGTTAACTATCGAATTTATGGGTTTAATGCTGCGATGGAGCAGGGAGGTGATTAATGACGCAGTCCGTCAGGGAACAAGGTAGGTACCCCACCTCCACACCCAATCCACGTGGGAACGCACCAGCTCGGGCATTCACGAGATTGCAAGAAGAATTGCCTCACCGCATCAAGAATATGTTCTTAACTGCCGAAGTTAAATCATCAAGTACAGCAAGGACATCTGTGCACCAAAATGGCAACATATTCTGTAGTGGGTGCTATGTTCACCATCAACATTCTTGCTGGCGAAATAAACGTATTCAAAAGTTATTTTAAAAAATAAACTATTAAGTATGAAGAACAGCTTTTCAGGTCCTACGAGGAACTCGATGATTTGCATTCGATAAGCTCCCGAAAGTACGAAAAGCGCGAAAAAACACTTTTGATCTGAGTAGCAAAATAAACGACCGTATAAAAAAATGAGTCGATAACATAAATCATCAAGTACAGCAAGGACATCTGTGCACCAAAATGGCAACATATTCTGTAGTGGGTGCTATGTTCACCATCAACATTCTTGCTGGCGAAATAAACGTATTCAAAAGTTATTTTAAAAAATAAACTATTAAGTATGAAGAACAGCTTTTCAGGTCCTACGAGGAACTCGATGATTTGCTTTCGATAAGCTCCCAAAAGTACGAAAAGCGCGACAAAACACCTTTGATCTGAGTAGCAAAATAAACGACCGTATAAAAAAAATGAGTCGATAACAACCCTTGCCGGCTTCATTGCCCTCGCCAAAGCATGGGTGTAAACTCAATCAGTTTAGACCCTAAATGTTGAAGTTGATCACCAGCACAGAATTCACATGGGATAAGGAATGTGAATGTAGCGCATAACAGGTAAAAAGGGTAACCTGATATAGGGGCCCAAAGCATCTCTCCCTGCACTCCAACCTTGGGTTTATGAAGTTGGACCAAAATTCCTCGAGAATTTAGTGCAAGGATCGTAAATATGACTTCAGAATTGTCCCCTATATTTTTGTATCTTCCGTTTTCGTAACTGATACGATAGAAAGCATGAAAATAGGCCCAGTTGCAGGATCCAATAAGCTCACCACCGACTTCTTCCCGGCTAGAAGCTGCAAATTACACATGGTCTTCGTAACTCATATGTCATGTCATCTTACCTCGAGAAGTAGAAAATCCCAGACGAATGGAAGACCTCACTACACTTTACGCATCTCAAACACTGAGTAAGGTACAATCAGGCAAACAGCATTCTGACAAAGATTCTGCTGTATAGACCGTATCCAAACTATGTTACGGATCATACTTTGTCGACTAAGCAAAACCGATCGATATCGTCGGAACGAATGTCATCTTATCAGAACTTGTCGACCAAAGTGTGAATCCATATATACAAACATTACCTGATTCTTATCAAAACTTCAGCACAAATACACAGCTTTTCCATCGACTCCTTACTACTCCCATATGACAAGTGATTCGATAAGGCGACACCATATTGCGAGAACTCTTTACTGCCGATAATGCAGACATTCGACTGGGAAGAACATATGTATTGACGGGAAATCAGTACCAAATCTTCGTTTCGTCGACGACATCGTCCCCTTTCCAAGAAGTACAGACGAAACAGACGCGAGACTAAATTAGCTCGATCAGCCTATAAGAACATTGGACTGTGCATAAATAGGAGGGAGACCCAGTTAAGAACATATGTTGCTAAACTGAATAAATTGAGGTGATTTGTTCTCTAATTACGAAGATACGTATACTATGGACGTTCACTGAACGTTGATAACAACATGAAGGAAGAATTATGCAGAAAAAGAGAACAGCATGGGCCACATTGGAGCCTCTCAAAGAATCCACTGACAAACTAGCGGACCCAAAACTCCTCGTTCACAATGAGCAGCTCAGACCCTCAAAACCTACCTTATCTTCGTGATCCAGAGGAATACAAATCGATAGTGAAGCAAAGATATGCCTGTCATAATAGGGAGAACGGATGACAGATGGACGAAAAGAACAGTGCAGTTGAGTCTAAGAGAATGCAAGCGTCATCTGGGACGACCACCCAAACGATGGGCGGACGTGTTCGTGGCTAACGTCAGCCGTCTACACTCGCATATGGGAACAATTTCAGGACTACAGAACAAACCTCACGAACGTAACTTTGTTCGAATTCGACCAACACTATAGACCACTCTAGCGCGAGAGAGAAAAGCGCGGTAATTGTGCTGGAGCTCGTACTATCAGTGAAAACCATTTAAGTATCCAAATAAGTAGGTATTCTACATGGTGCAGGAATACAGTTCGATGGTTCGACTCAACTCCAAGCCAATCAACACACACTCTAATCCCTCATAGGTGAACAAATTAATACCAAACTCGTTTGCCAAGAGCACTCGTCGATTCAAAAATGCCTGCATTGTCCAGATAGGAAAAGTGGAAATGTTCTAGTAATGTTATTTGACGACTAAAGGAAGAATTAATTCGGACAAACTTCAACGACAAGCCTGAAAAAATGAATGACGGTTTTGAAACTGATGATTTATTCAGACTCAGTCCCTGTTCAGTTTCCGGCTTTGGTTTCTGAATTGATTTTGAGATGGTGGCTGATAAAGTGAAATATCTATTTTACACGTGACCTCGCTCCACATTCAAGTTAGTTTTTAAGCTTTCTTTTGCTATCGAATCTGAAAACTCTGTCCAGGAGGTTTCATTTAATAACAAGGTGATGAAACTCACAAAACTGCTGGTGTTCTAAAAAAAAAGTTGTTTGTCATATAAGTGAGACCTATGCTTTGAGTTTTCTCTGTTCGGGTCATAAAAGTGATCAATCGGGTAGAGTACATGTTTACACCCTTCTCCCTTTTCCGGAACCCTTTTCAGGTTTTGAAGAAAACACAGTCCGTGGAAGTATTAGCCGAAGTGAAATTATATGTTAGATTAACAACCACATGCCGCTCTACCAAACCGACTTTCACTTGACCTCGGGGAGAATAATCAATATATTTGTTAAGATTGTTCCCCTCATCCGAGGTTGTTGTAAAATTTTTATTCGACTAATATTACAAAAAAAAATAAAAGTTATAACAACATTGTGCAAGCTGAAGAAATCTACACAAACCTCATGTTAACTTGTTTAAATTGTTGCGCTTACGCGAGGTTGATAAACAATTTTTATTCGGCTACCATTTTGACGGCTTCGTCTTAATCAGAGCCGATGATCCGAGTCGCTGGTCCACAGTTCATCGTTTTTTTCGATGTGATGTTTTCGTAGTCGTATCGCGACGGATCTTCTTTCGTTGAATATTGCACGAATGAAGTATGCTCACCCAGCAGTGCTCTTTTATACAGGAAGGTTGCTGTTGACAATACTCATCGGTAAGACGCGGAAACGTTAGCCGAATAAAATAGTTTCCTCAACCTCAGGTAAGCTCAACAATTTAAACAAGCTGATTATTTCACTACCGAGGTCAATTGAAGGTCAGTTTGAAAACTTTCTGTTAGTTCATCAAGAACACACTAACTGAGCAATGCCGAAATTAATTAAAATTCCTGCCTTATGAACATAAAGTACTTATATAATTAAAAAGGTGTAAAACCTTACGCTATAGGAGACGGTAGTACATCGTAACAAAATGTAACGCTGAATAAGTTGATCTAGTCCATGAGAAACTGGTAGGAGTTCTAGAAAAAAAAATGCAATCCTATCTTTCCCTAAAACACTGCAAGAAAATAGAAAAATGAGTGGGACTCAAACACAGATTCACACCACTCACACTTAAAAAGTCATACAACGCTATCGCTTACCTTCCTTATAGGCAAAAAGAATAGTTAATAAAGTGTCCACAGCCTCGGTAATTGAAGAAAACAATCTTTCAAACCGTTCCTCCACATTCACAAGACGATCAGCCAATTCCTTCTCAATGACCATTTTCAGACTACCGTCTTGTCCAGATAAGTGCGCACGGACCCATAAAAGGGCTGCGAAGTCATCCTTCTGGAATAAAAGTGATCACGACCAGACACTAATGACAGTAAGATTTAGCACATTTGCAACAACGGAGACTATTGACGTCAGCATGCTTGTGCTCGAACAATTGCGTTGTCCAGTTCCAGAGAAACATCTGTTCATATCACACACATTTTCTCTATTCTCCATTGAAAAATTCTGACTTTTAGAACGAATGAGATGTTTTCTTTTTCCTCGGCGCTTGTACTTCTCCTAACTAAGACAGAACATCGGGCGCGTGTTGCGTAGTGGTCAGAGACGCCCTGCAATAGACAGAGGATCGATCCCCGCACACAAGGCTCACCAAGCTTTACATCTCTCTAGGATCGGCAAATTGGTACCAGACTAGTCTGAAAAGATAGCTGCACCAGCTCGACACATCAGTAGGCCACCGTGATTCATAGTAAAGCCCAAGTATGCATTTTATAACCTCCAATTTTATCCTCACCTTCAATGAAGTCGATGTATAACGTTGATTGACCAATTTTTTTAATATAAAGAAAGTAGGAGCCCGACCAGTGGGACAGGGTTATTTCCCTGGATGAGCAATTTTGGTGCAAACAGTGAAGTTAAATTTGATCACGTTTTCATTTCCATCTGAAAGCTTGAATTTAAAAACTTTCGTGAGCATTAGAAGGATTACTTCCGCCCTTAGAGCAGTAGGGTAAATTCCAAGGGTATTTATTATCTAACAGGGTTTCAATTCATCAAGCGTTTTACTTCCTCCCAACGGTTTACCGCCTCATCGTGGGTTGGAGGTGTCCCTGGGTGTCGGACTGCGATGTACAGCCGGGGAATTCGTCTCCTCAGCAGGGTCTGTCTAGCTGAGGAGTCTGGCGTTTCCATTAGGAATCCTAGGTAAGAGTAAACCAATATCAGGACCCACCACCGTCCTCGTATCAAAATCGAATGGTGGCAAATCTCCCTCTGATTCACAAGTGCTGCGATTACTTGTGGTGGTGAAGACCTGGGGCAGACTTTGGCCAGGCTGATCTCAGGATTCCAGAGAACCACAAAGGCTTAGCCAGCAAATCCCCGAAAAATGTAGATTGTGCTGAGGCCCGCACAACCAGTGAGGATGGGCCATTCGATTATCAAGTATCGAGTAAGTAAAGTGTTCTACTTATCGAAAAACTTGCTGCGGTCGTCGAAAAACCAGTATCTGTGCAAATGTGCCGACTTTGACGCGAGAACACACATTTACTATCAAGAAAGTTTCAACAGTCAAGCGCATGTTTTTTAAACACTTTCGGAACAGGACGTTATGGAGCTCCTGACGATAAATGAGAAGGTTCCTTACAATCACAGTCCACTAGTATAAACAAATAAAGGATAAAGCTTCCCGCGTTAATCAATCTCTGAAGGATGCACAATACATTAGACTTCACTACGCATCGTCTGGAGGTGACTGAATGCATATTTGGCCATTAAAATAACTCGCGTTAGCCTACCGATGTATCAAGCCAGTGCTCCCATTCTCCCAGACAAGTCTGGTATCAATTTGCCGACCTCGGAGGGATGGAAGACTTGTAGATCAGTGGCGTGGGGATCGATCCCACGTGTATTGCAGTGCGTCTCCTACTACTGCACTACACGCGCACACTCTAGTAGTATAGCACAGCCAATGATTACAACGACTCCACAAAGTTATGACCAGTGTGGGCCACTTAGACATCCTTCTTAACCATTACAAATGAATTGAAAAATACATACATTGTAGAGTTACAAATGTAGAATATGCAGTGGAAAAACATGTTTCATTTACAGAAAATTGCATATTAACACAAATGGCATATTGCTGCGCACTAAATTTTTTCGCCGCCTAGTAATACCGAAGAAAAATACCTCAAAGTTCGGACGATGCTGAAGAACGAACTGAACGACTTCTACATGCTCAATTGTAGACTGCAATATTGCCTGAGAAGACTTCATCTCTATAAAACGATTCAACAAAGATTGATCCTCCTTCGAGAAGAAAGCAGTCAAGCATCCGATCTTATTGGCCACTTCAGGATTCTAAAAATTGAACAGAATCGCTGCTTAGATTCTAATGGAAAAGACCTTGTAAAAAAGAACATAAGAAGAAATGAGTTGTACCACTCTAATTATTTTCGAGAAGAACACAACAAAATTGAACAGAGCAGCAAGCTTTATTGTAGTATGTTGAATATTCCGTGTCTTCTGAAGAAGAACCCTGCAACAAATCGCCAGAGAAAATGGATAGACGTTCGAAATAGATATTTTGAAACTACAGCCCCAGCTTAACAGGGTTCAATGCCGATCTGTGCTTCTCAGATCAATCCCGGTCTCGGGTTATGCCCGATGGCAACTATAGGTAGAACACTAACTGAGAGAAACATGAAGCAAGGGCCTCCGCAGTGCAGCGTGTAATAAGCGGCCCTCCGGAGGGGATGATCGTGGCTCGATCTGGTAGCTTTGCGCGTCTCAGCAATGCAGGAGATATTTTCAATCTGTAAACTCACATAGCTAAAGGAATGTCATCCAGATGAAGGCACTGCATCGTTCGAACTTCCATCAGAGAATATGAAACGAAAAAAATAGACGAAGGACTAGACATTTCGGTGACTGTACGAAGAATCTTCCTCAGGAAAAGCTCTGGAATTCTCATCATCTACACTGTTCTAAACGATAGAAACCTTTTTTTGAAAAGACAGGAAAAGTGATGTTCAGGAAGCACAAGAAATACCTTTGCTCGAATAATCTAGTGACGACAAGATCCCAATGATTTGGCCTCCCAAGGAGTGAAGAAACGGCCTTAAATTTCCGCGGATGAGAAGCCGCCAAAATGCTTCATTTGAGTTTAGCTGGTTCACCAGTACCGACAAAAAGTACTGAAAAGTATGGGAGAACTTGCGGTACCTATCTCACATTTCTCATTCACGTTGACCAAATATACATAGGAAAGGCTTTTGAAGTTAACTAAAAGTAAAAAAGAAATCTTTCATTGGTACTGTTAAATACCAATGAAAGATTTCTTTTTACCACTCCGAAGGGAATTCAAAAGACTTACGTCATGATTAACCGCCATTGTTCGAGGTTGAATTGTTATCAATCTTTCCAGTGCCCACAGTCGTACCCAACCATTTGAGTGAGCAAAGGCCCTCGTAAATACAACCATAGCCCATTCGAAATCTATCCGTTCCGAATACACCAACTGCATTATGTTGTCAAAACGTGATAAGACGGGATTGATTAAGTGAAACTAAAACACATTAGACTATTTCAAAGGATCAACTTTGGAAAAGACAAATGTTCTTTTCAATGATTAGCTAACAAACCTGGGGCTCTTCTAAACACTGACAGAGAATGAGGAAGTCACTCCATATAGACTCTTGGTCGCGGGTAAGAACTTTAAGGCAAGCATAAGCCGCCTTTCTCGCAGAACGAGAATTCCCACCTGAATGTAATAATGGTTTAAAAACAGCAAATATAATGACGTATAAAAAAGGATAAAGCTCTTGGAGTTGATCAATCCCTGATAGATGTGCCATGCATTCGACTTTATAAAGAATCGTTGAAGGTGATTGGATGCATATCTGCCCTTTACAATGAGTCGCGGTGGCCTAGCGATGTATCGAGCTAGTGCTGCTATCCTCCAGACGAGTCTGGTACCAATTTGCCGACCCCAGAGAGATAGAGGGCTTGGTGAGCCTGGGTGCAGGGTTCCATCCTATGTGTATGGCGCTTCCGAACACTGCGCTTCACGAGTCTCTTTAATGACGTATAGTATCTCGAAAATTGAACCTGTTAAAGTGCGATGAACGATATTCATCATGAGCTCTCGCATACTATCGAGACACTTTTCAGCAAGTAAACAGAACGATGGTGCAGCAAGCTCAAGTTCAACTCCGCTCAGGGTACCATAGAAACTAAACGGCAATATTTTTCCCTTCAGAGATTCAGCAACATGTGAGCAAAACGAAAGAAACCTACGTGATTAATTCTCTAACATCTGTTTCGGTTCGGAGCTTATCCACTAGTTTAGCAAAATACTCACGGGAATATGATGTTTCAGAAAACGTTGATTCGTTCCCCATCGTATCTGTTTGCAAGTCAGTAATGCTTGAACAGCATTAAATTTAAAAAAAAAAACAGAAAATATGCAGTTATCAAAGCGCTTTTGGGTATTTAAGGTGACCGCATGAGAAAAATATTTATTCAAAAAAATCAGTTTATATAAGCCTAAGAACATGTCTAACCACGAAGACACAAGAGGATCTATTAAGCGAAAGAGTGAGGGCGAATCGGCTTGAGTGGATCGAAAAGTTTCGGATCCTTGACATATTTTGGATCTTTAACAAATATTGGCATATATCCAGCCTTTCGCGAAAGCGCAATTGTCTCAAGAAGTTTCTTTTGTTGGTGATCACAAAGTCCTGTAACATGACGGTCGTACACCCGTCCAGAAAACGTCGATACAAATTGCTAAAACAAAGTAAGATGAAAACACGGAATATTAAATGCACTACAAACTAACCTGTAGAAGCCGTGCGTTCTTATAATCCAACTCAATGCCAGTGCTGCAAAGCAAACATTTTCTGTCCGGCCGCTTATATGGATTATCTTCAAGGAATACAGGTGCATCAGGATCGCTTTCTAAATAGCGATATTACGAGACTTAAGAAAGAGAACCAGAACCCAATCCCACTGAAGGACGAATGCTGATGGCAGCGTGGCAGCGTGGCAGCGTTAGATAGGAAACTAGCCGACAGAAACGCAAAACAAGGGCCTCCGTGGTGCAGTGTGTAATACGTGAGTCCCCGGAAAGGGAAATCGTGGTTCGATCTGGTTCGGGATCCATGTTTTGCAAATATCAGCATCGTTGTGGTTGTACTTCACAACATATCCTGCCATGAAAAACTAAAGTAGGCAGCAAATAAAAGGATATCAAAAGAAACATAGTTTGATAAAGCTGTTATTAACTAACTACTGGTGTTGGCGGAATCCTTGGAATTTTCAACTGTGCACAGAAGACGGGATGAAGCTCTTTCCGACGTCAGACCTCTCTGCACTATCCGAAGGAATGACATTTCTGAAAAAATCTTATACGCAAACGGTCTCGATAGGTTAAGAAAAATCCAGGAAAGCTCAACATGGAGAAGTCCAAAAACAATGAGATGTAGGAGATCTATTAAGTTTACATTTACATCCACAGTGTTGTAATGCCTAGTTACGTATGATCACGTAACTACTTGCGATAAGTGGCTCATAACTGAAGAATTTCAAAAAGAAATGAATTCCTTTAAGTTCATAAACTAAAAGGTAGATTTTGAGAACGGTTTAATAAGAAGAAACATCACATCCAGTAATCTTCCAGACTTCATTTGTAGTAAAGGTACAGTAACATGAAAGAACATATAAAGAAAAGCATGTCTGGAAAACTAGATGGAAATCCCCATCAAAACCTAAAGTTCGATATCTGTATTCCTTGGGTGCCGCATCTATCAGACATCTTCCTCTGCCTTTCTCGTTACGAAGTGATATCAAATCATATCACGTCCCACACCTAATATACATGGCTCTCATTTCGAATTGAAGCATAGTGTATGCGGAGAAAAGAAAACTGGTCCATCACAAAGCAACGGTGCAATTGGTATTTGGCTTCAAAAAATACATAGACTATATTGTTGTTAGTCACTTTAAGTCCAACATAAAATTAAAAAATTTCGAAGTGGCTTTTTTCGAGAAGCCGTAGATCTTGCAATTATCGGTCAGATTTTCATCTTTCTGTTTGTGCTGTTGAAGTGTTTGACCTAGTAAGTTGCGCATTGGTGTACCCTTCCAGGCTCTGAAGAAGGCGATTCTGCCGAAACGTCAGCTACTATTGTTGTGTGTTATTGTATGGAAGTAAACGTATGCTGTTTAACAACCTCGCGATTGCTGAGAGAGAAAACGACGAAGTCATAATTCAATGGCGAGGTTGATAGAAAGTCGATCCTGAGTACTATTAGATAAAATTAAAGTTTTCAAAATACTGAAAACAACTTTGAAATGAGGTTTAAGTAGCGCAGTAGTAGTGATTCCGTTCGTCACTAAGACGGTTTTGGTTCGACCTTTCCACGGGTAGATCAAGCCACTCACCTTTCGGTAGAGATCGAGAAATCGGTACCAGACTTGTGTGGAAGAAATCTTTGCAAACTTTGCAAACTAAGTGGGAACGCTTTAATCCGGCAAATTTAGAACTCCACGAAAAATCGACTAGACCAGCACTAAACGACATTCCTAAAGGAGAAGACGATAGTGCTCAAGAAGCAGTCGAACCCACGCGCAGAGCGTTCGAGAGCCTTCGTGGAAGATGGCTGCGAGGAAACGAATCGAGTGGAAGCGGTGCGGGAATCTGCGCACTGAATATGAAAATGAGTCATGTAAAACAAGGAGATTTAAAAATTTTGGAACTTAAAGTTCTAAATGACCACGGTAGTCACAAACATCAATAGTACATTAGATGGCATTCTCGTGTCCCGTTGGTTAAAATGTCATCTGCTCAACTGCGCACATTACGAGCTTCCGAGAAGCAATAACGTTTTGAGGGCTCCAGGATTGCGGAGAAAAGAAAACTGGTCCATCACAAAGCAACGGTGCAATTGGTATTTGGCTTCAAAAAATACATAGACTATATTGTTGTTAGTCACTTTAAGTCCAACATAAAATTAAAAAATTTCGAAGTGGCTTTTTTCGAGAAGCCGTAGATCTTGCAATTATCGGTCAGATTTTCATCTTTCTGTTTGTGCTGTTGAAGTGTTTGACCTAGTAAGTTGCGCATTGGTGTACCCTTCCAGGCTCTGAAGAAGGCGATTCTGCCGAAACGTCAGCTACTATTGTTGTGTGTTATTGTATGGAAGTAAACGTATGCTGTTTAACAACCTCGCGATTGCTGAGAGAGAAAACGACGAAGTCATAATTCAATGGCGAGGTTGATAGAAAGTCGATCCTGAGTACTATTAGATAAAATTAAAGTTTTCAAAATACTGAAAACAACTTTGAAATGAGGTTTAAGTAGCGCAGTAGTAGTGATTCCGTTCGTCACTAAGACGGTTTTGGTTCGACCTTTCCACGGGTAGATCAAGCCACTCACCTTTCGGTAGAGATCGAGAAATCGGTACCAGACTTGTGTGGAAGAAATCTTTGCAAACTTTGCAAACTAAGTGGGAACGCTTTAATCCGGCAAATTTAGAACTCCACGAAAAATCGACTAGACCAGCACTAAACGACATTCCTAAAGGAGAAGACGATAGTGCTCAAGAAGCAGTCGAACCCACGCGCAGAGCGTTCGAGAGCCTTCGTGGAAGATGGCTGCGAGGAAACTCATCGAGTGGAAGCGGTGCGGGAATCTGCGCACTGAATATGAAAATGAGTCATGTAAAACAAGGAGATTTAAAAATTTTGGAACTTAAAGTTCTAAATGACCACGGTAGTCACAAACATCAATAGTACATTAGATGGCATTCTCGTGTCCCGTTGGTTAAAATGTCATCTGCTCAACTGCGCACATTACGAGCTTCCGAGAAGCAATAACGTTTTGAGGGCTCCAGGATATCGGAATTTCATTTTGGCAAGATTAGAAAACGTGGCTCTTAATTATAAAGACCGGTAGATTTTGCCGATGCATATTTCAAAAACTGAATTCCCTATGAGCTAAGATGCGTTTCCTCAATTATATAGAAACAGTGCCAGGCGCGACATCCGCCCGAGGTAACGGCATGACAGCGACTGTAAAAGAAAAAGGGAACAACAATTTCAAAGGTTCGACATCAAAAGGATTACGTTGCAATTGGATCTATGCATGCCATCTTCCTGGGCTACAAGTTATAGCAAGTATTTTAACATTTACAGCCCGATCCATAAATCAATCCATGGCACTGCATTACCTAGTTGACGCGAAATATTTGACGGCACTCGATGAGTTGACATAGACTCATGCTAGCCCAATAACTCTTATCAAATAACCCCGCTCCACTTGTTGTAATGTCGCTCTAAAAATCAGTTTCTCTGTGCTTTGCTAACAATTTTTGAAGCTCTTTGTTTCCCATATCTTCCCACAGACCTCAGAAATTTTCCCAACCCTTTTGTGATGCTAAAAGAATTTTTTCATTGTAGAGCTAAGTTACAATCCGCATTTGCTTCGGTTTCACAACATATAAACTATTTTGATATAGCGTATAACTTTCACCTGTCACTTGTATCACCTGCAGTCCCAATGATCGTCGAGTGACTCGAGCGGGCGCCAGTAAATCCTCCATTTTTCCCTATCGCGGGCAAGAGTAGCCCAATGGGTTCTCCTCGCTTTAGGGACTCGTCGAGCATCATATCTTTCTTCTAGGCTTTTCGTGAAGAACTCTAACCACCGCGTCGGTGGTCTTCCTGCAGTACGCTTGACACGCCAAGAAATTCGGTCACTGACGGCTCTTGTCCATCGAGTGTCATTCATATGCATTACGTGTTCGGCAAACCTTATCTTCGACTGTTTGGCGTATAGAACGGCATCATTGATTTGTGATCGTTGACGGAGGTCGGAGAGCCAGATCTCTTCCCTTACTTGTGTGAAATGGGATACTCCTAGCATCGTCCTTTCGACTGCGCGTTCGATAACGCTGAGTGATCTTTCATCCTGCTTACGCAGCGACCAGGTTTCTGACGCATACGTTAGGGCAGGAAGAACCGTTGAGTCGAAAAGGTGGGCATGGAGTCGGGTGTTCTTTGTTCTCTTCACTACATCCTCGATGCTCTTGAAAGCTCCCCAAGCCGCTCGTTCCCTTCTGCTCAGCTCTGGAGCTAAGTCGTTCATCATATTGATTTCCCGACCTAGATAGACATAACTGGAGCATTCGGAGATATTCGTTCCGTTGAGCGTGAATGGGGCAAACGAAACCAATCCGTTCTTCATGAACATCGTTTCCTTTAGATTTAGTCGAAGATCAATCTTTCCACACGCTTTATCAAAGTCCGCAAGCATTCGTTCCGCTTGGCTAATGTCTGGTGTTATAAGAACGATATCATCAGCAAAGCAAAGGTGATGTATCTGCCGACCGTCGATTTCCACTCCCATATTATCCCATTCCAATGTTCGCATGACGTTCTGGAGGGTGGCTGTAAATAATTTTGGCGAGATTGTATCGCCTTGCCTAACTCCTCTTTTGACGTCAACGTTAATATCGTTGTAGAATGGTGAAATCTTAGTTGTGAAATTCTTGTACAGCTCACGAAGAATCTTTATGTACTGAGTAGGAACTCCTTGACTACCAAGGGCTTCCATGACTGCTTCTATCTCGAGATAGAAGAGATAGAGATAGAACTTTTACCTACTGGTCATTATTTTTCCACGGCAAGGTATTTATTATGTGAAATATAACCACAATGATGCTGAGATATTTGCAAAACTCGGGACCGCAACTGTCTGTGGTGGAGAACGAACACGCTGTTACTCTTTCTGAGGGCTAACGCGTTCACCACCACAACATGCGGGTTATTTCAGCAGCACTTTAATTGTGATTTTTTTGTACATTTTACACTCACCCATTTCATGAAATAGCCATTATTCTTCAGTGATTGGAAACGAAGTAACAATTAACCACTGATGAAAATTCGTTTATACCACACATAAAGACGCCACCAGTTTTCCGACAACTCTCGGTGTTTTGTAAATCTGAGTACTTGAGAGGTTGCAAACCCAACAGAACTGCAGAACAGACTTTCCCACATCATCATAAGGGCATGTAAAACTTTTTGAAAGTGTTATTTTCACTTCGGGTTTTGTTCTTAAGTCACATCTCCATAAAGTGACCAGAACGCTATGCTAATACACACAAAATGGCTAGTGATAGATTGCAAAGACTACAAATTGTACGTAAAATAAAAAGATCGGTGGCTATAATGAAAGTGAATTGTATTAAACGAGTGCAAAACTACAAAACTTATGAGAAATCTAAATGGTATGGGCTTGTTAAAGGACTTTGTAAGCCAAGACTATTTGGGTATTATGCTTCTGACATCAACAGAGTGCTATGAGAATACGAGTACGACACGCGAGACACATTCTATGTGAAGACATACTGATGAACGCACAGCTCGTCGTTCACAGACGAGTAGTTTTGGTGACAGCAAGTAGATAACTAGAACTATATGATTCAGTTAGGCAAGTCCTCTTAGTGATTTACCGTCTCACTATAGTGAAAAAAAGTCCTTAAGTGTCTAGTTTTAGTGTTGAAATACATCAAGGAGGCTTGCCATTGTTGCCCTCTGAATGGTAAGTCTTTCAGATGGCCAGCTGCTTTCTTCACCAGCAGATGTCTCTCACTCACTCGAAATCTACTCGCACGGAGAGTAAAACGGCCACCAAGAATTCATATCAATTTCACGCCGGCCCAGCTGCCTCATCGTGTACGGTAGGAAGTCCAGGTGAGACTCCGTGTTATGGCCTCATTTTGCGATCAACTCACGGTGCACTAGACAAGACAAGTTGCAGAAAACGAAACCATAAGAAGTGAATTTCTTAATATGAATTGCCGGTAAACCTACACACGTAGGTAACATGCGTGCTAATGAGACAGTCGTGACATTCAAAGAAAGAGTTACACCCCAAATAAAGGATAAACATAATGGGATAAAAGTTCAAGTCGTGTTCTGAAGCAATCACACGTATGAAATCAAAATGCATGCCGCTAGGGATGCGAACAGAAATGGACAGTTATGAACGGCTAAATGAAGATGTTTTCGTAATAGTATCTAGGATCGACTTTCTATTAACCTCGGCATAGAATTATGAATTCGTCGTTTTCTCTCTTAGCAATCGCGAGGTTGTTTTCACTGTTTTTCTTCAATGAGCCAACACAAGACTTGACGTTTATTAGCATACAACGGCTGACGTTTAGGCGGTTTCGTCTTGTTCAGAGTGTGGAAGGGTCTAATTCAGATGCAATCTACTATTAGGCCAAGCACTACCATAACCTCGGCAGACAGAACATTATAGATAAGTTTTTATGCATACATCGAACTCTTAATACATTAAAATATTTATGTATTAGGTTTTTCCTGCTCAGATTATGAAAGTGTTCAGCCAATTAGATCACATGTCAAATTCACCTTCGGACTTTGATGGCGAAACCCTCTCAATGTCAGCTACTGTGGGTGGGTTAATGAACGATATAATACCAATCTCATGTTTGCTCACTGAACAAAAACAGCGAATCATTGTGATCAATGCCCAGGTTAATAGAAAGTCGCCCCAAGGGCGATGTCTTGATATAAGACACGTCCATGTTGATAAATTGTATACAAGGGCATGGGCGAAAAATAAGATGTTAATCGAGCTTCATGTGTGCTCCCATTTAAAATAATCAAATGAATTCATATGATTGTTCTACAGTAATTTGCAAGACAGTACAGTTTTCTGGTGGTTGATCTATGGTGATCAGATGGAATTCCTTCCCACTTCACAGCAAATTCACTCGATTCGAATTTCAACATTTCCTACGCTGAGCTGCTTATGTAGTTCGAACTCTTAATTTAGTGAATTGTAAATAACAGCAAACGATTTGTAGAAGATCGAATTTTGTCTACACCTATATGATTGCTTGGAAATAAATTGGGAGGCAACGGCAATAAAAATTGAAATAACTTCACGTGTTCACAAGTTGAGGCGGTGAAGGTCGCAGGAAACTCAAGCGGAAGCGGCTGTTCTTCCTCGGTGGAAAACAGGTGAAAAAAGCGGTGGGTTTTTTCGAGAAGCCGTAGATCTTGTAATCATCGCTCAGATTTTCATCTTTCTGTTAGGGCTGTTGAAGGGTTTGACCTAGTAAGTTACGTATTGGTGTCCCCTTCGAGGCTCTGACGAAGGCGATTCTGCCGAAACGTCAGCTACGATTGTGTTGTATGTGTGTTATTGCATGGAAGTAAACGTATGCTGTTTGACAACCTCGCCATTGCTACGAGAGAAAACGATGAATTCTCCAAAAAGGTTTTCTTTTTTGTAGATTATCAAGCACAGCATGCAGCCTTTCTCTGCTTATGCCTGCAACGACATCTGCATTGGATAAGCTGTCGAATAATTACAGAAATCTCGGCAAAAACAGGAACTCTGTGTAGCAAAATAAACGATCAGGAAGAAAATGAATCATATATGACTCATGTCTCGCAGTTTGCAAGGAAAGCACTACTCATGGTGTCAAGAATGCGTTAAGATCAGATGATTACTGATTTCAAGAATATGATCTTTCGTCTTTTGACTTTCTACTAGAGTGCTTCTTACAGTTCATCTCGCGAGTTGAGAATCAAACGACGAATTCGTCACATTTTTTGCTAGAAATGACTCAGTGCAGTTAGAAGGGTGAGTGTGGCGCAGTGGTTGAAGACTCCCTGCAATACACTTTGGATCGATCCCCAGACTTGTCTGGGAGGATAGCAGCACTGGCTCGATACATCGGTAGGCCATCGCAAGTCATTGTAAAGGCCAAATATGCATTCAGTCGCTTCCAAACTCTGCTTAATGAAGTCGAATACATGACGCATCTCTCAGGGACTGATGAGCAACGCCGACAGCTTTATCCATTTTTTAAATGGTAGCATGGCGTAAGGTAGTTTTTTCTTCTCACCACAGACCAGAGCTCTTCATAAATGTTCCAAAAACATAAGATCATGAATAACAGAACCCAGAGGATAGGGAGAGTATGAAGAAAATCGAAATTACTGACAATGTGCAGCAAAAGAGTGAAAATAATGAAGAAAGCGAAAAATGAAAAGGAAGAAATTAAAAAATGAAAAGTAGAAAAAAAAATGACCAATTCATGGCCAGCGCGGCGATAACTTCGGTGTCACAGATGAGGCGATAGTCTCATCAACAAAATCGTAAGAATTTTTTTTCCCAAAACTCGTTTTACTAAAATCCTTTCTGTTGTTCTAGACGTGTTTTTGTCCACGAGAAATTCAGCTCGATTGTTCTATTCGAGCACTTGTGATGGGCTTGTTGAGAGTGGCATGCCATATGTCGTGGGCACAACGATGAACTTTTCATGATTTCATTTTTCTGCTCAGGAAATTCTTCGCTTCTTGCTTGAAGATATGGAGCACATCGGTCTTTGTCTGGACCACGTCCTAAGCTAAGTCGACCCTCCTACAGAAATCATCCGGTACAAAAAGGCCTTTTTTAACCCAGGAGACCTTGCTTAGGTCTTATACTTGGTAATTCTGTCATACATGTAGTTCTAAAGCGTCTCTACCATCACAAACCACAGATTCTTCATTGGGATCTCCCTCTGGCGCATAATATGAATAATCGAACCAGTCGGCTCATAATAAACGTTATCGAAGAGAACATCCTGTGATGTTTATCTCATGAAACGAGTGGACAAGTGGTAAAAATATGCACAGCAACAGAACAACAGAACGACAAAACATTCTCATCTGTAAGTCTAACAATCCCAAACACCTAAGTACTTCGTTTTGGAAGAAACTATCGGAAGTTATCGAACAACTACCATCTTTCACTGTGATAAAAGGATAAAATAAAGTTCTTGGCGTTGATCTGGCCTTTAAAATGACTCTTGGTGGGCCATCGATGTATCGGGCCGGTGCTGCTATCCTTGCACACAAGTTTGGCACCAATTTGCACACTCCGAAGGGATGGAGGGCTTGGTGGGCCTGTGGCGCGCGGTTCGATCCCACGTGTATTATACAGTACCACCGTCCACTGCGTTACACGCGCCTTTTTCATTGTGGTAAACGTACAAAATTCATTCCTTGACATATAACTGAGTGTTATTCCGTTGAAAGTCGTTATGCTGGATCGTGAGTACGATATGGAATGGACTAATGCAGAAAATATCGGAATCCACCACGCATACGTCTTGTAGAAATATGTAATGTAAAATAGACTATGTCCATGAATAAATAGAGTAAATACAATAGAATGTGTAAATCTCCCTCTGATCCACAATGGCGGCGACTGCTGGTTGTGATGACGACATGGGGCAGACTTTGGCCTGGTTGACCTCGGGACTGCGGAGAACCACAATGGCTAAACCATCAAAACTCCGAAACTATAGAACGACAAACTCGTAAATTATAGTGAAAACACATAGAAAAACCGAATTATAGGCCGAAAAGCACAACAGGAAGCGCGAGGTCATTTCAGTGGAGCATTGTAACCAGCACGAATTGACCTCAACTCGTATAACATCCGGTTAGATATCGATTGACGTGCACTCGCTCGCCGAAGAAAACTAGGCGAAGTCACGAATGTCTTAGAGCAATCGGTTTGTGATATATTTCTTCCTCACGGAACAAGTAGGCGTCAGGCGGTCGCAGCTTGGCGCAAGTGTTGTAGTGGGCACAATTCGTGTTTTTCAGAGATTTTGGGTTCTCCTCATTAGTTCTAGCGCTTTTCTTAAACCACCGCCTTTCTGTTTATTATTCTCTGTTTAGTGAGCTCAGTGCTACAAAGCACAATATTCGTCTTTTAGGACTATCATGAAAAATAGGCTTCCAAATGTCAAAAGGATTCGGACGAAAAAACCACTGGAAGTGGAGCGTGGGCGGAAAGCATCAAAAGAAGTGAGTACTTACTAGTAATCTCTTTTTCCCCCACTTCTTGCTTTTTAAACCGTGGCTTCTATTCTCATTGATGATACTTTTTAACCTAGTTTTTGTTGCTAGTCTCATATGGGATCCTGTGATGAAGCCGACTTTATAATGTCTGAAGAACAGAATGGAGATCAGAAAGCTTCATTCGCTGATATCCAAATGGAAATTAGCTCCGAAAGCGAAGGAGACTCAGATAGAGAGGTTGGCGATTATGTATTGCTTCCGTTTTATCTTCTGGCCATTCCTAATTTCTAAATTCTTAATAAAGGGATAAAAACAATAAAGCTGTCTACGTTGACCAATCCCTGAGGGATATGCCATGCATTCAACTTGATTAAGCACCGTTGAAGGTGATTGAATACTTATCTGGCCTTTACAATGAATCGCGCGGTAGCCTACCCATGTATCCAGCCATTGCTGCTACCATCCTAGACAAGCCTGGTGCCAGTCTGCCAACTCCGGAGGAAAGGAGGGCTTAGTGCGCCAGGGAGTGTGGGGATCGATCCCATGTGCATTGTAGGGCGCCTTCGATCACTGTGCTACAGGCACCTTGGTTTTGTGCTAATTGGGATTTTAGTGGGTGCATGTAGTTTGGCGGTGAGATGTGTCTCACAATACGCATGTGGGTCGTTCTCCCGATCTCACGCCCAAAATAAGCCAAGATCTCCATCCCTCTCATTCGATATCAGAATTACCTAGGAGAATTGGTACACTGACTCCTTGACTGCATGAGCCACATATACATCCGATGACCTTTACGATCGACCTCTGTATTCGAATGCATTGCTTATCCGTAAGGAATTGGGTGACTTCAAACGATTTATGCCTTTGTGCTTATGATCGGTCTCTTATGGGCGCCGTGGAGCAGTGGTGGAGGAGCTCTGCAACACATACGTGGAGTCGATCGCCAAGTCCATGGTTAACTAAGCCTTCCACCCATCCGGGATCGCTAAAGTGGAACCAGACTTGTCTGAGAGGATAGCAGCACTGACCCGATACATCGGCAAGCCACCGCGTGTTATTTGTAAAGACCGAGTATGTGTTCAATCACCACCAGACCATGGTTAATGAGATCGAATTCATAGCGCATCCCTCAGGAATTGATCAGCGCCGAGAGCTTTATTTATAGCTTTTTAGTCGTCGTCTTTATTACTGTTTCTTGTTAATTCTAGCTTCAAATAGCCCTTCAAGAAGGTCTATTAGACACCGAACGGCTCAATTATATCGTTCCGAAGAAACGCCCAATTATAAACAGGACGGTTAGTTTCTCCTACTTCACCTTTTTCTCAGTTGATTTGGAAACTACTTCGGAATTTTTCTTAACCCAACAAAGCTTATTGTAGGCTGAAATACGTGAGAAAATTGCTGAGTTTGCGAAAAAGCTGCCATGGATTGAGACAGTCGATATAACAACGAGGTCAACACTTACGAAGGAGATGATAAATAACGATTTCGATCGAGAACTACAGTTGTTAGTTTGTGCTTTCACTTAACTCCGCGTGAGAAGCATTGTACTGTGTTTCCACCACTCGCCATCCATCAAGCAGCAGTGCATTGAATCAGCAGCTTTCCACTGCGAAATTTTGTTACGCTCACTTCAAAATGGAAGGCGTGTACCGCAGTGGTCGGAGGCGCCCTGCAGTGCACGTGAGATCGGTCTCTGCGCCCCAGGCCCACCAAATCCTGCATCTCTCCGGGGTCGCCATATTGGTACGACTTCTCTGGGAGGTTAGCACCACTGGCTAGATACATCGCTAGGCACCGCGAGTCATTGAAGAGGCCAGTGCCTGTATACATTCAATCATCTCCAACGATGCTTAATGAAATCGAATGCATAGCGCATCCGTAAGGGATTGATCAATGTTGAGAGGTTTATACTTCGTCCTTTATCTGCTTCGAAATGTGCATATTTTTAGCACAATTCTCTTTAATGGCGATTGTGGCTACTAATTTTAATCTCTCAACCCTCGCCTGCCATGTAATAGCCAGCGATCTTTTGCCTTGTTTCTTTTTGTTGTGAAGGTGTTGTCTGACGGGCTTTGCGAAACACGCTGCCTTTCTATATGTGTAGGTAGGAAACAGGGTGTGGTTTTTCATCACCCCGTATTACTGCATAGGCACTTATTGCCATAACACGTCGTAGTAACAATTTTTCAGTTATCAACAAGCGGAGAAAGCTGTGCAGTTGGCGGTACCTCGTCTTCTATCTCTTGGTATTAAGGTTATCAGACCATCCGATTACTATGCTGAAATGGCAAAAAGTGATGGGCACATGCAAAAGGTGATCCTGATTATTTCTCGTTTTTTCCTCACAGATATGCGCATTTTTAAAGGTTCTACTTTTCATGATTCAGAGTTCGTTGTTCATTGTGTTTCTACTTTTACAACAATTTTTTAAACTGGCGCGTGCGGCTCAGTGGTCGGAGGCGCTCTGCAATGCATATGGGATCGATTCTTGCGCCACTGACCCATCAAGCTCTCTATGCTTCCGGGGTCAGCAAATTGGTGCCAGACTTGCCTGGGAGGATAGCAGCACTGACTGAATGCATCGGTAGGCCACCACCAGTCAGTATAAGCCAATATGCATTCTATTACCCTCATACTATGCTAAATGAAGTCGAATGCATGGGGCATCCCTAATGAATTGGTCAACGCCGAGAGCTTTACCCTTTTATCCTTTCTCCTATTTTTAATGTTGAAGGAATTTTTTATTAGAAGAATCGATTTGTATGCTATGCTATTTTATCTGAAATGCCACAGCTGAGTTGTGTAATTAGGTCAGAAAACGTCTACTAAAAATCCAAGAGGGTAAAGAGCGGCAGGAAGCTATACGAAAAATGCGAGAGGAAAGAAAGTATGCGGTGATGGTTAAGAAGGTGAGGTGATCGCTTTAACGAGCAGCTTTTCTTTGCCATTTGTTCTATTTTTACTCAGGAAGTGTTACAAAAACGAAACAACGAAAAGAAGCAATTAATGGAAGCAGTGAAAAAACACAAGAAAGGAATGAAACAACAGCTGGAAGACATGCTAAACAACGTGAAACGAATGGACTTGGAACAGGTGGGCTAAGACTTTTCGTATTCTTTGCAAATCGTTGTTGCATTCAAAAACGACCTTTGAAGATTAAAAACAAGTGCGAAATTGATTGCGGATTTCGTCGTTAGGAAAATTTTACAATGATTGTCTATTTCTAGCATTTCTGCTATGTACTGTCTAAATCGAATTTCATTGTTAACAACTTGCCCTGTGATGCTTTTTCCTAGCACTTTGTCTGTAGATTTCGGAACGGGTTGAAGTAACCCCCGTCGAATAATAAAAGTCGCTTGTGTTTGTTTCATGAGTTTAGTTTTGAACAAAACAACGGCATTATCTCAAAGCTATCACCGAGAACGACTTTGGGAAAGGCTTCCAAACGCACAACGCAGGTGCGGTTAACGAAGTTTCATACCGGATTTACGGTTCTCTATGACGGAGGAGGTCGAAGGCGCCGATCAAAAGTTCGCACTGATAATACCAGGTCGTCAAAACGTTTTTGTGGAAGAGCTTAACATTATTCGCATCTGAAAAATGGCTCAGAATTTGAGACACAAGAGAGCGCAGCTGAAAGAGTCCGATAGATGGGTACCAAGTTTAACATGTGTATTTTTACGCAACACGAACAATCCCCATTGTAACATGTAATGAAAATTAGGTCCAATACGATAACACTTTTTTCAACAGGAAGATCGGGATGAGTTGAGCCCAAATCGGTTTACAAAGTCGAATTCGCAGCAAAATTTGGTTATGCTATGACGACTTTTTATTTTCGGCGAAGGGAACCATTACTAGACGGCTTGAGTCTTGGAAAAACGACCACAGCGAAGAAATAGTGTCACGAAATCGGTTGAGTAATTGCAGGATTGGTATACAGAACTGGTTGGAAGAGAAAGCCCATTCTTCCTGCCCTCACATCCCTCTACCACACGTTGCGCAACTAATTTTTCAGGGTTTGATGAGGTTGGGTTACTAAACTTTCCTTCAAACGTCATACTTGTGGGATATTTTGCTAGTCAACCACTACTTTCTAAAGCATCTCAGCAATTACTAGCTGGGAAATCTGCAGCTAGACTGTTGCAAAATACCAAAATTTTATACTGTCAGAACAAAATACGCTTATTTCTTAGTGCCGTAATTATCTTTTAATGGTTCTTTATTTGATTAACAAAGTTGTTAACATCTTGTTTGCTGCCTACTACAACTTTTCACGGCAGGATATAATGTGAAATACAACCACAACGATGCTGAGATATACATGGAACTCTGGACCGCGGGTGTCTGCGGTGGGGACGAACGCGTTATTACCCTTTCCTTGAGTTAACGTTCACCACCCACCAAACCATACGGGTCCTTCGTTTCGCATGTCTTTCATCTAAGAAAGTTGTGTTCGAACTGTGTTATAACCTCGCAAAGATGTTCAAAATCCAAGGTTTTTTTTGCACCAGCTTACTTTAAGTGCATGTTCTGTAAGTCACCTCCCTATACCTCAATTCTAGGATTCTCTGTGATCCTGGGTCTAAATGCATATATTTATAGTAGCTCGTTGGTCATCATGCATATCTGGATTTCTGATTAAATGTGGTGCAGTTCCGTATGCATGAACACTCTAATTTAGGATGATGGTGTTTCTATTGTCCCTAGAAATAATCTGAAGAAATTTCGTGGAGCTACGACAGGTCGCGGTTTCGACGCAAAAAAGAAGTGGAAAAGTGGGAAATTCGGTTATGGAGGGAAAAAAAAGGGTAGCAAGCGAAATGATAGAGAAAGGTATGTGTCGCTATCATAAATCCACAAAGTTTCCATACAAACTTCAAACGTTTGAGCATTTTTCGTTCTGCGTTGGGTTTGACATGTTTATCCGGAAAGCATTCCACCGTTCTGATTTTTTTGAGGTGTTACTTGTATTCCAGCTTCGAAAATATATCACAAGGAAGGCCAAACTATGGAATTCGGAATATCGGTGGTCCAGGCTATCGTGGTAACAAGAACAAAGGAAACAGACCTCGGGGACGACCGCGATAGCTTTTTCTCTCCATTCATGAACTGTCTCAGTACTTCTTGCTGTTTTATTTGTTGCTTTATGCTCTTGTATGTTGTTCTGTGGTTGTTGTTACCATAAAACTTTCGTACATAGCCCGCTCATTTTTTCTATTATTCGGCTTTTCGCTTACTTGCCTTATAATTTTCTTATATTCGTTCTAATTTAGCAAAATTGAGTAGTATTGAAAGCACGACAGTTTTTAGAATGGAGAAGGTGTCCATTGATTGTTCTGGAGGTTGAGATATGTTGCTGCTGTTTGTGTCAGCCTTCCTTATATTCACCGTTCTAATTTGCTGCACATTCTTTCCTTATTTTTATTTGGCTCGACGTAACCGGAATGGAGAGAAGTATGTCAGGTTCTATGGGTTAACGACATCTTAGTGTTAACCTATGGTTCTTATAGGCACATAGTCTCTCTGTCGATCTGCAACTGCGTGGCATGTGGTGTCTTCTTGTCGGCATGTTTCTTAGGGTTAATACCACATGTTCGTCACCAGGAGCAATTCATTAAGTAAGGATCTTTGTGCATGTCCTTTTTTCTCATTAGTTAAAAGGTTTTTTGTGCTTTACAATTTCCTTATGGTAATATCTATTTCCTCCCAACGGTTTACCGCCTCATCATGGGTGGGAGGTGTTCCTAGGTGTCGGACTGCGATGTACATCGGAGGGATTCGTCCCCGCGGCAGGGTCTTCCAAACAGAATGGGTCCGGCGTTTCCATCAGGAAGGCTAGCTAAGAGTGAACCAATACCGTGATCCACCACCGTCTTAGTACCAAACTAGTTGCTAAGTGGCAAATCTCCTTGTGGTCCAAAAAGGGCGCGGACTACCTGTGATGGTGACGACTGGGCAGATTTTTGCCAGGCTCACCTCGAGACTTCAGGGACCACAGTGGCTAAACTAGCAAAACTTCGAAAAAGCGGGATTATGCAGTGGCCCGTACAATCAGTGAGGACGGGCCATCCAAGTAGCCTACTAAGTAATGTCTATTAAGTTCTAATGGTTTTTAATTTAAGTACTTTAAGACATTCTTCCTTATGTTCTATCCCAGACTAAGGCATTACTTTTTTTTGTTTATTTGATTCCTTATCTTCTAAATGTTTCTCAAAGTCTTTTTTTACTCCTTTCTACGTCTGCTTAACTCTTGTCTTCAAGCGCTAGTAGGAAGCTGCACACTGGAGGAAACCTAACCGATCATAGTAGTGCTAATAGTCGCACTCCCAGCTTTAGTACCGAGATGATAGTGCTGCTTGGATTCCTGATGATACTTGTTGTTGAACAGGTACTTGTGCTTGAAAATTTTTACCATTTCCATGTTGTCAACTGCGTTGGTTTTTCTTAGTTTCCCTTGTAGCTGTCATTATTACTTTTAGGTCACCTTTGTTTGCTCTCATAGCAGTTTTACGACAAAGTCATCACCCCAGTCAGGCGCTTTAGCTTCAATGCGATCACTTCTCGATGGAGAAACCGAAGATGGTCGGCCCCTTGTCGATACTACTGTAAATGATCATGACAACGGCATGCAAGATATTGAGTTTCGATCTGTGAGTTGTGCCGTTTCTTCAAAATCATGAAGATTTTAACGTTCCCTACGTGACTGTTATTCACGTTGTTTGATAGCCTTCTCCTCTGGATCGGAGTCCTCGTCATGTAATGCATAGTCATGTTTCGTCACCTAAAGATGGAATATCTGCTCGCACTCTCTTTTTACTCTTCGGGCTTTCCACCCACTCACTATTCGAAGGAATTGCCTTGGGGGTTCAGGTATATAAACTCAGTAATAGGTGTCGCATTCAATTTCTTTACTTGTTTTTTTTTAGCACAGCAAGGATGATTTTATGAATGTTTTGATAGCTGTGATGTTTCACGAGGTCAGTGTTTTCCTTTTTTCTTGTTATCATTCGCGATTTCGTTATCAAAATCTGCTTCTAATGTTTTTCTGTAGTTGTCATTTCGTATCTCTAGTTTGCATTAGTTTTATTTTTGTTTGCTTCAGAAATTATAATTGTTGGTCATTTCACGTCTTGGAAAATTCCGGCTACTGGAAAATTTCTTAGGTGACTTACGATCGATTTCAGCAATGTAATAATTCTGTCTTAAAGCTCCAGGCGTTGATCAATTCCTGAGGGATACGCATTCGGCTTCATTAAGCATCGTTGAAGATGACTGGATGCATATCTCTCCTTTACAATGACTCGCGGTGGCCAGCCGATGTTTCGAGCCAGTGCTGCTGTCCTCCCAAAATAGTCTGATACTAATTTGTCGAGCCAAAAGAGATGAAGAGCTTGGCGGGTCAGAGGCGCAGGGATCGATCCCATGTGTGTTGCAGGGCGCCTCCGACCACTGCACCTTTGAAATTCGTTTCCATTGTTACTGTTCAGTTTTCAAGGTACTGTGTTGCATTGCGTACGGTGTTTCTTTGGCTCAACAACATGCTCCTGTGCGAGTTGCTTTACCAACTGTCTTGATACTTTCAGCTAGTATTCCAGCTGGGATTTTCGTAGCTGTTTTGGTGAGCACTTTTTTGTGGAACTTCAATAGCGGGGATCATGTTAGTCTTATATATTCATCGGTCATTCGTTGTTAGGTTGATCAGATTAATTCGAACACGACCTTGTTACGTTTCATCATGGAGGGCTTGGCAGCAGGGACGTTTGTGTATGTGGCATGTGTGGAGATGCTAAGTGCAGAGCTGAGTAGCTCTCATGCTCACGCCCATATTGGAGTTGATGAACAACATGGTGTTCACCATGCGTCTCGCTCACCATTTCAGGTAAAACCAGCCAATTAAAAACCAATTTAGTCACTTTTATTTACCTCTTATTCTTTTTCATAGCAGGATAAGATGTGAAATATAGCCACAATGATGACGAGAAGGAAGCTGCACACTGGAGGAAACCTAACCGATCATAGTAGTGCTAATAGTCGCACTCCCAGCTTTAGTACCGAGATGATAGTGCTGCTTGGATTCCTGATGATACTTGTTGTTGAACAGGTACTTGTGCTTGAAAATTTTTACCATTTCCATGTTGTCAACTGCGTTGGTTTTTCTTAGTTTCCCTTGTAGCTGTCATTATTACTTTTAGGTCACCTTTGTTTGCTCTCATAGCAGTTTTACGACAAAGTCATCACCCCAGTCAGGCGCTTTAGCTTCAATGCGATCACTTCTCGATGGAGAAACCGAAGATGGTCGGCCCCTTGTCGATACTACTGTAAATGATCATGACAACGGCATGCAAGATATTGAGTTTCGATCTGTGAGTTGTGCCGTTTCTTCAAAATCATGAAGATTTTAACGTTCCCTACGTGACTGTTATTCACGTTGTTTGATAGCCTTCTCCTCTGGATCGGAGTCCTCGTCATGTAATGCATAGTCATGTTTCGTCACCTAAAGATGGAATATCTGCTCGCACTCTCTTTTTACTCTTCGGGCTTTCCACCCACTCACTATTCGAAGGAATTGCCTTGGGGGTTCAGGTATATAAACTCAGTAATAGGTGTCGCATTCAATTTCTTTACTTGTTTTTTTTTAGCACAGCAAGGATGATTTTATGAATGTTTTGATAGCTGTGATGTTTCACGAGGTCAGTGTTTTCCTTTTTTCTTGTTATCATTCGCGATTTCGTTATCAAAATCTGCTTCTAATGTTTTTCTGTAGTTGTCATTTCGTATCTCTAGTTTGCATTAGTTTTATTTTTGTTTGCTTCAGAAATTATAATTGTTGGTCATTTCACGTCTTGGAAAATTCCGGCTACTGGAAAATTTCTTAGGTGACTTACGATCGATTTCAGCAATGTAATAATTCTGTCTTAAAGCTCCAGGCGTTGATCAATTCCTGAGGGATACGCATTCGGCTTCATTAAGCATCGTTGAAGATGACTGGATGCATATCTCTCCTTTACAATGACTCGCGGTGGCCAGCCGATGTTTCGAGCCAGTGCTGCTGTCCTCCCAAAATAGTCTGATACTAATTTGTCGAGCCAAAAGAGATGAAGAGCTTGGCGGGTCAGAGGCGCAGGGATCGATCCCATGTGTGTTGCAGGGCGCCTCCGACCACTGCACCTTTGAAATTCGTTTCCATTGTTACTGTTCAGTTTTCAAGGTACTGTGTTGCATTGCGTACGGTGTTTCTTTGGCTCAACAACATGCTCCTGTGCGAGTTGCTTTACCAACTGTCTTGATACTTTCAGCTAGTATTCCAGCTGGGATTTTCGTAGCTGTTTTGGTGAGCACTTTTTTGTGGAACTTCAATAGCGGGGATCATGTTAGTCTTATATATTCATCGGTCATTCGTTGTTAGGTTGATCAGATTAATTCGAACACGACCTTGTTACGTTTCATCATGGAGGGCTTGGCAGCAGGGACGTTTGTGTATGTGGCATGTGTGGAGATGCTAAGTGCAGAGCTGAGTAGCTCTCATGCTCACGCCCATATTGGAGTTGATGAACAACATGGTGTTCACCATGCGTCTCGCTCACCATTTCAGGTAAAACCAGCCAATTAAAAACCAATTTAGTCACTTTTATTTACCTCTTATTCTTTTTCATAGCAGGATAAGATGTGAAATATAGCCACAATGATGACGAGATATTTGCAAAACTCTGGACCACAGGTTTCCGCAAGTGGCAGAAAGGTTTAGAGTTTTGCAAATATCTCAGCATCAATTCAGTTGCAAAAGCCAATTATTTTGACCTTCAACACATTTATGACATTGGTGTCAATTCATGTGCGAATGAAAACATTTGTACCTATCATTTTCGCGGTTGATTTCAATCCATAAGAGTAATAACGCCAGGGCATATGCGTCAATTTCAGCACGTTTTCTTTCCGATTATTTATTTTGCTGAGCAATATGTTTTGGCATCATATTCGGTCGATACGCATTGCAAACGTTGCGCTGAACATGACCGGAGGAAAGCTACGTTGTACACTCAATATTTTAGCAAAAATTGGTCTCTGTGCTAGTTTTTTAGTTGGGCGCACGGCACATGAACTGTATTTTATGAAGATTGTAAGAAGATACTTCGGCTTAGACACACTCGTCAGTGTGATTCGAAACTGCAGATTTTTGGAACCACACACTGATTTGCAACTGAGTCGTGGTCAAATATGGCCGGAATTATAAAATATAGAAAAACACCATAGTTTACCTAACTTGTTTTAAAAACTACTTGCAAAATGCCGACAGCTTAGTGATTGGAGAATGGATGACATTTTCATTGCGCACAAAGGTGAAAACTTTTACAAAAACATGGGAAAGGCGTAAAAGAGAAATTGCGTAAAAAAGAAAAACGAAAACGAGTTACTAACTCGGTTATTTTCTTGGATTATTAAGCTAAAACGAGATTTTTAAAAAGATGTATTCTGCTACAATTTCCGCTTTTTTTTTTGAAGAAATCTCGTGTTAGCTTAATAATCCAAGAAAGCATTGCTTGTTTATGCCAAGCTATTAATGAATGTCGATTGTTAGGATAGAACTTGGTAAATTTCATGGCTCATTTTCGCATCCTCCAGCAAACTTTTTATTTTTTGTCTCATGTGCTTACCTTGTATGGTAATAAGCTGCTTTGAGTGCGACTTTAACAGACGCGCTTATTTGAAGCTAGGTTGAGTTGAAACTGAGTGTTCATTGATTTTCGCAATCTCTTTTTTGCTCGTTCTTTTCGGAAAGATTCTTGGCGTTGTCATTGATGAGGCGACATAGTGTCACCTTGTTGGATTGTAATCTTGTGCGGATGCTAAGTGGCCGGTAGAGAACTTGTATTTTTGTATTACAGTTGTGATAGCATTAAGGTATAGTTCTTGTATATGACGGGTGCATGCTGTGGTCGACATGCGCTGACAGAACTGCATTCTTTTGAACGCTCTCAAAACGCTTCTTCGAGGTGGACAAAGGTGGGGACAAGGGAAGAAGACGATACTTCCTAACAGGTTTCCACGTATTGGTGATGAAGACGTGACCTAAATTTGTTGTCTGGAGTAACGGCATGTTTTACAGCTTCTAATTTGATGAGCAGCTTGCAGTCTTTGGTTTGATCTTCCTCAATTGCCAAACGTTTGAGAAAAACATTTTGTTCAGAGTGTTCTCTTCATATCACACAATTGTTTCTTGCTGGGTGTAACAATAATTCTTTCTCAGCTTACTGGTGAATTAAATTTTCGTACGAATAGGGCAGTCGTCCACTACAGAATGGTGATATTTGAGAAGTACAAAGGTTGACCTACTGCGTGTGAGGATGTGATAAATCTCAGCATGATTCATGCCGTTAGGAGGCGCTCATATCCAGCGGAATGACGAATTTCCATAAAAAAGGTTTCTTTACATAAACGTTTGGAAAGACGGTTTCCATTCTAATTTCTTCCATCCCTTGTGGATTAAATGGAGATTTTACACCTTGCGACTAGGTTAACGCCAAGAGCATTTAATTTATTCCGTGCTTTTCCAGATATTCCTGATACTCCGTTTACTTAGTTAGAGTTCAGGATGAAAAATTTTGGATGAAAAAAACAGTTTAGAAAACCTTGGTGGTGGGTCAACACTTCTCCACTGTATATTGCAGCTCGACAACCAGGATCAGCCTACAGTTGGGAGGAGAGGGTAGAGGAAGAGGAAGGGCCGGGACAATGTCGAAGAAAATTTTTTTATTCATTTTCATTATTTCCATTCATTAAATTATTTCATTGTTTTATTTTTTTAAAATTTACAAAATTTTATTTTTGATTTTATTTTGCGCAGCCCATCCTCAAATCCGAAGAGGAAGGGCCGGGACAATGTCGAAGAAAATTTTTTTATTCATTTTCATTATTTCCATTCATTAAATTATTTCATTGTTTTATTTTTTCAAATTTTTGATTTTTATTTTTGATTTTATTTTGCGCAGCCCATCCTCAAATCTGCTGTTCGGAATCGAGCACTTCTTGTATTGGATTAGTTTCCTAGCATCCATCGTCCACTAAATTGTTCGAGCTCATAGTATGTGTGTTCGAGCGGTACTTGAGGGTTACCTTCTTTAAGAATGCTTTTGAATGCTGGTTGAGTTGTTTTTCCCTTGCCGCCTGAGGTGGGCGGACTAGAGCGTTCCTAGTTTCTTCGCAAGTAGTGAACTTTTTCCAGATAATGTTATACCAATTTTTCTAACCTAGAGGGTTGAGAGGCTTGATGAGCCTGGAGAGACATCGTACCAGTGTTTTTGATAGGTTGGACCGTTTGAAATAGAGCGAAAAAATGTGCAAAAATGGGAGCATAGCGTTTGTTTACTGAGGTAGAACTATTCGAATCATCATATCTTTGTAAGGGGATCCAATGCACACCGCGCGGCGAAGAAGCATGCGTTGTCTCAAGCAGCCGGCGCTCAATTTTAGCTTGGTCATTAATGTATTAAAGCAGCTAATTGTAAACTTTATTTACTGAGGTAGAACTATTCGAATCATCATATCTTTGTAAGCACGGTATGAGTTTCCATATTCGATTGCTTCGAAGCTCTGGTCTTGTTCACCCGAGGAGCCGTTTTTCCTCGCCTTTTGTCGCTAAAACTTGTATCGATCAACCGAATTTTCTTGGAACAGGACGGGTAGATGGACTAGCATGCACCGTTGATGTTTACGATTATTGCTTTGTCGTCATAATTTTAAATATTTCGATTTTTTAAATTTTCTAATATTTCTAATATTGGGTTTTAAATAAAACAATAGAAGTAAAATTTTAGGAAATTCATATGCTATATGTTATTGTCTGTAATTATATTATTCGTCCATTCGCGTTCACCGGTGATTGCTGATAGCATCGTTAGAGCAAACAAATCTCCTGAGAGAAACGCAAAGCAAGGGCCTTAATTGATGCAGTGGTTAACTCATGAGCGTCCGGAAAAAGGTTATCGCGAGCATGAAACTCTTTTCCGAGTTTTGGTCATGTTTCACCGTTTTTGTAGTTGTATTTCACGTAATATCCTGCCGTGAAAACCACTAGGTAGTATGTGATAATTAAAACGTAATTATATTACGCAAATGTGGGAAAGTCTTTTCTGCTCTTCCAAGTTGTCAGCTTTTCAGGTGATCTCATTGTTGAATAAATATCAGTAGTTCTAGGAAAACGTGCCTATATGTACGTGTAAATTGTTAATGTGTAGATTTATGTTTACTTTAGTTACATAGTAAACGTACGGTATGTTCCTGTTTTAAGTTTTAACTTAGCAGAATTTCTTTTCAGGGTCTGTTTAAAGCAATGGCAGTAGCATTTGGTGTTTTCTTGTTTTGGTCTCTGAAGTTTATTCGTGGCAGTCATTCGTAAATTAGTTAAAAACGAAGAGCTGTAACGTGGAGGTGACTGTTCTCCTATAGTGGAATCCCCACAAAATCAAAATACGTGCTCTACCGGTTGAACATAGGTTCAGGCTTCTTTATTAACTTGGATACTTACTTGGCTGCTTAGACGGCCCGTCCTTACTGATTGTGTGGGCCCCAGCATAATCTCCGCTTTCGGAGTTTTGCTGTATTAGCCATTGTTTCCTGTAGGTCATTCTGGCCAAAGTCCGTCCTATCTGTATTAACTGTTGAACTAATTTGTTTCTTGACGTGGATATGATTTTGTTTTAGCATTTCAAGTACTTATGGATGCATTTTTATGGCTTGTGTTAGATTTGCTATTTTCGCAGCTTTCACTGAGTTTCTCGTTGATGCATTTCTTCGTAAAATTTTTGATATTGATTGAGTACCTAGTTCGTATAGTCTAATGCATTGCTTTCAATATGGCTTTACTACTGTTTAGGATTATTTTCTCAATTTTGTTTCTGTCTCTCATGTTGTGGAGTCTAATTTAGTCTCCTAATAAACTTGTGCGGTCCACTTCATCCATGTCTTATTTTCAGAATATTTGTTGAAAGTCACATTTGGTCTTTCTCTATCGTTGAGGTATCGTTGCCACTATATGTTGCTAATAAACTAGTGTTCATTGGTTACTAAGGAGTAGCCATGAGGTTGTTTTATTTTAGCGTGAGGTTCATTAGATGCAGACTTTCTTTGTATTTTCGTCCGACTACTTCGACATTCTAAATGAGTGTGCCTATTATGAACAAGTGTACAAGGATTTAGGGTGATTTCGTTACTTCTGATACGAGGTTAATTTCTGGACTCATTAGAAAAATTAATTTTACATTTAGAATAGGAATAGACGAGCGTTTATTTGCTATTAACGGCCCTTTTTTAATGGACAGTCAATTCGAAGCCATGAAGGAAGAAATGCGACGAGTTCGTAAAAGGAAGAAACCGGACTGTTCGGCTGTGAAGTACAGTAATGTAGGCTTACATTAAGAATTGAAAAGGCTATGACTGATAGATTACCATCGGTTTACGTTTTATGTATCGTAGGCTTTTGTAATGAGTGGAGAAGCACACAATCTTTGATTCACGCATTGCTATTGCATTGCTTGGGTTGGTCGATGCTTTTCCCTTTCTAAGAATTTGTGGTTGAGAGAATACAATAGCCGTCGGGAAAAATAAGGGGGTCTACTACTAGTGATCCTAGGAAAATGGGAGATCTGGCTTCTGAACCAACAAGATAAATTGACATTAATATTTGTTAGTGTGTAAAATCATCCAACATGTTTTAACGTTTTGCCTATGCATTAGTAGGAACACGCTAAATTCGATGTGGAGGCTCGATGCTGATGATGTGCTTAGTTATGATTATTATTGCTCGGCAACAAAATTTTCAAATCTCGTGGTGGTCAGTAGTGCGTGACAAAATTATTCATTATCGGTGTAGTTAATATTTACAGCCTTGTATAGCCTTTTGCCTGAATACCAGCCTTGTATGGTGAATTGTGAGTTCGCACCTAATTTTCTTTTGTCCCTTAGTGTGATTTGAACTCCATTCATATCGTTCACTCCCTTAATAACTCAACAACAGTCAACAGATAACAGACGCGCAGCTTGTAGCGTACTTGTCGCTTGGGGTAGTGCATTATTCTCAGCTTCTACGGTTGTGTTGGTTTTACGAAAATAGACGGTAATTTTTCGATAATTAGGTGACTCTAGGGGTTATGAACATAATAGTATTGTAGACGATACTTTGCTGTATAGCTCTAGGGATATGTATGCCACTGTTTACTATGTAGTACTGCAATCCATCATAGAAGCATTGCTATCGGCATTTGAAATCCTCTGCAGCTCATGTTGACCCCATTTCTGCCTTTGTTATACCCTCCCATTTTATCCGAAAACTGTGACTCATCATAATGGTTAGAGTTGAAGCAGCAGTCAAATGCCAGTTAAGTTACCAATCAGTATACTCATTCGACATTTTTTTTTGTTCTCATGTTTTTAAATGCAGAATTCAGATTTTTCGGGCGGTCCCACATGGGAAAAGGGTAATTTACGACAACGTAAGCCATAAGAAAGAGAATAACCAATATTTAGGGCTCACTCCGGCCAGCTGGGGATTCGCATATGATTGTGTAGAATGCATATCGTCCGTTGTCTGTTCAGCTTTTCGCTGATCTGTCAAACAATGCAGTGTCTCACAAGCCGTTGATCTTCGATGAGGGTCTAAAGAGTTTTGACAACTGCTCATGCTTGGATGCACAGAATCGTTATGTTCTCGTGAGCTATCTAAGCACGATGGTTGCGATTTGATTGTGAAGGAGACGACACATACGAACAACAGAATGCCCTTTTATTGGAACCAAAAACTAAGAGCTAGGCCGAGAGAAATTTTACGATGGGAAGATATTACCAATCTGCATTTGCTGGCGGACATACGAAGTAGGCCAGCACAAAGTACATCCAATGCAACAAATGTTCGTGCTAGGATTGATTCAGAGAAGCCACAAATGCTATAACCTGTGTAGGTAGCAGAGCTTGACTGGTGACTTTGAATGCAATTTAAAAAGTGTAAAATACATTGATTTGAAACAGCAGTGATTTCAGATAAAAGGATAAAGCTCTCGACGTTGATCTATCCCTGAGGGATGCGCCATGCATTCGACTTCATTAAGCATCGTTGGAGGTGATTGAATGCATATCTGGCCTTTACAATGACTCGCGGTGGCCGGCTGATGTATCGAGCCAGTGCTGCTATTCTCTCAGACAAGTCTGGTAGCAATTCGCCGATCCCGGAGCCATAGAAGGCTTGGTGGGCCAGGGGCGCGGGGATCGATCCCATGTGTATTGGTTTCTTAATAGAAACGTCGCACTCGTTATTATCTTGAGAAACCCTGCCGTGGGGACGAATCCCCTCGCTGTTCTTCGCAGGGGCACCTTGCTGCCACAATGAAGCGGTAAACCGTTGCTAGGGTTGTAAATGATTAGAGGAAATTATTCGTTCTCTTTCGTTACATTAGTTATGTATCGACTTTAATTAACCCACACTGCGTTAGACTTTGAGTCAGTAAAATAGTGGTCTTTTTAAAAATTTATTTTACGGAGATCTTTAGTTAGTGTTGGGGTAATTTGTTTTGGATACAGCAGTTTAAATTCGCAAATTAGTTGCTGCCTGTTGAGTATAACCCATTTCTATTATTTCTCAGGAATTTACTGGGATTGAGAGAATCGCAAAAGCGGTTCGTGAGGCCGGGCATCGTGTTGGATTCTTCTCCAACCAGACGAATCGCGATAACAATCGGGTTGCACGAGATGCCGTTCGTGAACTTCTGAAAAACAGGATCGAAATGCATAAACCTCAAGCGATTGTCACAAATGAAATTACCATTATCGGTGATAATAGGTAAGTAGTTAGTTATCGTCCAAAATATTGTTGTCATATTGTTCAGATTGGGTTAACTATATCCTCTTCTTCTAGTCACTTTTTACTTGCTGCCTATTCTTTTTCATGGCAGAGTATGATGTGAAATATAACCACAATGATGCTAAACTGTTTTCAAAACTGCTGACTGCAGGTGTCCATCATGGGGATCGAACACGCTAGCACCTTTTCCGGAGCTAACGCGTTCACCACTGCATCATGCGGGTCCTTCGTTTCGCCTTTCTCTCAGCCGTGTTTTTATTCCATAGGTGCTATCAGCAATCACCCGTCAACGGATTGATTTGGGGAGCAGAAATCAGCAAAATGAACCCAGTTAAGCTGGAGCTGTAATAGGAATGATAATACAGTCACTTTTTATTTGCGGTCTCAGTTATGTGACAAGCGGTAAATGATATTGATAATTGAAGTCATCAGAAACGTATGTTAAGAATCCCTAAATTTAAAGATAACGTGGGATCAAATGTACAAAGGAGATGCTCGTTTAGTATGAATGACATCATTTCATCGCTAGGATGTACAGTAGAAAAACTGTGAAGATGTTTATAGCAAGACATAGATCGCGTTGTTGCTATGTGAAATGCATTTACTGATTTCATAATAATGAAGTCTTCCTCTAGGTTAGTCTTGAAAGGATAAAAATGAATGTTGGGGAGAAGTGCTTCGAGCAATGTTTCAGTACATTTGTAGATTTTTACCTTATGAATGAGATGATAGTTGAAGGTTGATGGAATCTTTATGTCTGTTATGTAGAATGGATAAAAATGAATGTTGGGGAGAAGTGCTTCGAGCAATGTTTCAGCACATTTGTAGATTTTTACCTTATGAATGAGATGATAGTTGGTTGATGGAATCTTTATGTCTGTTATGTAGAATAGATGGTGAATTTTGAAGGAAAGCGGCAGATTCATATATTGTGGATATGGATCGTGAAAAAACAAGAACCTGGTAACTACTGTTTTAATTTTCTTTTTTATTTTTTATACGATCCATATTCACGTCTATTGTGCGGGTCCCAGCACTTTTCACATTCGAGTCGTTTTCTCGCATCCCTACATCTGCAATGGTCTTCTAACGTTTACGTGTGGCTTCGGCTGATGATTGAGGATTTTCATTTCGTCTTGAATGTGGTAGACCATCTTGTTGATGTAGACGTAGATGTTAATCCCACTGGTAACATCACGGCTCTGAGGAAGGCGAAATTGCCGAAACGTCAGCCATCGACCAACAACACCAAAAAAAAAAAACAACAACGACAACGAAGACCCACACCAACGTCGCATCAGCTAAAGAAGATCAATTTATAATATCATATAAATAAATATTGTTTTAGTCAGTGATATAGAGGTCTTTTAGGAGATCTATTTCAGGGAAGTTCTCAGTCCACTCTCCAGTTCCTCATTTTGAAATCGGTCCTGGAAATTGTTTAGCTTCTTCAATCTGATTTAACCATAAAAATGCGTAACTACTGAAGTTGAACGACGAGAAAGTACTAGCACAACGTTACTATAGGATGGAATCGTTATTCACCATGATTTGATTGAATTATAGTCCATCATGAGAACTGAAAGGTATCAAGCAATGAATGATGATTTCATCCTAACCAATATTGTGCAGAGATATTCAGAAGACTTGGGACCGCAGGTGTCTGAGGTGGGGATCGAACTAGCTATCACCCTATCCGGAGGCTGCTCCTTTATTCCGCCTTTCTCTCAGCTAGTTTCTGCCTACCAGTTCGATCAGCGGGATTGACCTGGGGAGGCCACATCTGCATTGGACCCCGTTAAGTTGAGGCTGTAGTCGAATTCGAAACTAGCAAAGAGAAGAGTGAAACGAAGGACCCGTGTGGTGTGGTGATAAACGCGTTTGCAAATATCTCATCACCATTGTGGTTGTGATTCACATCACACCTTGCCGTGAAAAATTAGTAGGCAGTAAATAAAAAGTTAACATTCTCATTTTTTTTCTGGCTGCAATTTTATAGATGGTTTTAGGAGGTTTGTTGTTGAAGACGAGTTTTGCATGCTGAATTCATGGTACAGGAACGACTCTGACTGCTGCATTCGTTTGAATGTTTCAAGTAATCCGATCACCTCAAGTCATAAAGAATTAGTCTTTTCTTTTATTGTTGACGTTTTTCACATCAGTAAGCATTCGACTTGGTCTTCCTTCAGAATCGCCGAATGAGACTCCTTCGCTTTACTACGTTCCTCCGAAGGCCACATTTCACGTCGGCTGTGTCTCCGATGTCCGCAATTTCACTGCAATCAACGGTGTTGTTTAATTCTTCCATTCGCAATCTGGTGACGTTCTTTGTGTCACTTTTTGACTTTAGTAATTAATTCGATAAATAATATTGATTTCATTATTTTTTCATTAGCCTTATTTCTTAGTCCAGCGTTGTCGTCATCATCATCCGCTTACTTTCTACTTCTCTGTTTTGTTCTCTCCATTATTTTTACTATTATTTTTGCACCACTTTATTATTATCGGTACTCTTATTGTTATTGTATTATCATCACAATCGAGTTATTACAACTTGGATGGCCAGCCCTCACTGGTTGTGCGGGCCCCAGCATAATTTCCATTTTGAGGAGTTTTGCTGGTTATCTCTGCCTTCTAGATGAAAGATTTGATCTCATCGTCATGGATCCACCATGGAAGAATCTATCTGTAAAACGTCAGAAAAGGCAAGTCCTCCTGGAATAGAGATTGTCTTCGTTGAATAGTGATTTTTGCTGGATTTAGGCCCTGTGTTGTGTTTCAGCTACGTTATGGATGATTCTATTCTCTTCCAAATCGAAATGGATAGCCTGGCTCCCAGTGGTTTGGTAGCGGTTTGGATAACAAATCGGGAAGGTTACGTAATAAATTGCTTATTGTTCAGAATTGCAGTTTATAACTGATTACTGGGATGTAAACGGTTGGTGAAAACAATTTAACCACCACTCACGTCTAGCAGGAATGCGCACATCAGATTATCGAAAGCTATCCCATTTTCGTAGGAGGTGTGTGTTGTGGAAATCTGTACCGGATTTGTCAGGGAGGATGGCAGCACTGGCTCGATACGTCGGTCGTTCACCGCTAGTAATTGCAAAAGCCAGATATGCATTTAATCACCTCCAAACAATGGCTAGTGAAATCGAATGCATGGCGCATCTCTTAGGGATTGATCAACGCCGGGCGCTTTATCTTTTTATTTTTTTTTTATTAGTATGTGAGCGATGGGTAAAAGGCGTCTTGTTTCGACAATGTAGTTTCGTAATTACTAAACTATGATCGCTGTTGATGCTTTACAAAGTATGTTCAGCATACTGAGGTCTTTTTTTTTAGCGACGAGTGCGCTATGACTAATGTTTAAAGTTGTTATGTTGAAACCTTGTATTGGTTTTCGCCTAGCGGTTAACTAAAGTGTTTTCAGGCGAAATAACTTGCTAGTTAGTTTGATTCCGAAACTCAGCTTTTTCCAGATGAAATATAAAGCATATTATTTAGGTTTATTTAGGTATTGAACGTGATCTCGCTGTACACTTTCGTCGATGGGGGCTGGAACGCATCGCAACTTTCTACTGGTTGAAGGTGTGTATACTAATGATGCTTGATTTATTGCGATTTGTCTCGTCTAACTATTACCATAGGACTGCTGTAAACTGTTTTATTTTCATGTTACTGTTAAAAAAGATAAAGCTCTCGGCGTTGATCAATCCTTGTGAGATGTGCCATGCATTCGACGTCATTAAACATCATTGGAGGTGATTGAATGCATATCTGGGCTTTACAATGCCTCGAGCTGGGCTACCGATGTGTCGAGCCAGTACCGCTATCATCCCAGACAATTCTGGTACCAAATTGCCCACACCAGAAGGGTGTAGGGTTGGAACCCGGGGATCGATCCTATGAGTATTGCAGGGCGCCTCCGACCACTGTTCTACACGCTCCCCACGCGCATATTGCAGCAATAAACGATGTTACTATTTAGATTTCCTTTTGAGCTTTATAATGCTTACGCAATTTTTGTCTTGGTCACCTATGCTGGTGCAGGTCTAGTGCTAAAATATGGACTGAAAATACATATTCGTACTGCTCTATGAAAATATAGGAAATCCGTTTTTATGTGCTAATGGGTAAAAATAATCTAGTGTATTGCTGTTTCAGGTAACTCAAGATGGAGGACCGGTGTGCTCGTTTAGTGAATTCCATAAGGTTCCGTACGAACGGTTCGTACTTGCTTCTCGTCCGCAATCTGTCTCTCGTTATACATCAGTTTCCGCGGTCGATGGGAAAGTGTTTGCCAGGTAATTGTAGTAAAATTAATGTAGAAGAAAGACATTTTTTCTGAAGAGCTTTAGTTGTAGAGTATTTTCTGTCTCATTTTTAAATGGAACCAAAGAAGCTAATGAGTTGCTGTGTTCAATATATCATTATGTATTACTAAGAGGTAATTGTAATTTATTCAGTCGCGTTTTCAGTGTGCCGATGGCTTTACCTTCACGTAAGCCTCCAGTGGTGCCAATTTTGAGAAGTCTTGGAGTGCAACCGAAATGGTTAGATTTCAAAGGAAAATTTTCAGATTCAGAAATTTTCAGGAAAAGGCGAAGTAGTTGAATTATTGGCCATCGAACATGAAATGTGTGTTAACACCCACATGACAGTTTATCAAAGAGAGTTCGTGAGATAATGTGGGTTGATTATCAATCCCAAGGTTTGTCGAAAGTCGGTCTTTTGAATCATTTGACATTGTATGCTGTAAATGTTAGGGAATATGGCAACTCTATAGGAGGAAAATATTTACTGCCTACTCTTTTTAATGACAGGGTATATCGCGAAATATAACTTAAATGATGCTGATATATTTGCAAAACTCCGGACCGCAGGTGTCGACGGTGCGGAACGAATGCGCTATTGTCCTTTCCGGAGAGCAACGCGTTCACTTCCACACTGTGCGTGTCCTCCATTTCACCTGTCTTTCAGCTAATTCTATCGATCTGTGCCATTGGGCATCACCCATTAGCGGGATTGATCTGGGGAGCCAAATCGACCGGGGTTTTGCAAATACCTCAGAATTATTGGAGTTATATTTCGCAATATACTCTGTCATCAAAAAGAGTAAGCAGTAAATAATAAGTTAAAATTGTGATTATAACTAAGCCTCAGCTTAACTGGGTTCGTTGCCCATTTGTGCTCACCGGATTAATCCCGTTGACGGGTGATTGCTGATGGCAGAGATCAATAGGACTAGCTGGGATCCTTTGTTAATATTCTTCCACTTCCATTTGCCAATTTTTAGGTGTTTGGAGCTGTTTGCTCGATCTCTGCTTCCGAATACTGTTTCTGTGGGATTTGAACCACTACTTCTTCAGTCGTCGTCATGCTTGGTTAACCACGAAGCGAAAGTTTCGTGACTTAAGAAACCTTTATCTAAAAAGGCGTGGAAAACACCTAAATGTGGCAACTAGATTTTTTGCTGCATGCGCATACTCTATGTGTGGCAATCTTGGAAACAAATGATGTGGACTGATGAAGTAACGGGTATGACGATTTTTTAACGACATCACTTGTCTGAGTTGGTTTTTTGGATAGTTGACCGCGATTATTGTGTACCCGTAGTCTCTAGGACATGCTCAATTCACCTGATTCTCGACATTTCGGCTTAACGACATGTCTGATTTTCGATCTTCGATACTTTGCATTCCCTGTCCTTCTTCTGTGGTTCTACTGGCAGCAGTTTTTTCTTCATATTTACATACTCTTGGACCGAACACTACAAAGACATTGTCGTAGTCCGCTAGCATTAATTTCACTTAGCTAGTGTTTCAGTCATGAAAACAGTATCATCAGCAAAGTGAAGGTGATTTAGCTGCTAACCATCAAGTTCCACTCGCATGTTGTCTTATCGCATTGAATTTTTCGCATAACGTTCTCGTAGGTTACTCTAAACAGTTTTAGCGAAGTGGTATCGCCTTCTCGAACTTTTATCCTAACGTCAATAATCATGTATTTATTGAATGATGATGTCATTGTGAAATTCTTTTATAACTTGTGAAGGGTCTATTTGTACTGAGTAGCGAAGCCGTGGTCGTTCAGAGATTCTGTGACCATTTATGCCATATTAAATCTAAGTTCTCGAAGTCATTGAAAGCGGGACTGTACGGTCCCGTTACTCGCGCATTACTTCATTGAATCTCCTTATTTGTGGGTGTGATCTTTCATAGTGGAAGTTTTTGATACCTTTGTAGCTCAAATGGCTGTCATTCTTACTCTGTTCTGTCAAGGACGACTCGATTGAAGAGTTTATACACCACGAGCGGCTGTCTGATCTCGTGAAGGCTGTTGTGCAACAACATTTTTCCTGGTCTTTCATTAATTAAGAACCTTTAATTCTGACATGTAACGTGTGAGAAGCCAAACTAGCGTGTTGGTAAGGATTTTCGGAAGGTTATTCGGATATTTGGATCTCATTCTGAGGGGATCACTTTTTGTGCGGTTCACTACCAACAGGAAGGCAATGTTAGACTTTTGAAGGGTATGTCAATGCGGTGACATATTCGTAGTTTCTAATCTGGTGATCGAGCAGGTGGACATGTTTGCAAGAGAAATTGTAGTGAAAACATGGAAACCTCGTAAAACACATGGAAACGCATAAAACATTTATTATCTTTCTGAAAGTAGTTTTTGCTTCATCTGAAGATTGGAGGGTGATTACTTTGATTCGGTGGATCCTGGACGGACGTTGCGAATGCTTTTTCGAGCTTTGCACTTTCTGCTAGTACGGCTGCTCTTTGTTCTTCAAAATCCTCTTTTATCAATATTGTCAGCCAGTCAATGTATAAGTAGTGTTCTAGATAAAATTGATGGCTTGCTAACAATTCTATTCACATTGTATCGCTTTGGAGGCGCCACTGCGACGCGCACGTGGAATGCGCCCATGGCCCACCAAGCCTTCCATCCCTCCGGTGTCCGCAAATTGGTACCAGACTTGTCTGGGAGGATAGCAGCACTGGCTCGATACATTGGCAGGCCTCTGCGAGTCATTGTAAAGGCCAGATATGCATTCAATCACCTCCAACGATACTCAATGAAGTCGAATGCATGGCGCATACCTCAGGGATTGATCGACGCCGAGAGCTTTATCCTTTATCCTTTATGGCCCTTCATCGCCATAATATGATAGAATTAGCTGTTTATAAAAAAAATACTCATCTGACAGACAGGAAAGGATTTCGCACACAGAATATGCCCTTTCAAATTGCGCTAGCTGGTGATCTCAAAACTTTATGGCACTAACTTAGCCCAATCCGAAACTCCAGAATGAATAAAACTAGTAGTGATCCTTCCATTTTCCTAGATGTTGTTGCAACCGTTAGATTCTCGCTTCTTTACTTTACGTTGTAGAATTCATATGTTGAGCTTGTCTAGCTTTAGTCTTGTATTATACACATCTCTTTCTAGTCATCGATACATTAATAATGCTCCTTATTTTTATGTAAATCTGCTATTTGTTAATCCCGTTATGTCGTTGTTGCTGCATTGTTTTGTTGTCTGACTAAAGCTTTAATTACCCAATCTTGAGGTTTGGTTTAACGGTGAATCAAAAGGGCTCGTGAGATTGAGCAAGGTATAACTTTTCACACATGGAACACAAAGGCAAACGTTTGCGATAGCGGGGGTATTAATAAACTTGCGCAGCACTGTTGAAAAACCGGAAATAAAATCTTGCCATTTCATTGGGAGAACAGAATAATGGTTTACTGGAATATTTAGTTTCACTAGATTCAACTACGTGTGCTTTCTTAGAGTCTCACATCGAAAGAAATAACAGTTACTATGGTGAGAATTGGGTCTGATTATAGCGTCTATGAAGAAGATGGCGCGGAAACTTTATCCGCTATAACATTTTAATACACTCTCATCTAAACTAGGGCGCGTGTGGCGCGGTGGTTGGAGGCGCCACTGCGGCGCGCACGTGAAATGCGCCCATAGCCCACCAAGCCTTCCATACCTCCGGGGTAGGCAAATTGGTACCAGACTTGTCTGGGAGGATAGCAGCACTGGCTCGATACATCAGCCGGCCACCGCGAGTCATTGTGAAGGCCAGATATGCATTTAATCACCTCCAGCGATACTTAATGAAGTCGAATGCATAGCGCATCCCTTCAACGCCGAGAGCTTTTTTTCTTAGCTTTAAGCGTTGTTTATTGTGCAAACTGATGAGGTGAAGCAACGAGGTTTCCATGCTGCGGCGGCACCGATTCAACCAAATCAAATTCATTGTACACTGAGTCGTAGGCAAAAGCATTAGGTGCAAGCAATAAATTCGCTTTAAAATGGCGTACAGCAAAGGTGTAAGTAATAGACATTTAGAAAGACTTCTTCTTAGGAATTTCATAACGATCTCAATCGGGCATTTTTTTTTTTTTAGAAACACACCATCATCGTATTAATGGAGGACTGAGATGCTAGTGTGTTTATGCGCTTATTATGAGCAAATATTCTCACTGTGGTGTTTCCAGATTCGCACAGACTAGAATGGCTTTAAGATTTCAGCAGTCTTCGTACTTGCCTTATCCAACTCTATCGGACCTTCTGGATCAGAAGAACAACACTGTTTATTTTTAAATTTCTTTTTTACGATGGAAGCCCAGAGTAAACTTTCTGGGCGTTACCATAGAGATTATAATCAACTTTCCAGGCTTTCCTGAACGAGGAAGCAACTTCTCCTACTTCTAACGTACTTCTCAGTCGATTGATTACACGATTTTCATAGGATTGACTCAAAGAATAAAATCCACATATACGATAGTGTACTCATTCGAGCATTCACAATTATAATCATCTATGTACGGAAGGCATATGTCAATTTGGGACACGAATGCGTCGTTTTCTTGTTCAGCCATCGCGAGATTGTTAAACGGCGTACATCTACTTCCATAAAAAACATAATACAATACAACAGTAGCTGACGTTTCGGCAGTATCGCCTTCTTCAGAGCCTCAATCTTGGGTAATTAAAATGGGTTCTAATGAAATGCTGGTTTCATCGTTCATCAATTGCTTAATGATGAAGCCACTTCATCAATCATTGCAAAAGGATTGCATGCATATTTCGCCTATACGATGACTTGCAGTGGTCTATTGATTTATCCAGTAAGTGTTTCTATCCTCCCAGACAAGTTTGTTTCCAATTTGCCTTTTTTTCCCAAAGGTTCGGTGAGTTCAAGGCATGGGAGCCTACCAGAGGTAGGTCCATTGTGTGTTATAACAGCATTGCACCGTAATCGAAAGTACGCTGGAAATTTACCACATGTCAATGAGTAAACTAACTGTAATTGTACCAGTTCGACAGTCGTTTCACTGTCACCAATCCATCTTGTGCCTGTTAAATGACAAACGCAACTTGCATGTTAGACAATTTCTGAACAACTGTATTTTACACATAAAGAAGATAATGCAAGTGATTGAAAAACTGCGAATGTTCGAGCGTATTACTAGTGCGAAGTAGATTGCTCACTACAAAAAATAATATTGTGAAGGAAGAAAGTGCAAAGAAAAAAGCTGAAAAGAAATTCGGTCGGAGGTTCGATCACGCCCTGATCCAATCAACTCGCTCTCATTCTGGAGTTGACAAATCAGCTCTTGGTTTATCTGGAAAACTCGCTTCGACCTGTGAAATGAAACAGCTTCCCTTGTTGAACAGTCGGAAAAGATTTAGAAGAGTTTTTCAAAGATCTAATTGTTTTTGTCTACTATCTACTCTTTTTTCATTGCAGAGTATGCTTTGAAATATAACTGCAATGATGCTGAGATATTTGAAGAAATCGTGATCGCAGGCTTATGCGGTGGAGATCGAACACGTTGTAACCCTTCCCGGGGCTAACTGTGGGATAGTGTGATGTGAACCATTTTTCTTCTTTTCTTTTTTGTTTGCATTCTTATGTAATGCACACGATTTTCTGCGGACAGTTGGATCAACGTCGCCATGGGGATTTTAGAATTTCGACTTCACCCCCTTCGAAATATGGCAAACTCTTTCCCTGCCTACTATTACTAGATGCTTCCACACAGCGAAGAACATCAATCAGTAAACAACTGTCATACAAGAGTTTAAGGGTGAAAGAATCATTATTGGAGGTAGTGACTAATGAACAGCGAAATCTAGTGCGTACTTTAATACGCAACTTTGAAACCGAAAATGGACCCCAAAAGTGTTCTGAATAATTTCTTCTTATTACTTACTTGATAGTTGAACGGCCCGTCATCACTAGTTCTGCAGGGCCCCAGCATAATTACCGTTATTCGGAGATTTGCTGGTTAAGCCACTGTGTTTCCCTGGAATCTTGAGGACAGCTTGGCCAAAGTCTGCTTCAGGTTGTCACCACGACAGGCAGTCGCAATCTCCGTGGATCAGATATAGATTTGCCACTTGGGACGTCTTGTCGCGGAGACGAATTCTCCAGCTGTACATCGCAGTCCGACACCCAGGAACACCTCACAACCACGATGAGGCGATAAACCGTTGGGAGGTCTTCACATTATATATAGGTGCAATTGCTATTGATAACTTTTTTATATTTATGTGATCCGTCTTCACGTCCTGTGCGGATCCCAGCACTTCTCATATTCGATTCGTTTCCTCGCATCCTCTGTTTACGAAGATCACCCAACTTTTAACATATGGCTTCGGTTGCTGCTTGAGAATTTCGATTTCATCTTTAATGTGGTAGGATGCTGGTCGAGCAAATCTCCATGAAACCCTAAGATAGTCGGACTGAAGTGTTCCTAATTGGATTGCTAAAAGTGCGAATGAGAGGCTTGGTTGGCTCGGAGCGGAATCGAACTAGCACCATGCTCGTAATGACGGATATCACTGCCATTGTGCGTTCCGTCTCCTACTAAAATTAGAAGAAAAATTCGTAATACTAATTAATATTAATTAACCAATCATTTGGTGCTAAAGTATTAACATTTGCCGTCGTATTTTTTGGATGTGAAATTGCTTAAATCCTAGTTTTTCTGACTATTTTTGTTTCAAAAATTAAATTTTAGTTATTCATAACTGGAGAAAACAACATGGATCAAATTCCCAGGGCTAATTACTATTGGCATCAACGCTTTTAAGTTTTTGTATTTGCTTAGAAATAAATGGCTAAACAGCGAATCTTCGGTGAATGGGAATTGTGCTGGGACCCGCACAATCAATTAAGATGGACCATCCAAATATCCAAGTAAGCAAGCATTTGTACTCTTAGTTGATATTTAATTACTACATGAACATTATTTAGTAACACTGGCATTGACGCCATGTTAGTAGACACGATCGGATTGCGCGCTCTTTAAACGAGGGAGGATCCTATTAACAACCAGCCTAGTAGGTCAGCATTTCCAAAATACTTAAGACAAATCCAAGCTCAAAGCTTTAGAATTGTAGACAGCTTGGTCAGCACCTGTGAATGGGCTGAGCAATGCTCCCGCTTCACGGGAAAAATTTGGATTGAACTATGGTGTCATCTTTCATATTAATATCCTCCATTCCGCTCTATGGTTCATTTCTAGAGTTTGATCAAGAAGGTCTTAAGAGTCCTATGGGCTGATGTTTTTGAATCCTTTGGAAGAGTCTTAACTTTAACGCGAAATCGTCACCGTTCTTTTATTACACCTAGTGTGCACCTAGTACAATACTTTGTTGAAGTTTATGTTTTCCATTGGAGTGTTGTTTTATGGGAATGCAAACCGTTCTACCTGTTTTTTTATGTGTTGATCATCGCACACAGAGACGGTTGATGCCGTTTATGCAAAGCAAACAATGTTATTTTCCTAAGGACAACTTTAGAAGCGATTGCCAAGTAACTGACGTCATACACTCTATAGTAGAAGTCCAAGCATCACTTACGCGTTTGCTCTGGAGAAGGCTTTTACAAACATTGCTTATTAGCACCATTAATTACTTCTTTAGAAATAAAGCTCAAATTTTATGCATCCTTATCGAAGCAATAAAAGGCGATTTGCGAAGTTACTTTACATTTGAAACTATGTTAAGTTACCACTGAACACAATTTGTTTAACAATTCAAGAAGGATTTCCATCTGAACTTGTGTGGAACAGACGACAAAACCATCACCTACATGTCGACAGAAAACAGTCGTTCTTCTGTGATTGGGACTTCTATTTTGAACACCAAAGAAAGTGGTGCCCAGAATTGGAATCAGCTCGTCCCATTACCGTTTTCCGATCTGTGCAGAATCTCTGCCACATCGGTTACGGTTTGAAGAGTTAGAAACTCCTTCAAGATTGTCATGAGCTGCCGAATCGACGACACATACGTATTTGCGGCTTGTTCACCACTCATGAAAAGTCCGATGGTGATAGGCTTAGAGTCGAATGGATTATTTGAAGAGAAATCGTCAGTACAGAAGAGTTATGGGTTTAAATAGGAAAGTATGTGACGGCATACACTTGCATTAAGATTTCAAGTTAAGAAAAAATAGGCTTCAAGTCTGCTACATTTTATACTTTCTGTCAATCTCTGCTTAATTTGCGGTACTGCCTTTTTATTTTTTTTATGCGATAGAAAAACAAAAGGAACCAAAACATCTGACTAATTAGAATGATATTTTAACCTCGTGTAAGCATAGCAAAGGAAAAATACATATTGATTAGTGATACCAAGGTTAAAGGAAGGTCGGTTTTGAAATTAAACTGATTATTTATTACCCTGGTATTCCCATAACAAATAATCTGTCGAGGAAGCTATGGTGGATTCTGGTTTCATCTGAACTTTCGAAGCCTAGTTTCTCTTCTCTTGCGGACTTTCTACGATTCGTCGACGCTTACACGACAACGTGACCTCTATACGAGTCATAAGATGCGAAAATGATGACCGCTTTGAATTTTAGGTTACCGCATCTCAGCTGAGAGTAAATCTTACTAACTGGGAGCTATAATTCTAAGAATATTCAAATTTGAAAGAACACCGTATAATAATCATATGTTCGATCTAGGAAATGTATCAGTTTTTCTATAAGCCTATAAAGTTCTCAGTTCCTTATACACTCCACTGGTTGAACAAGAAAGGATAGAAGGATAAACCTCTCGGAGTTGATTAATCCCAGAGAGATGCGCCATGCATTCAACCTCATCAAGCAACGTTGAAGGTGACTGAATGCATATCTGGCCCTTAGAATGACCGGCGGTGGCCTAGCGATGTATCGAGCTAATTCTGCTATCCTCCCAGACAAGTCTGGCACGAATTTCCCAACCCGAGAAGGATGGAAGGATGGAAGGTTTGGTGAGCCTTAGCGGCGGGGATCGATCCCACTTTTATTGGAAGGCGCCTCCAACTACTGCGCTGCAAGGGCCCATCGAGCAGTTATCATTACTGCGAAATCAGCTTCGTTGCGAAACCATTAACATACGCTATCAGCGCGTAATGCACGATGCTGAATTTTCGATGACTAGAAGATTTGAGTGGTTAAAATTACAACAGAGTTACAGTTGAGACTTTTTTATCTAAATGTATGCGTGTTACTACTTACTGATTGCTATTAAGGTGCACCGTCCAACGACATTGCTGTCAGAACTTGGAAGTCTATTTTCCAACCTATGGCAATCCGTCTGTTTTAGTACTTTTTATATCCGTCCACTCTATACGATCATCATGTTGCATTACAGCGAGTGGAATTTAGACAAGTCATTTAAGGATAAAGCCTCCCTAAGGGATGCGTCATACATTCGACTTCATTAAGCATCGTTAGAAGTGACTGAATGCTTATCCGGCCTCGATAATGACTAGAGGTGACCTACTTTTTTTTTATGCGATAGAAAAACAAAAGGAACCAAAACATCTGACTAATTAGAATGATATTTTAACCTCGTGTAAGCATAGCAAAGGAAAAATACATATTGATTAGTGATACCAAGGTTAAAGGAAGGTCGGTTTTGAAATTGCTAGCTGATAATGGTACGGACTTCCACAGGATGGATTGTTCGCTAAGAACAAGTGATTACCACGACCGACTTTCTTTTAACCTCGGCATTGATCAGGTAATTCTCTATATTCTTGTTGAGCAAAAGCGAGGTGTTATTTTATTCTTTATTTACATACAACTCGACGTTTCGGCGAATTTCGCATTCCTCAGAGCCTGGAAAGGTCAAGTTGACTGTAATCTACTCGGCCAGACACCTCCATGACTAAACAGAGAAAACGCTATACCAAGATTTCAATCAGATTGAACACAGAATTGCTTCATCGCATACTCACCGCTTTCTATATGTCCTCTACTAGATATGTCACGTGGAGACCAACGCACAGAGTTTACATGGAAGCCTAATGTGTCTCTCACATCAAAACAGCAGTCTTAAATATTGCCCGATATCACGCGTGATAATGAGGCATTCCTCCCTGCGGTTCATTTTCGGATTCTGTTTTGATTTTTTTTTCAAGTGATTAAAAGGATAAAAGATAAAGCTCTCAGCGTTGATCAATCCCTGAGGGATGCACCATGCATTCGACTTCATTAAGTATCGTTGGAGGTGATTGAATGCATATCTGGCCTTTACAATGACTCGCGGTGGCCGGCCGATGTATCGAGCCAGTGCTGCTATCCTCCCAGACAAGTCTGGTACCAACTTGCCGACCCCGGAGGGATGGAAGGCTTGGTGGGCCATGGGCGCATTTCACGTGCGCGCCGCAGTGGCGCCTCGAATCACTACACCACACGCGCCCTTTGCAAGTGATTACCACCGGGCAATCACCGCTATCGATAAGTACCATGCCGTATAAAAGAAAATCGCCAAGTGAGAATAGCTCATTCGAAAAAGGTGCTCGAGGAAGATCCGGCTAAATGAGCGACGAATGCGCCACTTCGAGAACGCGAACAACTGTGGGCCATCATCGACTCGGATCAATGGCTCTAGTGAAGACGAAGCCGTCGAAATGTTAGCCGAAAATAAAGAATGTTCACAAACCTCGTGTAAGCTCATCAAAGAACAAATGCATACTAATTAGAATTGATTGAAAATTCTTCCCTATTATTTACAACTTATTACTAAATGAGAGTTCATCTGCATTTGAACTCATGCC
>MQTX01000182.1:41859-104572 GCA_009735665.1 Angiostrongylus cantonensis | reverse complement strand
ATTACTATTTTTGTTGTTATTATCATTCTTTTCTAGCTTCTTAGATTATTAGGCTAGCACTGAGTTGATAAAAAGATTTGCTCGGCTAACGTTTTTTTCGTTTTCTCTTTGCAATAAGGTAATGCTTAGTAATGCTTAGGTTAAATGACGGTCGGTTTAAAAAAAAAATCATTGACATGGGTGTTTGTATTATTATTACTACTTATGACAGTCTTGTTATTGTAATTGTTAATATTATTAGTAGTAGTTGTAGGGATAAACCTAATTGTGGCTAGTGAGCAGTGGATAAAAGGAGTGAAGGTTGCTTGTTTCAACGTCGATAGAATCAAGTGAAACAACAATGCAAGTGTTGTTTTCAGGCAGAAGATCACGAAAGTCATGAGGTAAAACTCGGTTTCGAAAAGGGTTTTGTTCTGCAGACAAGAGGCCTCATTCTCCTTATAGAGGTTTGGCGTGAAATTTGCAGGCAATAGTTGAGATTCTGGAAAAAAAGCCTTGGTTCATGATCAGTTTCAGAGTAGAAGAAAGCTTTGTAAAGAGCGCCGGCAAATGATGGCGTCTGCATCACCGTGCGGAATAACGAACGAAGAGAGATGAGTTATTTCTTGTCATTTCAATTAATCAGCCGTATGATTACTATTTTAGTAAATTTAATTTTACTTTTTCTGTTTAGTACGAAAAGTTTCAGGATGCATTATATCTAATCAATGAGTGCTCAATCAGTACTAATGCTCCGACTTTCCAAAATACATTTTACCAGTCTGGTTTACACCTTTGGGGAGGCTTTTTCCCACCGAATAATTAAAGTATTCTAACATAAAATAAGTCCAGGCTCTGAGGAAGGCGAAATCGCTGAAACGTCAGCCATCGACCAACAAAAACAACAACGACAAACACAAGGAAGACCTATACCAATCTCGCATTAGCCAAATAAGATCAGTTTGTAAGATCATATAAATAAATAGAAGTTTGAGAATTTTATTATACAAGATTCCGAGGAAAAAACCCGTTCAAGCTACAACAGACCACCCTCGAAATGAGACCGACTCATCAGCAACATCCGGTGGAAGTTGAACGATGAGAAGCGACTAGATCCTGGATTGCAAAGACTGTCACAAGATTGCACGAAGCCTGTTTCTTGTCCTGTAACTATAGCACCATGGTGACCACCACAGATCTCTATCATCACACCTTCCTAGGAGATGCAAATCACATCATGTTTCGTAGGATAAATTCAGTTAGTTGATCGTAACGATAAGATGGTTCTGTGGTAAGGTGTAGATTCTGACTAGTCTCTAGACTCGTACGGAGAGAAAAACAGCTTTTTATATGTATATACTGAAGTAAGCTGAAACCTCGAAATTGTTCATGGATACTCTCCGGCAAGGGTAGAACCATCTCCACGCAGAAAAATGTAGGTTTCATCGCAGTTTCGCTTTTAAAAGCCCTTGCAACTAAAGACATTTCTAATAATTTTGTTTGAATCGTCAACTGAAATTTAATAAGGGCGTTTGCCAACACTGGCATATCATCAAGTAAAGCAGAACCGCAACAATGTATTAAATTGTTAAAAAAATCAGTTAATGATGTAATCGTGTGATCGCTGAAGAGCTGTCATGTGTTTTTTCCCACTTCTATGACCGCCGAAGCAAAGGTCGTTGATCGGTTTTCAATCCATTTGGGTAACTGTTGCAAAAACTATACTACTCGATTTCACAAATATCACCAGTTACCTGTATCACTTGTAGTCCCGTTGATCGTCGAGTGACTCGAGCGCGCGTCAGTAAATCCTCCATTTTTCCCTGTCCCGTGTAAGAGTAGCCCAGTGGGTACTGCTCGCTTTAGGGACTCGTCGAGCATCATATCTTTCTTCTAGCCTATTCGTTAAGAACTCTGACCATCGGTTAGGTGGTCTTCCTGCAGTACGTTTGACATCCTGAGGAATCCAGTCACTAACAGCTCCTGTCCATCGGTTATCATTCATACGCATTACGTCTACGGTCCACCTTGTCTTCGACTGCATGGAATATACAACGGCATCTTTGATTTTTGATCGTTGACGCAGGTCGGAGCTTCGGATCCCATCCCTTACTTGTGTGAAACGGGATAATCCTAGCATCGTCCTTTCGACTGCGCGTTTGATAACGATGAGTGATCTTTCATCCTGCTTACGTAGCGACCAGGTTTCTGACGCATACGTTAGGGCAGGAAGAACCGTTGAGTCGAAAAGGTGGGCACGGAGTCGGGTGTTCCTTGTTCTCTTCACTACGTTCTCGATGCTCTTGAAGGCTCCCCAAGCCGCTCGTTTCCTTCCGCTCAGCGCTGGAGCTAAGTCGTTCATCACATTGATTTCCCGACCTAGATAGACATAATTGGAGCATTCGGAGATATTCATTCCGTTGAACATGGATGGGGCAAACGAAACCAATTGGTTGTTCATGAACATCGTTTTCTTGAGATTTCATCGAAGACAAATCTTTCCGCACGCTTTATTAAAGTCAGCAAGCATACGCTTGGCTAATGTCTGGTGTTGTAAGGTTTATAATAATATAACACTTCACAAATAAATTTTGCAAAATCTTGGATCACCTTGGCCTATTCATCTGAGCACCCGCATGGTGACAAATATCCCTCTGATCCACAACGGCGGCGACTGCCTTGGGTGGTGAAGACCTGAGGAAGGCTTTCGATAGGCTGATCTGTGGACTCTAGGAGTTCACATTGATTAAACCGTCAAATTTCCTAAAAATGGAGATTATACTGAGGCGCGGACGACCATCCTAGTATCAAATATTAAGTAAGTAATAACATCATTGAAACCTATCAGAACAAGTTTGGAGGTGTGTCAGTCGTTCTGCTCATCAGAAGGCCGAAAGCAATTTGACACTTAATTTTTCTGCATACTAACTGGAAGCCGTCACATCGTGTACAGTTGAATCGGTCTAGCAATCGTATGAATCGCAGCATGTAGAGGTATAGCCGCCACTGCGATGATACTGATGGCAGTAAACCATCAGTCGATCAACCAAAGCCGGCACCTGTACTTGTGGTGAAGATCTCCAAACCCCACAAAGCGAAAAACACGAAATTTCGGAAAGGGAAACTTGAAACCAATAATCAACGGATCAAGGAGGCAAGAGAAGACGCTAAATTTCCAAGCGTCGACGAAATTCCAGCACGAAACCAACCATCGTCGTAAACAACGCTCGAAAAACCACTAAGGCAACTGAAATTCTGAGAAAAGTATGACATCTTCGGATAGGTTATTTGTCCGCCAAAGTAATCTATAATAGCAAGGTTTCGTAAATATTGTTCACTGTGTTTAAGTATCCTCACCATTGCGGATGTGGTGGACCGCTAATGTCCTTCTTTTCAAGAAAAACGCTCTAAGATTTTGACAACACTCGTTACAAAGTAATGGAATTGTCTACTTGTTTGCCAGCAACAACTAGTAAATTTACTACTATACGAAAAGGAAGGGGGTGAGGAAATGTTACCGTCGTAAAATGGGTGTGTGTGAAATTTTTAAATGACATTCATCAACAATCCTCTCAGCGGTTTACCGCCTCATCGTGGCTGGGAGGTGTTCCTGGGTGTCGGACTGCGATGTACATCGGGAATTCGTCCCCGCGGCAGGGTCTCCCAAGCTGAGAAGGACCACGGCGTTTCCATCAGGAAGCCTTGCTAAGAGTAAACCAATACCAAGATCAGCCACCGTCCTGGTATCATAGTCGCATGGTGGCAAATCTCCCTCTGATTCACAAGGGCTGCGACTGCCCGTAGTGGTGAAGACCTGGGGCAGACTTTGGCCAGGCTGACCTCGGGATTCCAGTGAACCACGGTGGCTTAACCAGCAAATCTCCGAGAAATGGTGATTGTGCTGGGGCCCGCGCAACCAGTAAGGACGGGCTGTTCAAGTATCAAGTAAGTAAATATTCATTAACAATTCACTTAATCTATGAAGTATTACTAATTCAGACCGCTGATTGGCGTTCTAAATCTTTGTCCGGGAAAGAGATGGAAGTGGTTCCACGCTGGAATGGATCTTTTTCGTCACGAGTTAATGCACTCTTTAGTGAGCAACCTCTTTTTTATACCAGATTTTTAATATCGAAAGACATCTTTTCATCCCACCTCGTCTTAAGCCTTATTTTGAAATTCATTTAGTCCGGTTCAGTCAAAATTTCTTATGAACTACAAGAAGTACTTATTAGATTTAGTAGGGCTGTGGGAGGTGTGGTAGAAGCTATACTGAATGGAAAAGCGTTATTCCAGGAATTTTCCTGCAAAAATGTTGCTTTTCACTTGTTATCTTAACCAAAATATGTAAGTAATGTTTTGAATGCACGATAGGGCTTTGGGACGGTCCTGCCTGTCTCGAGTTATCAAAAAAGTCCTGCGAATGTCCTCTACAATTGGACCACCTCATGGGATCAAAGCTCCCAACAACTAGCCAAGAGGCGATTCCTTGACTTCGCCGCAAACGCTGTGGTATGAGTTCCATTGTAGCATTTCTTGTTTAATGAATTGTGCTCCTTCCAGATCTGATGTAATGAAATTTTTTTGGAGAAAGGCAACTATCTTGATTTCAGAAAGAGGCGAGGAAACACTTTGGCTGTCCATCGTTGGTAGGAATCGAGGCCGATTCTGTTGACAAGATTCACTTGAACGAGTATATATTTGCGGTTTGTCAGCTATATTTTATACGAAAACGATATTCAAAACTGAAATTGTTTGTCATAACTCAATTCCGGAAAAGTGAGGGATTTGGTTAGCTAGGCGTGCAGTGTCAAACCAGCAGCCTTATGCATTCTATGCTTCTCATCCTTCGTTGTGATAGTGAACGTGCTTACCTTCCCACTGAATTAAAATAGGAAAGAAAATCTTGTCAAAATTAACAATGAATTGTCTTATAGCTTGGAAAGGTCAATAGCTTTGATTTTCTCTTTTTTTTCTTGTAGAATGAACTTATGACACCTTTTCTATCAAACGTATCGAATCGATTCTCGTACATTAGTGCTGCGATTCTGGAAGAAACGTATTTTGGTGAGAGGTGAGTTCTGTTTTTTGTACGATGCTGATCACCACTTAGTTCCCTTAATCAAATTCTCGATTGGACTGTTCATGTGACGTTGAACTCGAGTTGTTCAGAAGGGTTTTGTTCAAGGTGATGTGCTGCCGCACATTTCAACGTGACAATATAATAAATAATTCAGGCAGTTTTCGGCTTTGAAGATGTCTAGGTTGGTATTTCTTATCGTAGAAAAAGTAGAAATGGAGAGAAGGAATGGTGAAGTATGATAACTATGAGGTGGTTTGTGCTTCTCGTGACGCTGTTGCAGTCAATTTTGCAAACTTCGTCGACTATACTGGCTACCTCATAGGGTCCTACCATTAACACGTAATGGACGCTCAGCTTTCAGAGGTCTTTTGTTCGCTATGCCGTCGAGTTTTCGGTGTTTATAAATTTGCTAGTCTTTTGACAATAAACGATAATTTTTCGACAACTGGAAGGATTGAGGGGTTGTGAGCATGACAGCATAGTGGGGCCGAATTGCCCCATCGTTGTTTGTGGAAGTATTTTGCAACCTATGTGGTGCCTATTGCCGTATTTTTCAGCTTGAAACTTAAATAGGAGCCAATTTCCAGTCAATTTATCGGTCAATCACTCCATTATCAGGAAGGTCTTCTGCATATTTCCAATTGCAGAATAGAGGCTTTTTTCGGAGAACGCTCGCCACAATATCTGTGCTACATAATCTACTCATTGGTTACAAAAAGCGTAGGGAAAAAGCTCTCTGTGCCTAAATAAACCACCAGGAAGAAAAGGACTTCTACAGAGATCATGTCGACCGCTAGGAGCCTTCGCGTTTGGACGTATGCGTTCATATCGTTCGTTGTTCACTAAGCTTGGCTATGGCACCTTCAGTTCATCCTCTCTCTGCAGTTTTCTTCAGTTTACTGGTGCCGAAGCCTAATTTCTTGTCGCTGCAAACTCACCCTTTTTTCGACAATAGACGATATTTTTTTTGATCCCTGAAGAACTTAAACAGTTGACAACATGGCAGCATGATCGTCATAGAAGGAACTTTGCTCTACTGCTCTAGTGGTATGCACGGTGTATAAGACTCTATTTAAAATATGTTACTGTGGTCCACCACACAAACCACATTGCTGTTAGCAATTCGAAGTGCTTTGCAGCTTTTGCTCTCTATTCTATGCTTTCATATCCACCCATTCTACGCAATACTCTTTATTCACCCTAGCTACCGGAACTGAAATAACAGTCAATTTATTGGTAGATGAACTCGTTCGAGAAAAGCCTTTTTGTATATTTCTAAGTGAAGAATCCTTCTTCGTTGACGGTCTCCTTAACATTTGCGTCATATGTGCTGTCGATTCATTACGAAAGCTCTATGCCGTGAAGCTAACTTCTTAGAAAAAATGAGCTGCATGTGACTCGCCTTATCAAGAGAACCCGAAAACGGGTGAATCATATAGTACTCATACGGTCACTAATGTGTTGAAAATATCATAGCTGTTTATCAGCGAGTTTTATACCGATTATGGATCACTTTCTAGGAAGACATCCAAAGGAAAAAATTTCAGGTGCTCCTCACAGTGTCAGAAATAAGAGTGTTTTATTGGTAGATGAACTCGTTCGAGAAAAGCCTTTTTGTATATTTCTAAGTGAAGAATCCTTCTTCGTTGACGGTCTCCTTAACATTTGCGTCATATGTGCTGTCGATTCATTACGAAAGCTCTATGCCGTGAAGCTAACTTCTTAGAAAAAATGAGCTGCATGTGACTCGCCTTATCAAGAGAACCCGAAAACGGGTGAATCATATAGTACTCATACGGTCACTAATGTGTTGAAAATATCATAGCTGTTTATCAGCGAGTTTTATACCGATTATGGATCACTTTCTAGGAAGACATCCAAAGGAAAAAATTTCAGGTGCTCCTCACAGTGTCAGAAATAAGAGTGTTGATATACAGAAATTAGGTTGGTTAAGAAGTCACACAATGCTTCCATAATTTTATTGTTGAGTCAGATGTATTGCAGAGAGCACGTATAACTAAAGGAAAAGAGAAAAGCCGAGAAAGAGTTTTAAAAATTGTGGTTTGATTTCCCAATTCATTGTGTGCCTTTGAAGTCAAATTCAACTATTGTTACCTGTAATGAGGTCCAAAATTTGTTTTGCAACCTCTTCAACCTTATGATTTGAAGCCCAATTCATCTTTCTGTGCTGGGTTTCGTGATCCACGGACAAGGAGAAAAATCTCGATTCCTTGACTGGCTTAGCTTTTATAATCTGGACGGAACTTATCGCGTTGTTGGTTAATTCGTGTTCTACCTATATAGTTCACATTTTGAAGAAAAAGCTGCTAAAAGCGCCAATCTTTTCTTACCTGATTACCAGGATTTGTGGATTTTATGTCCGTTTCCACACATGCGTTATCAACGGAAAAGAAGAAGCTTACCATTCTCGCTTAGAGGCTGATTTTTCGCTCGTTGTATTACTATCATTTTTCGTCCAAAAAAGACCTGGTTTTCAAAAAGAGTATCGGTGTTTTAAATCACGAAAACTCGAAGCGTTTTCATTAGGCTGGGATGAGTTTACTGAAACAATGTTTATTCAACAACGGGCTGACGCTTCAGCAGATTTCAGCTTTCTCAAAGCTTGAAGAGGGCTAAACTAACCTGCAGCATGCTCTCCTAAACGCTGTTTTCCATACTTACTTGTATACTTGGATGATTATGCGGGTCCCAGCACAATTTCATCTCGTTTTTCTCTCGCGTAATCGTCATCCATGATGGCGGTCTGCTTCGAACATAGTGACGTCCTCAAGCTTCCTTTCGTAACCCTGAAATCGCTGCCACTTGCTAGTGCAGATGGTTGACGTTATGACGTTACACAGGAAAACTTTCGGCCATTGTTTGGGTGGTCCTTTAAGAGGACACCAACATTCTCTTAGAATCTGTTACTCCTCTCCTTTCGTCATTCTGTCACATGCTGTTCTAATTATGTGATTGGCAGATCTGCGCCTCGCTAATGATGTACATTCTCCTGGATCCCGAATATGAGATAGGTTTCGGAAATCCAATCTGCGGCTTTCCGCCAGACGTTATGTTTTGTGGTTAAATTTCGAAAAATATCATCCAAGAGCACTGCGGGTAACACATAGAATTTAGGACGTGGGTGAAGTATCAGTGCACGTCTGCTGCATATTATTGCCCTGGAAGGATTGTTGAATCGAAAGTGTGAGCGTAAATTTCTGGTCCTTTAGTTGGTCGATGGCTTCTTTGAGAAGCAGAAATACTGCACCTGATACTCTCTTTCTTCTATATAATTCTTCCTTTATGTTTTTCTCCATGCTCAATGTACGTCCAAGATACACACCTAGGAGGTGGATAAACCAGCTTAAATTGATCACCTTCGCTGGAGGTGTTCTTCATGTATTGAGTCGCCGGCCTATTTATGCACAGTCCAATCACTTGTCCAGCTTCATTCAGCACATTTGGCATGCCTCTGCTTTGCTGGTACTTCTCGAAAAGACGACAATGTCGTTGGTGAAGCAAAGATTTGATAAGAATTTTTCACCAGTGCCATTCCCATTCCAATCCAGACACTTCATTTTCTACTACAACACCCAGCTTTGGCAATGTTGTGTCGCCTTGTTTAATACTATGGTGAGAGGTCGATGAAAAAGCTGTATAATTCTACTCCATTTCCGATAAGTCAGCTAAGGTGCAATTACAAGATGAGTGCACTCTTTGATCGTCAGGCATTGAAAGAACTGCATTCGTGTCGACGATGTCGAAGTCTTTCTCATAGTCGATAAAGGTAAGGACAAGAGGTAGGTGATACTCGTGACAGACTTCTATAACCCGTGATGCGGTTCCGATGTGGTGCAGGCAACGAAAGCTTTGTCAGAATCCTACTTGCTCAACTGGTTGTGCCTCATCCAAAGTCTTTGATAAATGCGGTAAGATTATCTTTGTGAAGAGCTTGTAGGGAACACAACACAAGCATACCGAATGATAGTTACGAAGATTCCATCGTTCACTAGTCAGGATAACTGTGCGCAATATCTCCCACTAGTCCGGGATTTCGCCTTTCAGAAAGTAAACATTTCGTTTCACGTTAGTTACGAAAACTAGATGTAATCTGTGCTCTGTAGCTCGACGAAAATCCGTGATGGTATTACCAGCCTTGGAGCTGTGTTTATATTCATGCTTCCTGTTGTAACTCGAGCGCGTGTGGCGCAGCTGTCGGGTGCGCCTTGCAATACACATTGGGATCGATTCCTGCGCCCCTGGCCCATTAAGCCAACCATCCCTCCAGGATCGACAAATTGGTATCAGACTTGTCTGGGAGGATAGCAGCAATAATCTAATAGGTCGTTAGGCCACCGTAAGTCATCGTGTAGGTCATATATGCATTTATTTATCTAAAACTAGGCTTGACGAAGCTGCATTCCTGAAGGACATAATTGCGGCGTGCACTGCCCTCTCTACTTTGTTTGATTGAAACGTGTTTCATCTCTTTTAGTTTTGTTGACATGCATAAGTACAATCTACTGGCGATCTTTTTTCGGATAACCTATCAACATTGGACAGTAAGGCTATCATCATCGCCCGTTTCACGCAATATGCGGAGGCAATAAATACATATGACGTTTTGGCTTTTTACTTTCTATTTTTACTTTAAACGACCCGTCTTCGCGTCAAATGCACGGATCCCAGCACTTCTCACATTCGATTCATTTCCTCGAATTCATCATGCACCAAAGCCTTCCAACTTTTTCGTGCGGCTTCACTGTTTTCTTGAAGAGTTTTATTTCATCTTGAATGTCGTAGAATGCTGCTCAAGTCGATTCTCCCTGGAGTTCTGTGATGGCTAGAGCGTTCCCACTTGGATTGCATAGAGTTATTTCATCCCGGATAAGTCGAGTACCAATTTACCGACCCCGATAGGTGAAACGCCTGGTTAGCTTAGAACGGTCGAGCCAGCACTGTGTTCGCGATGATCGGTATCACTACCACTGTGTTATCCACCTTATTAGACTATAGCTCACAATTGTGAGGTAGGAGTTTCTAGCTCTTCAAACTTTAGGTGGACCGTAAATATCCTGGACCGTAAATATCGTAAATATTAGGAGTAACAAACTCGCTTTCCACCCGAAGGGTCTAAATACGTCTGCAGGCTAGAGTTGGCGTTTATTTCCGGTTGCGCACTAGAAAAAATCTCAATCTCAGAAAATTGCCCGCAAAGATATGAAGAGAGTAATCAAAGAAGGAAAAGCACACAAAGGTGGCATGACACGATCCACCTTATTAGACTATAGCTCACAATTGTGAGGTAGGAGTTTCTAGCTCTTCAAACTTTAGGTGGACCGTAAATATCCTGGACCGTAAATATCGTAAATATTAGGAGTAACAAACTCGCTTTCCACCCGAAGGGTCTAAATACGTCTGCAGGCTAGAGTTGGCGTTTATTTCCGGTTGCGCACTAGAAAAAATCTCAATCTCAGAAAATTGCCCGCAAAGATATGAAGAGAGTAATCAAAGAAGGAAAAGCACACAAAGGTGGCATGACACGATGGCTTGAGTTCAGTGATGGACTAAAAAAAGCCTGAAAACGATAAGCTTTCAGGTCGAGGATCGACAAATTGGTATCAGACTTGTCTGGGAGGATAGCAGCAATAATCTAATAGGTCGTTAGGCCACCGTAAGTCATCGTGTAGGTCATATATGCATTTATTTATCTAAAACTAGGCTTGACGAAGCTGCATTCCTGAAGGACATAATTGCGGCGTGCACTGCCCTCTCTACTTTGTTTGATTGAAACGTGTTTCATCTCTTTTAGTTTTGTTGACATGCATAAGTACAATCTACTGGCGATCTTTTTTCGGATAACCCTGTTCCATCTGATTCACAGGGCGGCGACTGCCTGTGGTAGTGACGACCAAGGGCTGTATTTGGCTATGCTAGGCTCGGGACCCCTGAGAAACACAGTGGCTCCAGCGAAACTCCGAAAAATGGAGAATATGTTTGAAGTCGCACAAACAGTGAGTACGGGTCGTCCAAGTGTCCAAGTAAGTAAGTATTATCGAACAGTTGCTGAGTAATCTGACATTATCTTGGGCAATTAAGAATTCGATAAAGACCACAGCCATCTTTTAAGGCTCTTGTTCTTCATCTGCATCATCACTCTTTTTCTGCGTTACTTGTTTGTCTTTTGCCGTAATAGTTGATAAATTCTTAGTTAACTGTGTTATTTTATTTCCAAGCCCAACACCTCAAGAAATACAGGAAGGGTTAAACAACAGTATGCACCAGACCTTAAATGAAATAGAACGAAAGAAAGTAGTTGGTGAAGATGACAGCGTCGATTATTTGGTAAAAGCATTTATAATTCAAAAGAAGAATAGATGAAGAAAACGGCGAACGAAACGCAGAGAATGCGATGACTACTAGGATTCATTGTCAGATCAACAGTCGGAGTTGATGCACAGTTACTCGACAGTAATTATCCTTGGAACTTTTACAACAGTTGGAACATCCATCTGAAAGTATTGAGAGAGAGATTATACAAAAGTCTAGTCCATTCCTATTATATTTTTAAGATCATTTTTGTCGACGAAGAAAGCAAGTGCGGAGGCGGAAATTAATGATTGAGTGTGGGTGTTAGGTGAGCCGAAACCTATAAGGGTTTACATCTACTGCTTCAGCGCTGCGGCAACATTAGAGCTGCTGGCTTCCGTTGAGCTGTCATCCAACCAGTATACTGTGACGACCAGAGCTCAACTCGGGAACCGTATAGTTTTGCCAACACGTGAAATATACATCGGCAAAAGCAATATATAATATTAAATGCTTCCGTAAAAAAGCCTTTTTTGCATGATATTTCATTTTGATCAGAAGAATTAGTAACTGGTTTCCAAGAAAGCTAAAGAAATTGGTTATCTAACTGTAGAGATCATCATCGTTTAAGTTTAAGATGGAAACAGTCACAAAAACGAGGACCAAAGCGGCGAAAATTAAGTGTTGGAATCGTCCTATTGTGAAACACGATGTGGCGGACAATGGAGTCATGGTATTCTCGAAAATCTTCCGAGAAATTTTATTTGACGTCTTGTTAATTGAAACTTCTAGGCTTATCCGTTGTCCAGGCATCTGTCTTCCTTTCTACGAAAACGCGTTGGATCGCCACCGAAACAACGATTTTGCCCAATGGCTGAGGTGATTCTGAGCATTTTACTTCGCCTGATCGGAGATGGAACACACACACACACACACACACACACACACACACACACACACACACACACACACACACACACACACACACACACACACACACACACCTTGTATTTCCTACTGGACCACACGCACATTCGATAATATTATTCCACTCTCTTCATCATACCTTTCTTTCGTTAAATATTTGCAGCAATCTTTTTAGAGATGAAGGGAACCACATGATTCATAGCCAGTTTTCTTTTTAGTATTTTTCTGAATAGGGGCATATATGCAGCGCAATGGTCAAAGGTACCTTGCGATACACATGGGTTCGATCCCGTACCCCAGACTTACCAATCCTTCCATCACTCCGGGGTCGGCAAGTTGGTACCAGACTTTTGTGGGAGGAAGCAGCACTGGCTCGCATTCGATAATATTATTCCACTCTCTTCATCATACCTTTCTTTCGTTAAATATTTGCAGCAATCTTTTTAGAGATGAAGGGAACCACATGATTCATAGCCAGTTTTCTTCTTAGTATTCTTCTGAATAGGGGCATATATGCAGCGCAATGGTCAAAGGCATCTTGCGATACACATGGGTTCGATCCCGTACCCCAGACTTACCAATCCTTCCATCACTCCGGGGTCGGCAAGTTGGTAGCAGACTTTTGTGGGAGGAAGCAGCACTGGCTCGATATATCAGTAGGCCACCGCGAGTCATTTTATAGGCCAGATATGCATTCGATCACCTGTAGCGATGCTCGGCGAAGTCAAATGCACGGTGCTTCCCACAGAAATTGATCAACGTCGAGAGCTTTGTCCTTTTATTCCTGTGGATTATTATTATCGTAGAAAAAGGTTTCTGAAGACTATAACCAGTATCCAATTAGGTAGTCAGTTAAATGAGATTTTCAGGCTTTCGTGGATGATCATTACAACCTGCTATGAAGAATTGTCACGTTTGGCGAACCTCCGACGATTACATAGTACTGATATACCACAAATATTTAAGCTATTGTGCACCCTTTCTCAAAGTTATCTTTCTTGAGCTATGTTTTTTCCGTATTTGCCTTGCTTTAACTGATAATCATTATTTGGAAAGAGTTGAACGGTCTCCTTTATAGTGTGGAGGTCTAAATCAGTTTTCACCAATGCTCTACAGTGTTTATTCCTGTGGATTATTATTATCGTAGAAAAAGGTTTCTGAAGACTATAACCAGTATCCAATTAGGTAGTCAGTTAAATGAGATTTTCAGGCTTTCGTGGATGATCATTACAACCTGCTATGAAGAATTGTCACGTTTGGCGAACCTCCGACGATTACATAGTACTGATATACCACAAATATTTAAGCTATTGTGCACCCTTTCTCAAAGTTATCTTTCTTGAGCTATGTTTTTTCCGTATTTGCCTTGCTTTAACTGATAATCATTATTTGGAAAGAGTTGAACGGTCTCCTTTATAGTTTGGAGGTCTAAATCAGTTTTCACCAATGCTCTACATTTCCTTTTGTTCCAGGCTTTAAATAACTTAAATATTTACAGGGCCCATTCTCACATGTAGTTTAAGCTTAACACCTCTTTCATTCGCTACATCGTTGCGTGCGCAGATTTCATACGTAGAAGCGATCAGGTTCGGGCGGCAGGTCCGACTGATTGGAATCTTGTTTTATTTCTCCTCATTTAAATGTTGGATACCGTTTTAGGGACGATTTTCTTAAAATCCCAAAATATCCATGAAGAAGCGCTCGAATATCTTTGCCACAAATCGTGGCTAACCCTTGTGAATCGCAAGGAATTTTGGCACCTGATGGTTAGGATTCTTCTAAGATGGCAGAGAGTCATTTCCTGGCAATGATTCTTTCGATCGGTTAAACGACAGACTGAAATTCCAGTGTATGTGACTATGCGATTCGAAATTTATTTCAACTACAATATCAATGTATTCTTGAGCGTACAAAGGGGAAAAGAAGCGTAATCCTTTAGCCTGATTACAAAAACTTCTTGTCAAGCACAGATGAAATGACGTATCCTAAATTCCTGCCCACCCGCACTGATCTCGCATCCGACTACACAGTCGCGTAGTGGATTGATACTTTAACCACGTTGGAAGGTGAAAAACATTGTTTAAGAGATCGATAGGCAATCACAAGCCGTTGTGAGGACCATATGAGTTCAGTCACCTAAACAATGCTCAATGAAGTGAAATGCCTAACGCATTTCTACGGGAAAGCCCAACTGAGTAAGTGTCCAAGTATCCAAGTAAAAGCGATGATAGCAAGGACCCAATTTTCTTTTAGGTCTAAATTGGTCTTTTCTTTTCGGAGTCTTTCTTGTTAATAGACGCAAATGCCAAATAAAACTCAAAAGAGCTCTAAAATTGCGTGATTTTCAGCTAAGTAGGTTCACGTACGAGTTGTTGATCTCTCTTAGAACTTATTTTTGCGATTGGTATAAATTTACTAAAAATTTTGAAACATAAAGAAGGGTTCTGAAAACAGGAGATAAGAAAAAGACGAAAGTTGGATATACACGTGTTTTTTGTTTCGCGCATACATATATATGAGCTATATATATATGAGCTTTATATATATGTATATATATGTGTACATACACGGGAAGGGGTTGGATAACACAGTGGAAGTGATGTCGGTCATCAAGAGCAGCCTCTCACCCTTTCGAGGTCGGGAAATTGATATCGAACTTTTGCCAAAAAAAATCGCTCTCTGCAATCCAAGTGGGAACACTCTAGCCTCTCTCAGGACTACAGTGAAAATCGTCTCGACCACCATTCTACGACATTCGAGATGAAAGGAAAATCTTCAAGCAGCAGTCGTAAACATTGGAAGACCTTATTGGATGAAAAATGCTAGGAGACAAATCGAACGTTGGAAGTGCTGGGATTAGCACTGTAAATGTGAAAACATGCTCTATAGGATAAAATGAAGTAAAACAAAATGAAATAAAATATATAGAGGTAGGAAGTGGAGCGGTGGTTAGTGATGCAATCCATCAGGAAGCAACGGCGCTTGTTCGACCCCTCTCCAAAGCTCTCCTAGAATCCACCTGAGAGAGTGTTAGCTAGCCTCTCACCCTTTCGAGGTCGGGAAATTGATATCGAACTTTTGCCAAAAAAAATCGCTCTCTGCAATCCAAGTGGGAACACTCTAGCCTCTCTCAGGACTACAGTGAAAATCGTCTCGACCACCATTCTACGACATTCGAGATGAAAGGAAAATCTTCAAGCAGCAGTCGTAAACATTGGAAGACCTTATTGGATGAAAAATGCTAGGAGACAAATCGAACGTTGGAAGTGCTGGGATTAGCACTGTAAATGTGAAAACATGTTCTATAGGATAAAATGAAGTAAAACAAAATGAAATAAAATATATACAGGTAGGAAGTGGAGCGGTGGTTAGTGATGCAATCCATTAGGAAGCAACGGCTCTTGTTCGACCCCTCTCCAAAGCTCTCCTAGAATCCACTTGAGAGAGTGTTAGCGCGGCTATTTCCAAGATGGCAAATGTGAGTAAAACGAACCGAATGCAAAGAGTGCTGGGATCCGCACAGTAGCTGAGATGTTGGTTCATGTAAGATGTGTATACACGTAGAAATACTCGTATTTATATTCACATTCATATGCGGACAGGTAAACATATACGGAAGATATTATATTATTCATAATCGCACATATATGCATACATATATATAAAACGTGATTAGCACAGTGTTTGTGATGCCGATGATCATGAGCCCAGTGATGGTTCGATTCCTCTCCAGTCCCAATTGGCTTCTCCTCATTCCAGGATAGGGAAATTGCAACAGACTTTTCCGGCAAATAATCACTCTCTGCAATCCAATTGGAAACGCTCCACCCCATTTACCTCAGGATTCCAGAAAGGATGGACTTGACCAGCATTCTACGACATATATATATGTATATACGTGAATAAATATGTATATATATTATCTTCGAAAACACTGCCTTACTATTTACAACAATAATTTTCAGCATGTTTTTTAATGCTTTTTTTAGTGAGCTTGATGGAATAACCAGTTTAATCTGCAAGTCTTTGCCAAGCATTAGTCAGTGTTGCTACTCAAGTAGTATGAAAAGCTACTTTTCCGGAATCCACATAACTTCCTTGCCTTTTCTGCTCCTACTTCGAGCATCAAAGCGACTGAACATGATTTCGTCCATCACACAAATATTTTGGTACAGTCCGTTCCCTATGTATTCGTTTGTTTTTAAGGTTACCGTGCTTGTACTAAGTGTTTTAAAAATTTAAATTACCACAAGGGTGTTGAGATATAAGCAAAATTCGGCGCCTCAAATGCTCTTCAAACCTATGATGGCGCAAGATGGGCTTTCGTTTAATCCACCGGTTTTAAAACATTGTGATTTTGACCACGTTTCGACTTAACTAAGGTCAATCCCTGTTTGTGTTCCCAAGGTCAATTCCGTTGACGGGTGTTTACTGACGTCATCATTAGGGTAGAAAGCAAGCTGGAAGAAAGACAAAGCAAGGTGCTGGAGGGTGCAGTGGATTACAAGTGCACCAGTGGAAGTGGTATTCACCGGTTCGTAGTACCGGTGACTTCGAGTTTTGTTTATAACTCAGCATTCTTGTTGTTCTATTTCACTTCATAAATACCCTGCCTTGAAAAACGAACAAGCAGTTAGTAAAAGCTAAATTTAAGTCTCGTCTGTAATTTTTTTTAAACGCCCAAAATCTAAAGAGTCAAAACTAAAAAGGCGCTCTGTAGAAATTTTCGAAATATTTTTTTTACATTTGTAGTGTGGATTCTAGCACTTATTGCATTCGATTCGTTTCCTCGCATCTATCATCCACGAAGGCCTTTCATCTTTTTACGTGAAGCTTCCTACTACTGTTTGAAAATTTTTCTTTCATCATGAATGTCGTTGAATACTGTTCGAATTGATTCTACCTCGAGTTCTGACATAGAAGGTTTAGACCATTGCCATTTGGAGTGGAAAAGTATTCTCAGGTAAGTTCGGTATCAAATTCCCAAACCCTGATGGATGAGAAGGCCGGTGAGCCTGGAGCTGAATCGTACCAGCACACTTACTGGAGGGAAGTCCAACGCCACTGTGAATAAACTAGCCATATGAGAAAAGATCTAATCTGAACCAGAGAGGACGGCTTATACCTGTGGTTACCAGCTGACGACGCGTTTCAGGAGTCCAGGGATGACAGGTTGCTAGCAATAACATAACCTTAGTATTCTGCACAAATAGCTGTACCACTTGCAACGTTAGGTGGTGAGACAACGGGTTAGAATAGAACATAGGTTGTCAATAGGAACGGACCAAACGAACACACATTCGGAACACCGTGAAGATTGTTCCTTGTTTCTTTTCAGATTTCTCAGATACCGCGAACTTCATACCTTGCTTTAGTTTTCAGATAGCGTCAATTTGCTTGTGATATCCTAAAACAGGAAAATAAAACACGAGCAATATCATGTGTCAATTGCAAGACAGGTCCCTTAACACTCATGGAAAGAAATCCTGCTACTCAATGTCGATATCGTAGGTCTTTATGTTCACATGTTACCGTTCTTTTCTTTTAAGAGATCCTATTACCTCGTTTGGGAATTCTCAGTCCTCAATCTCTATGTCAAAAGGAAGTTGGCACCACCAACTTTATGCTTCTGGAGAATTACACCCTATGTTAGAAAAAACCAGAGAAAGTGGCTAGATGATCGGAAAATTTGGAAGAAGAAATCTAAAAGAGAACAGAGACTACCTTGATAGACGGTTTCTAAGGCACAGCTACTGCGTGGAAACTCATCATTCTGCAAGTAAGGAAGTTGCCGATTGAAACAGGAGTCTACCAACAGCTTGACATATCCAGGGATCGTCTATGCCCTCACATTTTTAACATCAACATCATCAACATCATTCTGCACTAAGTAGCATGACGGCGTTCTCCAAGAGAAGATTCGGTCCAGCCATAATCAGGAAAAGAACTTTAATCGAACAGTATGAAACAAGCTTGCCTGCCCCATGAAGAATGTTCTCTGTGTTCCCTCATAGCGCAATGTATCACTCCCTACGGTTCACCGTCTCATCCTGGCTGGAAGGTGTTCTTGGGTGTCGGGCTGTGATGTGCAGAGAGATCCATCCCCACAGCAGGGTCTTGCAGGCCGAGATGGAGTCTGAAATTGGATCTGCTCGAATTCAAAGTTTTCACTGACTCTCGGAGAGAACATCCCAGAAAGCAGTGAATATCCTGTGAATATCATTTATATACCCAAACTTAAACTGTAATTGTAAGAGCTGCTGAGAACGTTTTTTTTTTGTAATTTTCCTATTCTTTTTCTTCCGCGCTTCTACTGCAATACGAATTTAGTTGGCCCTTTGTAATTTGGATCTGCTCGAATTCAAAGTTTTCACTGATTCTCGGAGAGAACATCCCAGAAAGCAGTGAATATCCTGTGAATATCATTTATATACCCAAACTTAAACTGTAATTGTAAGAGCTTGCTGAGAACGTTTTTTTTTGTAATTTTCCTATTCTTTTTCTTCCACGCTTCTACTGCAATACGAATTGAGTTGGCCCTTTGCAAGAACTATTACGGAACTACACTTGCACGAGATTATTATGAAAGTCTTATTTACTCTGCTAACGTTTCGACGTCTTCATCTTCTTCATAAGCCGACTGATTCGAGTCGATTGTCCACAGCTTTCCATCCCCGTGATGTTGCGTCTTCATTGTCGCATCGATTCGAATCTATTGGAGAATGGAGTATCCCTATTTGGCAGTGCCATTTTCTACAAGACCGGTACCGATCTGCTGCTATAGAAGCTGATCTACAAGTCTACTTCAATGGTGGCAATGTATCCTGCAGAAGTCAGCGTTGTATTTGCTGACACATAACGTAACAATATTTCTAGAAGTCAACTTTCGTTTAATCATCCTGTGAAAAAATCAATATTTTCTTGCATTGACTCAGTAACGTAAGAAAATATTGGTTATGTACGACGAGGTGAGGTTGACTGAAAGCCGGTCTTTAGAGATACCCTGTGTTTTTCTGGTGTACTTTGAATCACTCATTCCTCTCTGTCAAATTGAACTAACAGAGAACCTCTGCGGCTTCGTTACTAACAACTCCGCCCATTCCAGAAAATGTACTCGTAGTTATTCTACTATTCGGTTAAAAACCGTTCCTACAGTCTGTGCATGGGTTAAATACCCGGATCAGCTGGCATACACTCCAAGTAGATTAACGCCGCATGCAGCCATTGTGACAAATGTTTCTGCTTTGATCAAAATTGTCTATAGATAGGTGCTTATAGATTGAAATTACTGCAGAGACTTTCTGTAAACAGTTCAGATAGATTAAATGTAAGTGATGGAATTTAGTTGAATTCATATTTTACAAGGTTGGTGAAATGTTGTGGGAGCACGACGGGTGGAAATGTGTAGTTTTGATGAACGCGAACTCTAATGAACACCTGACCCTTGTCGTACAGAGAACAGATCTATGTACATTTGTTTCAGTGCTACAAAGTCCTACCATGGCTCGAAGATGTTTTGATGCCGAAATTTTACGTCCAAGATAACAGAAATATCTTCGTCCACGTTTTTGGATGGGATAACGCAGTAACCCTTTTAGCACCCACAATGTTAGCGCTGGGTTCGAATTAGACTTGTGAACTACTCACAGAAATGGCTTTTTGCGCCCATTCCAGAAAATGTACTCGTAATTATTCTACTATTCGGTTAAAAACCGTTCTTACAGTCCGTGCATGGCGAAATATTGTTTTCAAAGAAGACTTTCATTTAACCTTTGCAAGAGTAACCAATATTTTGTTCTATTGGTGAGCTTACACGAGGTTGATACCAAGTCTCTACAATGGCTAGCGGATGCGAAGGCGCTGAAACATTAGGTGTTAACGCCTGTGCAAAGACATGAATAGAACTACATTCTTGGTTCACCTAGCAGAGAAATCACTTGCTGAGCTCTCCATTCGCATAAGCAGTGCTTGCCTCAGTCGTATAATATCTACGCACCATGCCAATCATTCATTGATGCATTAGAGCTTGTCATTAATCTTAATTAAACCTCCCACGTCTTTTAATATTGTCATGTTGCAATTGCTGCCCCTTCCACGAATCCGTGAAGTCGGAAAACCATCACAATCGTGAATCTGTTGACTAGCGAGACATTGATGCATTAGAGCTTGTCATTAATCTTAATTAAACCTCCCACGTCTTTTAATATTGTCATGTTGCAATTGCTGCCCCTTCCACGAATTCGTGAAGTCGGAAAACCATCACAATCGTGAATCTGTTGATTAACGAGGGACTTAAACAACCATGAGATTCGCTACTCTGGCTCGTCAGAGTTGTCGGTGATGCTCGGTCAGTGGAAATAATGGACGTAATACTCAGCAAAATATTTTAGTGCATGACCATTCAAGGACTCCTACTCCTTTTGATGCAATAATTCGCCACCATCCGCGGTATAAAATGTGGGGATAGTGATGACAAGAGAAAAACCATAGAAAAGTATTGAAATTTCATGGTCTCTTGGCAATAGCAGGAGGATATCACAAAACATTATTTGGCCAGCATTTTGACTCTTTCGCTTTCTTCGGAGCTGGGTTGATCCGAGTGGAGTGTCCACGGCCGGTTATTCTTGTGAGTGTGGGTCGATTCGTATCGAGTCGGCTCATTGGGGTAGAAAACCGCTTGAAAAAATATTTCTAACAGCCTCGTCTTAGCTCGTCTGTGAAATACTACATAGATTTCAATCCTTGGGTTAGGCGAAAGTTGGATTGTGGAGAAATCCGATCGTGGGGATGTCAATTCGAAGAGACGAAAGAAAGAACAATTCGTATCGAGTCGGCTCATTGGGGTAGAAAACCGCTTGAAAAAATATTTCTAACAGCCTCGTCTTAGCTCGTCTGTGAAATACTACATAGATTTCAATCCTTGGGTTAGGCGAAAGTTGGATTGTGGAGAAATCCGATAGCAAAGAGATAACAACATCGTGATTTTCACCCAAACTCATGCCTAGTTGACGACGGTGGTGGATGGACGGATAGATGGATGGCTTGTTTATCCATGAGGTTGCTCAGTCTCAATCACTGATATCGAGCCGACAGACCGACCGACAATACATCATGTCGTCCGTTCCTCGTGCTGCTACGTGCACTTCTTTCTTTCTCTCTAGCCTTCTGTACTACGCTCAACAGCACTTCTACCATGCAGTCGTCTCTCGTCCATCAGGCTGCTCTTTCCATTCGGTCCTTCCACACTATAATCCATTCCAGCAAGAAAACAGTGTAGTCAAATTGTTCGCGGCGTAATCGATTGTGTTGTTCGGAGGGTCATGTCATGATATGACTTTTGTTTGTTTTCTCTTCAGATCATGCAATCTCTAGGTGAATGTTGGGCTATTTTTCTCTTACTTTCAAACCGAATCTCTCAGTTTTCTAGAGAAGAGTTTTTCTTTTATCCTCTCATTTATTCATGCATGTTTTCACACTGATCAGAAAAGACTGGAGGACTCCATATTCCATCAATTTTTAGCATAACAATTTCAATTACGAACTTCCGGGCCATTTAAGCGGCGATACACTAGTTCACCCTTAATTTACTATACATTTCCTTTCGCATATTTAGATTAGCACCTTTATCCATTGAGCAGTTTCCTGATCAGATATCTATTCTCCGTTACCATAGGCCGCCGTTTTTGCTCTATGTCAGATAGGGTTCTCCATATCTTGTTTTCAACCTCTCCAGACAGCTTTATATCAACTCATATGTGTTGTTAACTTCTCGTAAATCCAGAAATTTATATCATTCGACTTTTCTGGCTTTCGAAACTCCTTGGTTTGAAGCAGAAACCCTACGACCTAGGCATATTATCCAATACGTGGTTTACACTCTCACACCTAGTGACTGATCTCGGCATCCGTCGATCGAAGGGAGATGTCAGCCCTTCAATCACAGTTTCTTTAAGTTTGATTCATTTTATGCATTTGTTTATACGTCTGTTTTTTGCCTAAGTAGCAGGCAATGTCCTAGGATTCGATGTCAGTTGATTTTCACGCATAAGTGGAGCGAATCAGACGATGTGAATGCTATCAACTAATTTTCATTCTGGTCGTATGTTCGTCCGTACAGATAGCTTTTGTTGTACTTTTTATAACTAATCCATTGTTTGTCTAGATCATTTTTTACAAAATTTTAGTCAAGGAAACCTATCTTATGCATATGAAACAACTCACAAAAAGCCATTTCTGTGAGTAGTTCACAAGTCTAATTCGAACCCAGCGCTAACGTTGTGGGTGCTAAAAGGGTTACTGTGTTATCCCATCCAAAAACGTGGACGAAGATATTTCCGTTATCTTGGACGTAAAATTTCGGCATCAAAACATCTTCGAGCCATGGTAGGACTTTGTAGCACTGAAGCAAATGTACACAGATCTGTTCTCTGTACGACAAGGGTCAGGTGTTCATAGAGTTCGCGTTCATCAAAACTACACATTTCCACCCGTCGTGCTCCCACAACATTTCACCAACCTTGTAAAATATGAATTAAACTAAATTCCATGACTTAAATTTATTCTATCTGGACTGTTTACAGAAAGTCTCTGCAGTAATTTCAATCTATAAGCACCTATCTATAGACAATTTTGATCTCCAGACAGCTTTATATCAACTCATATGTGTTGTTAACTTCTCGTAAATCCAGAAATTTATATCATTCGACTTTTCTGGCTTCCGAAACTCCTTGGTTTGAAGCAGAAACCCTATGACCTAGGCATATTATCCAATACGTGGTTTACACTCTCACACCTAGTGACTGATCTCGGCATCCGTCGATCGAAGGGAGATGTCAGCCCTTCAATCACAGTTTCTTTAAGTTTGATTCATTTTATGCATTTGTTTATACGTCTGTTTTTTGCCTAAGTAGCAGGCAATGTCCTAGGATTCGATGTCAGTTGATTTTCACGCATAAGTGGAGCGAATCAGACGATGTGAATGCTATCAACTAATTTTCATTCTGGTCGTATGTTCGTCCGTACAGATAGCTTTTGTTGTACTTTTTATAACTAATCCATTGTTTGTCTAGATCATTTTTTACAAAATTTTAGTCAAGGAAACCTATCTTATGCATATGAAACAACTCACAAAAAGCCATTTCTGTGAGTAGTTCACAAGTCTAATTCGAACCCAGCGCTAACGTTGTGGGTGCTAAAAGGGTTACTGTGTTATCCCATCCAAAAACGTGGACGAAGATATTTCCGTTATCTTGGACGTAAAATTTCGGCATCAAAACATCTTCGAGCCATGGTAGGACTTTGTAGCACTGAAGCAAATGTACACAGATCTGTTCTCTGTACGACAAGGGTCAGGTGTTCATTAGAGTTCGCGTTCATCAAAACTACACATTTCCACCCGTCGTGCTCCCACAACATTTCACCAACCTTGTAAAATATGAATTAAACTAAATTCCATGACTTAAATTTATTCTATCTGGACTGTTTACAGAAAGTCTCTGCAGTAATTTCAATCTATAAGCACCTATCTATAGACAATTTTGATCAAAGCAGAAACATTTGTCACAATGGCTGCATGTGGCGTTAATCTACTTGGAATGTATGCCAGCTGATCCGGGTGTTTAACCCTTGTTAATGCCTTATAGCAGCCGAACATTTCTATTTTCTTTTTGGAGTCTTTGTGAAAATTTGCCCGCGCTATATCTTAAGGATCTAAGCATAAATAAACCTGACCATTGGACCCACCTATCGAAGTTTTTTTTCGACATTTTCTCTTGACAGGCTTTCTATCAGCCCAGCAAATGTTGGAATGACTAAGCGGTCATCTGCATCACCTGTCATCTCCTTAATCAGCGAATAGCTTGAGCGAGTGTTAGTAAATTTTTCTTTTGTCGCTGTCGTCTATAAAATTAGTCCAGTGGGTTCTTCTCGCTCCAGACGTTCACTAGCACTGTAGCTTTTTTATACGGTCTTTAAAAAGGACTAACTAGCGTACCCATGGTTTTCCTGTTGTGAGTTTAACATCTTGAGCAATCCAATTGCCAACGGCTCTTCCCCACCAGTTTCTGTTTAGACGAATCACGTGTCCAGATGATTGTCGACATTTGGACGTGCATAATGGTCTCTCTCATTTTTATCATTGACGTAAATCGGTACTTTCGATCCCCTCTGTCACTCGCATGATTCGGGATGCTCTTAGCGTCGTCTTTTCAGCTGTTTGTTCAACGACGCTGCGTGGTCTTTCATTCTACTTGTATACAAGTTTCCAACACTTACGTTAAGACAGATATTATTGTGGAGTCAAAAGGATGGGCACGGAGTCGGGTGTTCTTTGTTCTCTTCACTACATCCTCGATGCTTTTGAGAATTCCCCAACCTGTTGGCTTCTTCCTTCATGATTTGGACCCCAAAAACTTTTTAATTATGTAGACTTTTTGACCTAGACACATGCAGCTGGACCATTAGGATATAATCGTTCTGTCATGCGTGAATGAGGCATACGAAACCAGTCCGTTACTCATGCACATTGTTTACGTGGGATTTAGTCGGAAACCAAAGAACTGTCAACGTTGGTGAGCCATCTGGCTAATGCTTGGCCTTACAGAAACAACTTCACCAGCAAAACGAAGATGGTATATTTGCGGACCCCAAAAACGCCTATCATACCTATCAGCATACCTAACACCTATCAGCACTCGATCAAGTCGGCTCCGCTATCTGATGTGAAAAGAATAGCGCGGATTCCTATGAACACCACCTTATGTCTCCACTTGGGCACAAGTGTTCTGTCGAGGTTGTTTCCTTCGGTTGGAATCCCGATTGCCCACTACTCGGCCACTGCTTGATAACCTGGTATGGTAATCCTATTCGATTATTATAAAAGGTTAAAAGGATAAGCGCTTGACGTTGATCAATCCCTGAAGGATGAGCCATGCATTTGACTTCATAAAGCATCGTTACAGGTGATTGAATGCATATATGACCTGTACAATGACTTGCTGTGGCCTACCGATGCATCGGACCAGTGGTGCTATCCTCCCATACAAGTCTGGTAAAAATTTGTCGACCTCGAACAGACGGAAGGCTTGGTGAGCTCAGGACGCGGGATCCACCCTATGTGTGTTGCAGCGTGCCTCTAACCACAGCGCTACACGAGTCCCGTCCAATCAGTATATGTTAATGAAATGTCTTTTCTTCTGGAGCAGTCTATCAGCCAATGAAACATTCGCATGCAAATTATCGGCACATGCACTTTTCATTCATCCAAGAGATCGTTATTAAATTCCATCACAACTAACTCAGTCAGACCTCCATTTCTGGCTGGGTCGCCACCGATGCGCCGTAATCCTGTATGTGCTGTTATTGCACAATTTGAATGCACTAAATTGCACTAAGTGTGTACTAGATCAACAGAAGCTCTTAGTTTGAACTGCACGGAGATTAAGCCAGATTTTCTTCATCTGATGTTCCCATGGTACTGTCGATCTTTTCGGCAGCTAAGTTTGCACAGAAAATCTAAAAATAAGGAGTTGCATCCTTAGTCCGTTAAAACCTTACTCTACAACGGTTTCAACTTCCGAAATCTTTTAAAATTCTCCTCTATTTTAGTTGTGGGGAATTCACGGAAAGTTGCTAAAGAATCAGCATCGACTGTTATACGAACGAATTTCAATTTTTGACCAGTGACTGTTTTCTACGTTACTCCAAGACATTGTGATGAATAGTGGATAATCTATGACATGGGCGAGCATAGAAAGAACCCACATGGACTTCATTTATATTAAGAAACTGACTGTGATAGGGTTACAAAATCTTTTTGTCCCCTTGTCCACTTCTCGACAATTTTTTTTTATCACACAGAAGCTGGAAATGCTCTAAAAACATGAAAGCATACATAGAAGAATTTACGCGATATGTGTGATATAAAGACACAAAAATTGCTGACAAAGTCGCAGGGAAATCGAATTGAAGAACGAGGAACAGCGACACAAAAGGACGTGCCATCTGTTAGGGCAGACCAGATGATATGAGTTGATTTCAATTCTCGGCGTATGCGGCGGAAATGCTTGCATCGTACAATACGGTCGCCAAGAAAAATTAAGACTCATTGGTGTTTTCCTTCTAATTCAGAAAGTTCGATGCTCAAAATGACAGAGTTGTTTCTATGGTGCTGTCTGTTCTTGTATTTTTCGTTCGTGAGTGCCGAAGACGAGATTCCTACCGGGCCACCCATTCCGGTCACTGTTAGGGAGCTGAAATCGAGTGATACTCTACTATTTGTGCAAGTTGTAAGTGATAACATCTTATGATAAATTTCTTATGTAAAGAGAAATTTGGCTATTGATGATCACACACCTTTTTGAAAGAGCTTATTATTGTTATGAAGTTTTGTGAATGAATAATGATGACCACGTGCTGATCATTAGGCAAGTTGGTTTTCTATGGATCAGAGGTGTCAGTTTACGCGCTGACTTATGCGATATCGATCCTAGTTGATATGATAAAGTCCATTTAACTTAGTAAAAGAAGTCACAAACCGTTCAGTATTCAGTTATACCTTGTATGGCAATGAGTGAATGAATAATGATGACCACGTGCTGATCATTAGGCAAGTTGGTCTTCTATGGATCAGAGGTGTCAGTTTACGCGCTTATGCGATATCGATCCTAGTTGATATGATAAAGTCCATTTAACTTAGTAAAAGAAGTCACAAACCGTTCAGTATTCAGTTATACCTTGTATGGCAATGAAGCGGTGTAAAAATATGAAAGAAAGATTAACATTTCCCAGAATATAAACTCTTTTAATTCTTCGTGAACGGACAAGAAGCGTGCGCTGACTTATGCGATATCGATCCTAGTTGATATGATAAAGTCCATTTAACTTAGTAAAAGAAGTCACAAACCGTTCAGTATTCAGTTATACCTTGTATGGCAATGAAGCGGTGTAAAAATATGAAAGAAAGATTAACATTTCCCAGAATATAAACTCTTTTAATTCTTCGTGAACGGACAAGAAGCGTAACTCATTCCGTTGAGGTTTGGCGGCATGGCGATCGAGCACCGACGATGACTTATCCAACTGACGTTTATCAAGAAGATGCATGGCCAAATGGATGGGGAGAACTTACACAGGTAGAATGCCGGTCTCACTATCCTGCTTTTGGTATTGTTTAAAAAAAGTAAATGGATGAGAGAAAAGGAGCTTGTGCTTACGATACGTAATTGTAGATGGGAATGCGTCAACAATACGCACTAGGACAGGTCCTACGAAGGAGATATATCGACATAGACGAACCGTTCATTAGCCACCGATACAACTCAAAACAGGTACATACTCCCACGTCCGACTTTCTATTAACCACGGCATTGATGAAATAGTTCTTTTTACTTCAGTTTAGCAAACACGAGGTGATTTTATTTCTTTATTTACGTACAAGCTGACGTTTCGGCGGATCTCTTTCGCCTTCCTCAGAACCTAAAAAGGTCAAGTTGACTGCATGCAAAAAGGTCAGTCTACATGGCCAAACACCTCCATAACCAAACAGAGAAAAATAGGCCTTCCTCAGAACCTAAAAAGGTCAAGTTGACTGCAATCTACATGGCCAAACACCTCCATAACCAAACAGAGAAAAATAACACCTCGTGTTTGCTAAATAAAAGTCAAAACAGATACATTGTAGTGTTTAATCGAGGTCATACTCTCTTAACTTGATTAAAGGGATCTTAATGTGACGGAGAGCATAGTGGAAGTGATATCGATCAACACATGTACGGTGCTGGTTGCCGCCCCAGGTTCACCAATCCTCTCATCCTTTCGGGGTCGTGAAATTCGTGCTCTACTTGTCGGGAAAAAAATCACTCTGTGCAATCCAATTTGGGACGCTCTCGCCCACCTATCCCAGGACTCCAGGAAGAATTGACTTGACCATCATTCTACAGCATAAAATGAAAATCCGTAGCAGCAGCCGAAGCCACACATAAAAAGTTGGAAGACCTTCGTGGATGATGGATGCTAGGAAACGAATCGAATGTGAGAAGTACTGACATCTGTACGGTAGACGTGAAGACGGGTCATATAAAATATAATTTGAAAAGGGAATCTTAGTGAATGTCTTGAAAGGAACACATTCCCAAAATCTTTTCCTAGGTTTATTTTCGATCGACAGACGTGAACCGGACATTGATCTCGGCGTACGCCAATATTGCGGGAATGTTCACAAGCGGTGAACCAGGGAAGGACTATCCAGCGCAGGAAAGGTCAGCGCCTACTCAAATCTAAACCACTCATTTCAGAAAACTTGCTTATTAATTGTTATCTTCAAATCTATCCTACCGCCTGCATTTGTAACCACCTGGCCCATTACTTAGGAAAGACACATTGAATATTTGCGAGCATTTATTACTGGGCTGTTGTGCGTTCATCAACAGAGTATGATGTTTACAAACAAACCAGTAGCAATCTTCTACGGATGGATAGAGTCTTCTTGTTCAGATGGAACCGCTTTCCAGAGAACTCAATAATTGTCTTGATTATTTTTATTTTGCTTGCCTTTTTTTTATTTTTAAAACAATCGTTATTTAACCTCGATGGTAGTAATCAATACCTTCTTGGATTGTTGAGCTAACACCAGACCAATAAAGATGTTTATTTGACTTCGGCTTTGATGAAGACGAGGACGTCGAAGCGTTAATCGAATAAACATCTTCATCAGTGATTAATTTTCTTACTTTTGTAGCATCCTCATGGGATTTGAGGAAGATGTGATGTTTACCAAAATGCTTTTTATCGGAGCAAAAGACAACTATTAGGCTTTGTTTGTTGTTTCTTTGTTCTCTCTCACCTAATCGAATAAACATCTTCATCAGTGATTAATTTTCTTACTTTTGTAGCATCCTCATGGGATTTGAGGAAGATGTGATGTCTACCAAAATGCTTTTTATCGGAGCAAAAGACAAATCCACTTCTTGTGGAATTACGCTTGACACTTAGACCTAACATCTGTATTACCACAGTTCACCGGATTTGTGTTGATTTTCAGTTGGCCGACTGGTTGGACTCCTGTACCGGTGCACACAATACCTCTAGAAGAGGACTATGTGAGTGCCAGAAAACTGGCTTGTACAACAACTGAACAACGAATTCGTCTAGGTTGGCAACGTTTTCGCTCCTTGTCCACGTGCCGAGCAATTAGATAACCAGCTGCGGAATAGCGATGAATTTCAAGCGATCAAGAAGAGCAATGAAGTAAGCAGTTTTCTTAACCGAGGAGCGATTTCTGCACTGAAGCTCTACCCGTGAGCACCATAATTTTCTTAACCGATGCCTGTCGACGAAGTACTTTTCTATACTCTCGCTAATTTTTGTAAATCCTGATTGAAAATGCTGAGCCTGTTTCAGGAGTTTCTACAATTTCTCAGCGAAAAGACTGGAATGAAAGTCGACTTGACGAATCTTTACCTTATCAACGACGTTCACTACATTGAGGTAACAAGCAAATTTTCGGCTTTCCGGGTTTTTTTTCGTCGTTTTAACAACCGCTGAAACTGAACCACTTAGCAAGGTGGGGCTCAAGATTATAGCAGTTTCACTTGTTAGCTTGTAAAAATCCTAGAATGATCTTGCGAATCTATATGGACTAAATTGGTAAAAGACCAGCTAAGCTCCGATAACTGACCTTTTGCGGTAATGCTGGCGATGTCGTCCTCAACCAATAGAAGACTTGTCTAAATACAAAATTATTAATTTTTGAGGAGAATCACTATTTAGTACATTATCATGTCTTGAGCCGAAGAGCAATTCTTTATTTCACGCCCATTTTAGCGTTTGTAGCGCAGTGATTAGAGGTACCCTGCAATGCCCATTTGGTCGCCTGTTTAATATGGGGCAACACGATTTCTTCCATCTAACCCAAGTTGGTAAACTGGTGCCGGATCGGTCGAGGAGGATGGTGGAACTAAATTGACACTTCGGTTGGCTACCGTAGGTCATTGTGTATGCTAGATATGCATCAATCACTTTCAACGAGTTTGATGAAGTTAAGCCCACGGTGCATTCCCAAGGAATTGATCAGAGCCGATCGCCTTGTCGTTTTTGTCCTTTATCATCCATTTTCTAATTCTTTCCGAACAACAGCGCGTTTTTTCAGTCAGTACATTGCCTTGCATCATTCATCGTCCACAAAAGTGTTAAGATTTCTTGAATAATGCTGGTTAGTCAATTTTACCTGAAGGCCATAAACAGTCTTTCTAATACGTGTCTTAGTGCAAGCAATTTGCCAATTGCACGCGATCTCCACTTTTTGTTTATCACAGGAATCCTTTTCCAATGAGTCTCGTAGAAATTTGCCAACCCTAAAGAGATGAGCAGCTTGGTCGGCACTGCACCAGGTCGAACTATTATGTGTTTCTTGCAGGTCCCATGTAACCGTTACGCTACCTACACCATGAAACCAATTGTGTACCCAGCTACACATAGTTTTATTTGCATAAGGTTTTTCGGTGCTCATTTCGCTATAATGCCTCTTTGGTCTACAATTTTTTGAGTCATTTCAAAACAAAACATGCATTTTCAGGAGTCTTCTTCTCAAAATAATTCATTTCAAGTTAGTGATATTTGTGAATTCGCTGGTTATGTCGTTTTATTGCAGACGATATACAACATGACCCAACCGGATTGGTTGACTCCAGAAGTGTCAGAGCGACTGCGCAATTTGACCCTAGTAGCTAACGAATACACGTATGGTATCGCCAAGCCCTATCTACCCGAACTCATTCGTCTGAGAGGAGGTATTCTATTAATCCAGAGTACTGTAGTTTCCAATTTCTAGCCTTTGACCTTCTCATCTTTTCCTTCAAGAAAGGCAGGTGTTTTTAGTAGCCTAGAAGGCATTCCGTTAAGTGGGAAGTTTGCAGAAGAATTCGAAAACGTGAAAAAAATTTTGATAAAATGGAAGTCACAAGTACTAGGTTTTACACCTTTTTTAAACGTGAAATATTCTCGTTTCCTAGGCTGTACCAAATTCTTAAAGATAAAACATTCGACGTTTCACTTCTAGGACGTCCGTGAAAGAAAATGTCCAACTTACCACATCGGCAACGCTTGTATAGTAAAAAGAAACACTTATCGATTGTCGGAGTGAAAAATTGTGAACTTTTGGCTTATTTTTGGTAGACGAAGAAAGCTACATGACAAGGCTGTTTTGGATCCAATTAAGACGCAAAATTTCCCAATTATAAGCTCATTGTTTTAATAGCAACCTAGTGATTCAGGATCGGTGCTTCGCTCAATTATGGATCTGATGGATCAGAAATTATATTGTCATCGATATGTCAGCGAACGTGATGGGTGTGATTGGATTCGCCCACTCAAGTACTACGCCTACTCAGCGGTAAGTGCACATTTTCACTTCTGGATGACCATCGATTGTGAGGATACTTCTGCTGCAAGGAAAGAACATCGTGCAGTTAAGGAAAACATGGTCACATTCTTTTGCGTGACCAAACTTATTCTTTTCGAAATTATATGAATTAACATCTTAACCGTTTCACTTACTGCCTACTATTGGAACAAACGCGCTATTGTTCTTTCCGGGGAGTAACGCGATAGAACTAGCTGAGAGACAAGCGAAACGAAGGACCCGCATGATGTGGTTGTGAACGTGTTGCTCTCCGGGAAGGACAATAGCGCGTTCGTTCCCCACCATAGACACCTGCGGTGCAGAGTTTTGCAAACATCTCAGCATCGTTGTAGTTATATATGAATTGAATAATTGTTGTGTATTCTGCGGTGGGAATCGAATACGCTATTACTCTTTACGGAGGCTAATGCGTCCATTACCGCACCGTGAGGATCATTAGTTTCTCCTTTCTCTCAGCGAGGCTTCTATCTTATATACAATATGCGTACGTGTACATGTATTTCAAAACCGAGTTCCCAATAGCCTCAGCTTGATCAACGTATATCTATACTTATACTTACGCATATCTATATAGTAAGTGGTTGAAGACAAACATGGCTTGGCAAGTTTCTTTGCAAGCCAACCTAACAATTTTAGACTGCTTCTTCCAAATTTCTTTTCCAATCTACGATAAAAAATAACAAGAAATCATCCTGCTCTCTTTAGTATTCCAACATTTGCTGAAGTTCGGCTATTTCTAGCAAAATAAAGATGGAAATCATTAATAAAGTTGGAAAAACCATCTGGTTAAGACATTGTGGTTTCCTGAAACCCTGAGGTCAGCCTGGCCAAGGTCTGCTCCAGGTCTACACCACCACAGGCAGTCGTAGCTTTTGTTGATCAGAGGGAGCTTTGCCACCACATGACTTTGATATGAGAACGCTGGTAGATCCTGGTATCGGTTTACTTTTAACTAGGCTTCTTAATGGAAATGCCGGACTCCTCTTCAGCTTGGGAGACCCTGCCAGGAGACGAATCTCCTTTACATCGCAGTCCCCGCTGCACATCGCATCCCGACACGCAAGAACACCTCCCAACCAGATTCCACGCTGGCGTATTTTCTCGAGAGTTTCTTGAGACAGACTTCTCTTGGTGACCTTCGAGCTCTCAGCTTTCATGGCGCTAACGTGAAGATGTTCAATGAGCCGATCATATTCCTCGTCGATGTTGTCGACAACGGCATCTTCCCAACAGCCGACTAATGAGTTGAATAAGTCCCAGTTTGTGGTGGTTCTGGGACATCGGTTTTTGAATTTAGCGGCTTTTCCTCCTTTTCGCGAAAATAAAATCTCGCACGAAGGAGACTGGAGACGGTCTGATCCCGTGTAAAATTTTGGGACTTCCATGACTGCTTCTATCTCAGTTGAGTCAAAGGCCTTCTCTACGGGAGGTGGACGTGGTTATCGAAGAGATCTGCATAGCAATCGTGGATGATTTTCTCCATTGCCTTTCTGGACGCTGTTATTGTTCCATCTGGGCGTCGGAGTGCAATCATTTTGTTCTTGTAATTGGCGATGCTTCGGCGGGCTTTGCGAATGCTTTTCCCAGCCTCTGCAGCTTCGACCATTACTGCTGCTCTTCTCTCTTTAAGATCGTCTCTCATCGCCTGTTTGCACTGTTTCGCAAGCTCGGACGTTAGTTCGCGGTTGCTCGCAGCTCGTGCGTTTCCACGCTGGCGTATTTTCTCGAGAGTTTCTTGAGACAGACTTCTCTTGGTGACCTTCGAGCTCTCAGCTTTCATGGCGCTAACGTGAAGATGTTCAATGAGCCGATCATATTCCTCGTCGATGTTGTCGACAACGGCATCTTCCCAACAGCCGACTAATGAGTTGAATAAGTCCCAGTTTGTGGTGGTTCTGGGACATCGGTTTTTGAATTTAGCGGCTTTTCCTCCTTTTCGCGAAAATAAAATCTCGCACGAAGGAGACTGGAGACGGTCTGATCCCGTGTAAAATTTTGGGACAACAGCGACATCGGTTAGGCAAAACTTCCTATTTACTATGATGTGGTATTTCGTTATGGTACTCTCCATGTGGAGATTCCCACGTCCATCGTCCAATATTTGCTGAAATCCGGCTATTTCTAGCAAAAAAAATGAAAATGTTTAATGAAGTTGGAAAAACCATCGAGGGTAATGAATCTAAAGTCACCATTCTAAATGTTCTGAAATTAGTGGCGTGTTTTGGACGTATTTTACACATGTGACAGCGCAACGGAAAATATCTGTCGGGTTTGTTAGTTATAATCATCAATAGGATGATTCTTAATTGATAGCCTCATTTCTACGAGTCTCACAGAGGTTTCGCTGTTCATTGTGCAACTATGATGTCGAAGGGACTGCTGCCGTTGAGGAAGTCCGCTATGGTGTTTGTGCCGTGCTTATTCACCGCCGATGTTCGTCACCTACGGAACACCTATCCTCCTCGACACAATGTTCAACCCTCTAGAAGGGGTTCACAGATGTAGTGATTGTGTAAAAGTAGAGATCTCTGTAAAAGCATTCTGTTTTCGTTTTACTTTCGTCGGTTAGGTTTTATGATATGCAGAGTGCGTGCGTGTGTGTTTGTGTGTAGATGTTAAAAACGTTCATAGCTCTTTTTTTCGCCTTCGGACGAGAATAGTTGGGTCAATATTGATATGCGATTTTATTAGGTCTAATGCTAAAGTAACCTTACAACATTAAAATTCGAAAACCTCTTGAGTAATTTACATATCTCAGCTTCAAGAAACAACCGCAAACGAACTATTTATTCCTCTGATAATAGTCGCAGTAGGTTTGATAATGCACCAAAAACATCTAGGGTCACAGTACTTGGAGGCGTGACCCTACCTGAAAACGCGCGTTCACTACTTGAATTGGGTCCAAGTTTTTCACCATCACAACCCATTTCTAAAGTAACTGTGCGTAGGATCGCATGCAACTTGTATGAACTTCAAGATCGACTCCGCTATGAAGGATAAAGGACAAAGCTCCCGGCGTTAATCAATCCCTGAGGGATGCGCCATGCATTCGACTTCATTAAGTATCGTTGGAGGTGATTGAATGCATATCTGGCCTTTACAATGACTCGCGGTGGCCTGCCGATGTATCGAGCCAGTGTTGCTATCCTCCCAGACAAGTCTGGTACCAATTTGCCGACCCCGGAGGGATGGTAGGCTTGGTGAACCATGGGTGCATTCCACGTGCGTGTCGCAGTGGCGCCTCGAACAACTACACTACACGCGCCCCTATATAGGGGGGACTCCGCTATAAGGCAAAAAAGAAACACTAAATAAAAATGAAAACGAAGAAACGGTGCTATTACCACCATCTCCTTTCCCCAGAGCGTTCTTCAGACAGCAGCCCCAATGTCGAAATTGATACAAAGTTTCGCATGTTTTCGGACGATGTTCTCAAAACCCTTTCTCATTATCGCGATAGAAAGTGCATCTCTAATTTTATAGCTGCGCAAAATGTGGCATACGAGAAATTAGAGAATTAATAAATTCAAAGACCATTAGATTATCAGTTAGTGATAAAGGGGGAGAGCTCGTAGTTATTCCTCGGCAGTTAGATGTTAAGATAACGGAGGAACATCGTAAAGGATGTCACCCTTTATCGGCCATCGTCTGAAAAGAAATACAAAAGACAATACCGAAAACTAAACAGTGAATGGGTCACAATAGCAAAGGCGGCGGGCTTAAAACCATCCGTTATTTCGCATTTTAAATTAGATCGACCAACATGTCTCGTTGTATACTTACCTATTAAAACACATAAGTTAGTATCAGCTGCTGATCTTGCGTCTACCAATCCACTCTCCTACAAGGTTAGACCCATTATCAGCTGTGTAGACGGGCCAACCGATAGAATAACATAGTTTCTAGGCCGAGTACTTACCCAACTGCTTAGCCATATTCCAGCTCACCTCACGAACACCCAAGTGTTCCTAGAACGTCTACATAACGCGTCTCCTAACAACGCGTACGTGATGGAGTCTTTCGATGCTTCCGCGCTCCACACCAACGTATCGAATGACGCAATGCAAGCCATCCACGAACTTCTTGTTGAACATGAAAGAGGAATACACATGCATGGCTTGTCTATTCAGCAGCTTATGGCTCTCTTAAAAGAGTGCCTAAACTGCACGATCTTCAGATGGTCTGGGAAATATTACGCACAAATGAGAGGGCTGGCAATGGGACAGCGGTTGGCACCAACTCTCGCCATTGCGTTCATGTCCAGAATAGAAGCCCCGGTTATCGACCTCGGGCCGCTACTCTACTGCAGATGTATAGGTGATTGTTTTGTCATCTTCTGTACTTAGGTGGAGATGGACAAATACTTTGAATTATTGAATGAGCAGTCTGAGCATATTAGATTCACTCGTGAAAAGCCGAAAGAGACCTGGCTTCCATTTGTTAACGTTCAAATCAACTTATCAAACAGCGGTTACATGACAAAGTGGTACCGAAAACCAAGTAAAAAAAAATCCTGGTTCATTTCCATTCTTCCCATCAACCACATACAGAGAAATACTTTTGAGAAATACGTCTCGTACAGGTACAGGTACCTCTGTGTGCGCAACCAGGGAACTGAAGGAAGAATCACGCGAATTGGTTCGGCAAATAGCCATCTCCAATGGTTACGAAATAGTTACCGCATGAGGTAAGTTCAGAAGGAGAATGACACGCCGAAACGAAACACTTGGTCAAAAGAAGGTCCCGTTTATGATGCCCTTTATTAGCGATGGAGTAAATATAGATATAAAGCGATGCCTAAAAAGGGCAGCTCTAGACAAATCGGTGAGAAAGATTATGGGCATTTGGTCTTTGAACGACCAATATTGTCTGATTGCGGGACGTGGAAACAATTTAAATACTAGCCGTTTCAGTTCCCATAATCGACTTTCTATTAACCTCGGCATTGGAGTATGAATACTTTGTTTTCTTGTTCTCAATATCCTCGCACAGGAAACTAAGACACCAACGCGCAAACTCTTAGAGGCTTTTTGGATAAATGGCAAAAATCCCGCAATGATTAGCAGGGAGTAATGCCCAGAGGTTACAGGCGACCTGGCCCCGTATCTTTGGATCAATTTCTGATGTGGGGTGGTGCAGTCATCAACCATGCGCGACTATAATCAGCTGTTCTACCCTTCCTCATTGGAAGTCATGTAAAAAGCGGTGAGTTTTTCGAGAAGCTGTTGATCATGTAATTGCCATGAAGTTTTTCGTCTTACTGTAAGTGTTATTGAAGTGTTTGGCCTAATAAATTGTATATCAGTATACCCTTCCCGGCTCTCAAGAAGGCGATACTGCCGAAACGTCAGCTACTGTTGTGTTGTATTGTATTGTGTGTTTTTCTGTGGAAGTAAATGTATGCTGTATAACAACCTCGAGATTGCTGAACAAAAAAACAACGTATTCATACTCTAATACCGAAGTTAATAGAAAGTCGATCCTGGGAAATTTTCATAGCTCTTTCCTAACTTTCACTTAGTGTGCTTATGCGTTGCTTCGAACAAAAATTTGTCCTACAAATTTTCTTTCTCCCTTTTTGCACCCATGGGTATTCAAAGACATCAGCTACCACTCTTTGTCGATGTTAACGAAGGATGGGTAGATAGCGCAGTGCCAGTGATGCTCGATCATCGCGAGCAGGATTCTAGTTCGATCCCACAGTCCGGCGTCACGAAAACTCTGGGGTCGGCAATTTACCACCGGGTTTGTCTCAGAGAATAGAAGCATTGATAGATCGGTAAGCCACCGCAGCTCATTGTATGAGCTAGATATGCATTCAATCAAGTCTAATTATGCTTAATGAGATGGAGTGCTTAGAACCCTCAGAGGTCAATTAATACTGAGCTCTTTGTCTTTTCTGGTTTATTAAAGTAATCTGACCAGAGTTATCTTTACCACTGGTCATATATAGTAATTAAACCGTATAGTGCGTCCTATGCTGTACCCAGGAATGCATGTAGCGCAGTGGTTAGAGGCGCCCTGCAATACACATTGGTCCGACTTCACGCACCAGGCTCTCCAAGCATTCCATCCCTCCGCAGTCGGCAAATTGGTACCAGACCTATCTGGGAGGGGAGCAGCACTTGCTCGATGCATAGGTAGGCCAACGCAAGTCATTGTAAAGGCCAGCTACGTATTCAATCACCTCTAGTAGTGGTTGACAAAGTCGAACGCATGGCCTATCCCGAAGGGATTGATCAACGCCGTGAGCCTTATCTTTTATTTAATCTTTATTCTGTAGTTTCCTTCTCATCCTTCGGTTACGTTTTTGCAGATTTTCGATGGGGATCATGAGAGATTCATCTTTCCAATGGTGACCAAAAATTGTTTTAAACTCCTTATTTTCTAACGGGATTGGAACCTATGAAATTCATTTTCTCACCAGAAACTGATAATTGTGGCTTTTCCGATCGGCGTAATGAATTTATGGTAGGCACAAATATGAAAATGCTTAAAAATGTTAAAATACAGTGCACGTTTCTTGAAAAACTGGTAAAAAAAGAGCTACCAGAACTATGGTGGGATTCCCAAGACCGACTTTCTATTAGCCCGGGTGTTGATTGATATCTGCTAAGGTTATGAAAATGTTGCCGGAGTAGATCGCATGTTAACTTGACCCTTCTGGGCTTTGAAGAAGGCGAAACCCCCGAAACGTCGACTGTTGCATGATAATAAATCCTATAATATCAACCTCGTATTTGCTTATTGAAGAAAAGCAGCGACAACTAGGACGAAAATGTTCGAAAAACTAGGGAAGTATACATTGAGTGATCTAGAGGGTTCATAAAAAGCATAAGACGTAGACATTACTGGAGAAAGTGCTTAGGATGTCGAATTAGATCTTGAAAACTGGAAAAGAATGAGTGGGGTGATTTTCTAAGCACAGATCTTCTGCACCGGCTGCATTGAGTTCAATGCACAAGGAGCGGGGAAGAGTTGTTTGTCGTAGCGGATGTGTTAATAATTGATTATTTTCTCGATCCAGAAAATTATTTTGTACTCATTCCCAGATTTCTGCCACCTAGTTCGACGTTTACACTTTGAATAGTTGAGAAATTTCAACCGATGCTTGCTACATAATGTAGTTCACTACAGCACGATACAACGGTGGCAGCTTTGTTGACGACGTTCGGTGATGAACAAGCCGTGATACGTGGTGGGTTGCCTAAGTACACGGCTTCGGTGGCCGTCGAGCTTTGGATGTTAGAGGAGGGGCCGGCTGTTAAGGTAAGAAATGATCTCGAATAGACGTCGAGCTATCTGTTTATATTAAGTTTGAGATTGAAATCCAGGTGTTTTCAAATGAATATGCTCACTTCAAATAAGCTAAGCATTGTTTTTACGTTTCTGCATAGATGGAAGTTTTTTCCAGTCTAGAGATCCATCCGTTCCAGATACTTTTCCATGGAGCTTTTCATCACAACTACCACACAATCACTCATCTTACTAAGGGTTGTCCTGAAGACAACGAATTCTGTCCCTTAAAGGTTAGTTTCGGTTCTGTCGTTCCGTTAACGTCAGCATCATTCTTCAAAATTTTTTTGAGGGGAATTGGTTTTAATGATTTTAGAATTTCTTTTTGCACTCTTTCCAACCGAATAAAGTGATGGGACCGTAAAAAGCTGCGAACAATGAGTACTAACTTTAACTTAGGATTTTCTCGTTCTCTTCAGTCACTACTCTTTTGTGCCAGGTGTTCGAGAGGCGCAGTCATATGTTCATTCCGGTCAACATTAGAGAAGAGTGTCGATTAAGAAACAAGAAAGCACATCAGATAAGCAGGAGCCGAAAACTGAAGTGGCGGCTTGAATAGTGCAAGTTTCGGCACTGTCTGCCGGCCTGCCACTCATCATAAAAACCGCTTTTTTTTTATCACAGTGGTGCCAGTTTTGTTTTTTCTTATTTATGGGAGGACATGAAGATATTAACGCTCTCAGTTGTTGACAGTTGTTTGAAACCAATGCGACATACCATGAAAGAGAATTTAAAGCTGAAGTACGATGTTGTTAAAATACGCGTTGCTTTTCTGAAAGCTTGCAAGGTTACTTTAACTGACTTAAAGAAGGTCTAAAAATAGTGAAGAAGGATGGCAGGAAAGGAAAACTTGTAGAACAGCTCGTACCAAGTAATTTTTCTTGTTTCTTTCTTCTCGTTGTGGGAATGAGAAGTATTGGGGAGGCGAGGCATTTTGGTACATAGTCCAGCGTTTAGCTTCGTATGCAAGTAGCAGTCAGGCATAGAGGTCTATTTATATTTCTACACATCATTGTGACGGCATTTGTCGCTCAGTGGTCATAGGTGCCCTGCATTAAACATGTGGTCTTGATTCGACCATGTGCTCCAAGTCACCAAGCTTTTCATCTGTACAGGATCAAAAAATCACTACCATCTGGAAGGATAGCAGCACTAGATTATTATATCGGTGAGCCACCACAAGTCACTGCATAGATTGGATATGTGCTCAACCATACCTAACGATGTACAATAAAAGAGCATCTCTCAGCGATTGACCAACGCCAATACCGTTGTAGATTATTGTTTTGTTAAGCTTACTTCCTTGAAAACTTTAACGGTTTGTCTTCCATGGCAAATCGTGCGGTGCGCAGCAGTTTTCTTCTAGAACTGTATTTTATTGGTTGAGCAAGGTTTTCTTCTTTTAGCGTTTAGATAAATCCACACCACAGCGTTGACAGGTCATTGGAACCAACTGTATGGAAGTGAGGTCCACGGGTGAGTTCAACAGCTGACGACGAGATTCCTGGCGTTCGTTCATTTACTATTTACCATCAGGGACATGGAAATCTGAAATCCAATAGAATCATCTTCAAGCAATTGCTGAAAGCAGCTCCGAAGTGTGCCTAGGATAGGTTAAGGACAACTGGCATTAAGTGCGGAGCTAAAATTTTCAGGAACGAGGCAAAATCCTGAGTCAGAAGAGGGCAGTCTTTATCCAACTATTTTTGGAGTTAGACGTAGGCATGGAACTTTAAAAGATGACGGCACAATCTCAAACAATTGTGTTTTGTTAAGATCAATGTGTATCTTTAGCTTTAGAATCCTTCTGAAATGTAAATTAGTAGACCCTTTGGCTGGAGGCGCCACTGCCACACACACGTGGTCCTCGCGCCCATGGCTCACCAAGCATTCCATCCCTCCGGGATCGGTAAATTGGTACCAGAGTTGTCTGGGAGGATAGTAGCACTGGCTCGATACATCGCTTGGCTACCGCGAGTCATTGTAAAGGCCAGATATGCATTCAATCACTTCCAACGATGCTTAATGAAGTCGAATGCATGACGCATCCATCAGGGATTGATCAACGTCGAGTGCTTTACCTTTTAGCCTTTTATCGCAAAGGCAGAAGGTGGATCCGCCGTGGTTCAAAATAAAGATGGATTCTGGAAAAATTCTCCAATGCACGAGTTGCAAGGTAGGCAGGTTATGATCCTGTGATTAAGTTGACCTATGTATTCATGAAATTTTCAACCTTTGTACTCCATCGTAATACGATACGTTTCTCTGGTGGGAAAATGCAAGGATGATGTGCTAGACTATCTAAATTCGAACACCTGAACAAATAGCATGCTTGAATTTACATTGTAGAATTAATCTTCAAAACTGACAAAAACTGATAAGGTGAAATACGTATCCTCCTCGGCGTGATATCGATACGGATGAAAATGACTCTGGAAGAAATCGAAGTGAAGATGCAGACGGTCCTCTGCATTTGTGGATTGAGCGAATAGTAGATGTATGACAGCAGTTACCTGATTAGCATAACCACGTCAACCTGCATGTTCTGTTCTCGTTTTCGAGTGTTTCACCGAATACTGCCAGTGTAAGATTGATCGGAGTCGAAGGTTCACAGGTGGTTATCTCTCAATGTGGTTGTTCACTGCTGCATCGAGTCGAATCCCATGAGCTAAAGCATCGCTCGAATTAAGAACCTTTCTTAGTGGCGCCCTTTGATATATGACGGATGTTAATCTATTGCTGCTATTTAATTCGATCTGCTTTTTGGTGGCAGTGCACCCTGAAGAAGACGGTATTTCACTGGCTGGCACATGGTGAGATTTTTCGTTCGATTAGTGGTCCACTTGGCTGGATTAGACTCTATGCGACAGCAAGCACCCATGTCGTGAGGATGACCACTTGTGCATGTGGACGATCAACTCAGATCAATCCATCTCTGAAGCATCCGAAGGTTTCGGAACGCTAGCCGAATAAGCACTTTTATATCAACCTCGTTTCAGGTCAATAATCCAGAGCAACGCTGCTATTTTTTGCTACAACGTAGAGTTGTTGAATGAAGAGGTGATATTCCTTAACTAAACAGCCGATAATGGTATTTTGAAGAGCTAAGCAGAAGTTACCTGTTAATTTGGAGATTATCTTTCTTCCATCTACAAAGAAATAGGAGGTGGACGGCGGAGGGGTGACCACGTTTATTTGAAGGACTGCCCAACCTACCAATGACGTAGTTAGACCACGAACCAGGCCAACCAAGCCTCTCATCCCTTTGGAGCAATGGACTTTGGTAGCAAACTTGGCTATGGCAAGCCGACTCACATAGGTACGTGGGAAAGCCCTAGCAGAGCTGCCTCATATTCCAGGGAGAATCGGCTGAGCCAACACCCAAAGACATTCGTGACGAAGACCAAAAAATGTTCAAGCAGCAACTGATGCCACATGCAAAAAAGTTTCATGGTGGGCTGTAGAACGAATCGAATACAAGATATGCTAGAATCTTCACAGTGTGATGAACTTAATGTCGGGTCATACAACAATGTATGAATTTAAAAAGAAAAACTTACACGAAGTAACTAGTCATCCAATGCTGATGGGATGGCATATTTGTCCTTGCTGATATCAGCTTGAAAAAGGTACGTAGAGCTCTCAATAATGTAAGAAGAAAGTCATGCGTACTCCTTCTCCTCTGCATCCTCTGCGGACGTAGTGGCTGTTCCTTCTGCATGCCAGAGATCAAAAAATCATTATTTTGGAAAGAGAAATGTTATGGAAGGCGTTATGGATGTCGTTTCTTCATTTTGAAGGTTTCGACCAACACAGCAACTATTTTTTGGTCAACACATTGGTGACGACACCAGTGATATATGACTCATTGTTTTCAACTGTAGTTGGTCCGCGTAAGTCAGCTACGACCCATCCGGTTTTCAGCCGTTTACTTTTCCGCACAGCTTTTTTACTACACTTTTGCACTCATTCGGTAGTGTCCCTAAAGTTGTAGTAAAGCAGGCCAAAACCACGTTTAATTTTACCGAAGGAAAAAACCCTTCCCAAACAGCTCGGCCCTTTGATATTCGAATCCTGCGATGGGCTCCAGCACAACTGCTGTAGTTAGTTTGAAACTCTTGCATACTTTTTCGCCATGACAAGATGATAAATCGCTGTGGAAACTCTTGCGGACGTGTTCTTGATATGCGGAAAGGTTAGGCGTTTTTATAACTACGACAATTCTGCCGTCTTTACAGTTTACAATCTTCACAGGTGCACATTTAGCAAAACGGAGCAATGTTTGAGCACATAATGGATTCCCTGTTGTTATGTCCATATCGCTTCACCGATATAGTGACCGCCGTAGTCCATAAATTTGTGGAAGAACCTAGAATTTTTGTAGTTAACACCTTTACAGGCTATTTACACTAATCTCTCAGTCCGTCCAACGCACTCTACTTGCACGTCGTTTGCACACAATTGTAACTACGACAATTCTGCCGTCTTTACAGTTTACAACCTTCACATTCAACCCTAAAATCAATAGGTCTAAAACTAATCCTTGTTGTGGTAATTACAGCGAAAACCTGGCAGAACCACCCAGTGCAGTGGCTGCATCTGTCCATCGCCGTACAAACAGACATACCTCTTGTTCCATTCGTTCTCTTAATTAGTAGTGATTATTTGCCCGACGTATGTGGTCGTCAATTGATGCCTTCAATTCATGAATGCTCGATTCAGCGCGTCGTTCCTACTTCCCTTACGCACCTCTGCCCTCCTCGATAGGAATTTTTCAGCGGCCCTTAAGATTTAAATTATGTGGTTTATTCTTAGCGTCATTTTTTTGATCGTTGAAAAATGTTCTATGTTCTCGTCTTGTGTTTCTTGTTTTATGTTCGTTGCGTGATTGGGGTAGACGGCTGTGTTGACAGATGTGAGAAAGAGGCCTCATCCATCAAATAATCACTTAGACCGAGCGGAATCCCACCAAAGTTATTTCCTGGATGAGACAATGGAGCCAATGAATAGGTGTAAATACAATTATGGCCATATTTTATTACTGTTTAGTGGCGAAATACTTCACTTGTCAAGTTGACCGGGCCACCTGTTAAGTAGCGATTTTGCGGAGATTGCAGAAAAAAAAAACGCCGACATAGTACGATCGTCGTCAAGTTGTTTGCTAATTGATTCCACTACTTCGCCACAAGAAATGTTCCTCATTTCGTCGATGTGTTGCTCATAAACAACTCAGATATCTGAGCATACGAGATCGAGCACTCATGATAGGCGCTTCTTGAGTTCGAAAATGTTAAACGCACATCAGGAAGACCACTGATCATTTGGTCGGAAATCCACTCAGAGATTCTAGAAAAAAGAAATAATTCTCTGAGAATACCTAGAGGGTGGGCGCATGTGGCGCAGTGGTTGGACGCGCCACTGCGACACGCACGTATCCCTGCGCCCATGGCCCACCAAGCCTTCCATCCCTCCGGGGTCGGCAAATTGGTACCAGACTTGTCTGGGAGGATAGCAGCGCTGGTTCGATACATCGGCAGCCCACCGCGAGTCATTGTAAAGGCCAGATATGCATTCAATCACCTCGAAGGATACTTAATGAAGTTGAATGCATGGCGCATCCCTCAATGATTGATCAACGCCGAGAGCTTTATCCTGTATCCTTACCTAGAGGGTGCGAAACTCACTGAGCCGTTTCCAGCGCTACAGAGACAGAGAGTTTAATGATTACCACTTCATAGCGCAGATGATGGATGGTATAGGCTATGTCAGTTGTATCTTGGACCGAAAAGGTGAGTGTTTGGCTGGCACTGAGCTCTTCCGACCCAGCGCTTTGTGGTTAATGGAAGAAATCACCACCAAACGCTGCCTTCTCCGTTTTGAGACATAACATCTGTACGGCTTCTTATAATGCCCAGCGCATCCTCGCCATATCATTTATTGTCCTCCCATATATTTTCGGTCTTCCGAAAACATTTCATTTGAAAATGTGACCTCTCCAGAAGCCAGTGATAAGGTGATACTATAGGAACGTTGAATTGTGCTATGTCTATAATCGTGAACACGATTGCGAAAGAGGAATATTGCTAGAAAGGCCATTTCTGGAAGTCGTAGCGCTTTGAATAAGGACGTTTCGAACGAACTGAATTTTCAATAAAACCACTTGTAGTACACAGACAAACAATGAGTTACAGTGACGCTATTACGGTGCGTTTTTTTTTTGAAATGCGGAATTTTGTAGAGATTCACGTCAAAAGGCAAATATTTTCAGCCTTCAGAGGTTCCCCAAAAACATCAGAAACGAATCGAAACAGGAGATTATTGCACTTCGAGAATTCCGACAAATTGCTTATTCCGGAAGGAAATAGGCATGGGCTTTCTCATGCGAGACTCTCATAAACAGACTTCTGATGTCAAGTTGGAAAATTTTATCGTTTTCCATTATGGCCATAAAGTAGTTGCAATACCGAATGCAAGTCTTACCCGAAATATAGACCTAACAATCTTCAGGTGTACTTAACGCATAGAACTCGAATCTGGTTCTTCTCAAACTGCTGAGACAAAACAACTGGTTAAGTAGAAAACGTGATTGAATTGTAGAGGAAACTTTACGGCATCCATTTGGAAGTAGGTATGATTCGTTAAACTATTATTTGATTTTCAAAGCTTTTTAGAAGTAAATTGCGAAGGAGGAGCAGAAACGAAACTTAGTTTCCTAAAAGTTGCTGGCAAATTCCATTCCGACAGCCACAGACATCAGAAACGTATTCTAGACATTACCGTGTTCACTGGGAGAAATACCACTTTTTCGCTGGCTTTCATTTTCGAAACAAGAACTTCGAAGAGAAACGTCGTGCAAATGATGCCCTTGGTGGGCTTCAGGAAATCAGAACTTCATCGGGATAAAACAACAGTGCTTACATATTCCAGAAAACGATTTGTGTAATGCTTTCTGCTGCAATTAATATTGAGCTGAGATATATGGGTTTAAATTTGAGGTTAACAGTCATTTTGGCACTATGTGAGTGGAAAGCGACTCATATGAAACCCCAATTGTTGAGAAGAGAGACTAGCGGAGGTGAAGCTGCGTTGGAATTGGAAAACGTGAGTCGCCATCGGTTAATGAACATAGTGTTTCGGATTGTGCAGGCTCTAATGGTGATAATGTGTTGATTCTGTCCTGAATTGCCTTTTCACTAGTAAGTTATGTTACAGTTTACAAAACTTTAAAGAAATACATGATCGTCACGACTAAATCATGCTGGAATAGAGTGTTCCATTAGAAAGCCTGTGAACACTCAGTTCCCTCAGATCCACGCAAGAGCTCTATAGCACATCGAGTGGACAGACATTCAACGACGCTCATGAAAAAGAGGACGCCAATCTCCAAAAAGCTACGGAAGCCACATGGGAAAAGTTCAGAGACCTGCTTAGATGAAGGGTGCTGGGAAAGCAGCGGAATACACAGAATGTTGGGATCCGCGCAGTAAATGTGAAAACAGGCAGTGTAAAATGTGAGAAAAAATGGAAATATTTGCCACTACACTTCTCAGTGACAAGGATTATTCCATAAAATCTGGTGAAGAAATTCAGCTCATGTCAAAAAATTGTTCGATCAAGTAGACTCTGATGTGGGGAGAAAATATAAAGTGGGAAGTGCTCCAAATTTGCCTTATCGCAAGTGTATCAATAGCGCTCTTAATTCCAACTAAAGAAGGTCCTGCTGAGATTCTCCTTCCTTTACTCCCATTTCAATTGACAGTGGCGAAATAGCATGGTATTCGTAATAAGTGAAAGTTGTCTGCACCACGTGCTACTTGCCGAATTGTAAATTGTACTAAGTACACTTGAGCGGGTGAGGGATTCTGATTCGACAGTGATTTGTTACAGGCTATTTCCCGCTCCTTTTTGACTAAGGAGTCTGGCAGAATTACTATGCAGGAGACAAGGCGGATGATTAGTCTTCACAATGAATGGTTAATTTGTGGATGGGAGAGCAGGTCTCTCACTTGGTGCTCAGTCATCGTTAGCAAAATTCACAATCTCACCTCTACGTCTTAGAAATCTAATAACGTTAACATGTGATTAAAAAATTGTCATACGATGCTTTCTTCCTTAGTACTCGAGCCTTCTATTCTGTTCGCGGACTGCCAGTTATAATGGTGGTCCTGATGGTCTTTCTTCCTAATTCGTCATATATGTCGCAACCTCCATTGCTATATAGCAGCTATCATCTTTAACTCTTAAAGTTTACCTATGTGTTAGCCCGTCCATTTAATGATCTGCCGTATTTTTCTCTCGCTGAAATGTCGAGTGGTGGTCAGGTTTTTTTTTTTGAAATTTTACAATAACTGCGCTAAGGTTTCCCACATCTCGGACAGATGACGCGGCCAGCCAGGAGTAAAGAGTGTCACCCAGTGCTCTCCCAAGGCATTAGTGGTTGCAACAATAAGCCGTCGCACGACCTATCAAGGCGATAAAATTAATTGTATTAGGTAGACTAGTGGTTTTTTTTTCTTCTCAACAGTTTATCGCCTCATCGTGGCAGGGAGGTGTCCCAGGGTGTCGGGCTGCGATGTACAGAGAGGGATTAATCCCCCAGCAAGGCGTACCATTCTGGGAAAGAGTCCAGAGATCTACGCTTCTAGCGATAGTAGACCAGCTAAAGGTAAACCGATACCAAGATCCGTTACCGTCCTGGTATCAAACTAGCCGCATGGTGCTAAATCTTCCTCTGATGCACAAGGGCGGCGAATGCCTCTGGTGGTAACAATCTGGGTCAGACCTTGACCAGGCTGACCTCTGTACTCCAGGGAACCGCAACGGCTAAACCAGCAAAGCTCCGAGAAAATGGAAATTATGCTGGGATCCATACAATCAGTGAAAATGGGACATCAAGTACCCAAGTAAGTATATTTGTCACTCAAGAGACCGACTTTCGATAAACGTGCTCATAAATAATCGATGAGTCAGTCAGTCAGTCATTTATGAGTTCTTGTGAACTGATATTATTGAGCTGATGTGAGGTTGGTATAAGATGCCATTGTCGTTATTGTAGTTGTTAGTCGACGGCCAACGTTTCGGCGGTTTCGCCTTCCTCAGAGACGTCCTGTTACGGGTGAATGTGACAGTCCCACTCATAACAGCACTGCTCTGAGGAAGGCGAAATCGCTGAAACGGCAGCCATTGAACAATAACGACAACGACGACGAAAACAATAACAATAACAACAACAACAACAACAACAACAACAACCACAACAACGACGACAGCAACGGCAGTTTATATCCACCTCACATCAACTTAACAAGGTCAATTCATTATAACATATAAATAAGTATATTAGCAGTTAATTTTTTTATTTGCTGCTTGCTACAATTTTTACTGCAGGTTAAATAAAAGGATGAAGCTCTCAACGTTGATCTATCCCTGAGGGATGCGCCATGCATTCGACTTCATCGCTGGAGGTGATTGAATGCACATCTGCCCTTTACAATGACTCGCGGTGGCCTGTCGCTGTATCGAGCCAGTGCTGCTATCCTCCCTGACAAGTCTGGTACCAATTTGCCGACTCAGGAGGGATAGAAAGCTTGGTGGGCCATGGGCGTAGGAATCGATTCCACGTGCGTGTCGCAGTGGCGCCTCCAACCACTGCGCCACGCGGCAGGGTATTATGCGAAATCAACAGCAGTAATACTGAGATCTCTGTAAAACTCCGGCCATCAAGTGTTTGGCGTGGGGATCGAACATGTTATTACCCTTTCCGGAATCTAACAGTGCCATCACCAATCACACGTCGACGGGATGGATCTGAAGAGCTCAAATCGGTAAATGTTTGGCCCTTGTAAAGTGTGATAGCATATTTGATCCCCACCACAGATACCAGCCATCCGGAATTTTGCAAATATCTTGATATCATTATATCAGTAGTTTTTTGGGCATTTTAGCAATTGTCAGGTTTTCTTTTCAGGTGTTTGAGCAATTTGACAAACAGTCAATGCCTGCGTGCGAACGTTGATCACATGTGGAAAGCAGTAAAACAAATCGCACTGGCAGGGTTCATTATAGAGTAATCCGGCGGAATCGAAAGGTTTTTCAGTGAGCTACATCACCCTCATTTGGCGCAATGATCCTGAAAGTGCTTGGTTGCCTTGGGCATTTTATAACAGATAAAAACAGTATGAAGAGATGGATGACGATGATGTTCGTATCGCATAAAAGTGTCAATAATGATGGATTCACTTTGATAGAGAATGACAGCCGTTAAAGGATTCCCAAAAAGTTCTATGGAACTCCGTGTACCAGTTTTGAAGTTTCTTTTTCATGGTTAAAATTGGAAAAATTTGTTCCACTTCTTTCCTTTTTTGCTGTTCAATTTCCATCTCTCTTAAAAATACTTATTTAGATTATTATAGAAGCTCGATATCCCAGAAGGCAGTAGAAAATATTTGAAGGATTATTTCCGAGTTGATGGTAGGCGGCTCTTTGGCTTTGCGCTTTCCAACTCTAAGAATTAAGTGAACTGAAAAAAAGACCTATGCTCGCAAGCGTCCAGAGATATCTCGTCACCTTGCCTCTTTTAGCGGTCTAGCACAGTTTCCCTTCGTATCCATTATCAAAAAGTACTTTTTTGAAGAATCTCACGAGAAACAAAAAAGAAGGATCGCTCTTTAAATTTCACTGAATTGCTAATAAGCGTGTAAATATGCGAAAAATGACATTTTCTGAAGAAACAAGGAGGTTGAAGAAAATAGAATATGTGGAAAAAGAAGACACGAAAATTAAGGAGGTTTTCTGCTGAACGGGAGAACTTTTTCCTAGAGGACCTTTTCTCCAGTCTGGTCTCGGTGTGTCGACAGCGTTTGAGCATTGTAATTCTTGCAAAAAAGAGTCTGCAATTTGTCTTTTATCCATGTGGCTGCTGGATCTGCTTAGAAAATAATAGACTCCACACCTTGTCAAAGATTTCATGCGAAAAATTGGTGTTTCGATTTCGATTCCGTCAACCACCCATTTCGTCACCTCTCTGCAAAAATGTGAAGCAGAAGCAATGTGTGTAGTTTCGAGGCTCAAGGGATCAACTTTTCTTATTTTTGGCTCCGCAAGCAAAAATTTTTGTGCTGAATAACTCTTTCCAATTTTTGTAGTATCGAAGTTTGCATTTGAATTTCACCTACTGTTTTCTTTTTACAACCGAAAAGACCGCTATACTTCGAATCTATTTTTCTTTCAGGAGCGAAACGTCAAACGATAATTGAGTACTCATTAAATACTCGCTTCGAGCTTTTCTTAATGCGATCCTCCTTCATTCTATCACTTCAATCGCCATAGTCGGACATTCTTGAATTGTTATGCTCAGTGCAGCTGACAACTATTCAGGAGAAATCTGCCCACTTGGGAGTCGAAATTCTTCCAGCAGATCATTCATGCTTTTCATTACTTGAAAACAGTGCAAGCCATTGAGGAGAACCCATTAAAGCTCGGTACAATAGGGTTTCACGGAAAATGTGGCCGGAAAAACGAACAGTGATTGCAAAAAAGGTAAAAAAAATTATCAGCGCTCTCGCAGTTGTTAGGCGCGGATAGCACAGTGGTAGTGATGTCCGTCATCACAAGCATGGTGCTGGTGGCTCGATTGCGCTCTGGACCATCCAGACTCATCCCTTTGGGGTCGGGAAATTGATAGCAGACTTGTCTTCAAAAAAATTACACTCTTTGCAGCCCGATTGGGAACTTTCCAGCCTGGTTATCTCAGGACTCTAGGGAGAATTGCTTGACCAGAATTCTACGATGTTTAAGATGAAATGGAAATCTTCAAGCAGCAACCTATGCCATACGTAAAAACTGGAAGATGTTCGTGGACAATGGATGAGAGGAAACGAATCGAATCTGAAAAGTGCTATGGTTCGCACAGTAGACGTGAAGGCGGATGAAATAAAATAAAATAAGAAATAAAAAAGTCACAGTTGTTAGAGATGAATTACCGCATTGTTACCTTCATTTACAGAGGTATTCGTTGAGACACTAGCGATTTATGACTTTTGATTAGTTACGAAAATTGAATTGATGAGCTAGTTGATGGAAATTTCAATGTTCCTATTAACTTGCTTAGAGAATTTTAGAAGGTCACCCTGAAAAGGTCATTGGGAAGGTTTCCTTAAACAAAAAAGAGAAGGCTTAAACGTCAACTACCTGCCAAGTCGTGTGAAGCGAATATGATGCTTCAAAAAACCGGATTTGCAGATTAATGAGGAAAGGAACTCTTCTTCGAGTATAAGCTAACCATAAGTGTTTTCTCAGAAGTTTAAAAACTTAGAGCCAATCCGATGTACTGATCCTTTGAATGTCTAGTGAACGACAACTCAAGAGTAATTTATGTTTCTGCCTCGCATGAGATTTCAGAAAGAATGTGGTACGATGATAGTTACAAAGAGGGGACAAGTGCCTATTATAGCGACAATGCACTTCCTTGAGATGTAGCTAGATACAACGGATAGGCATTCTACCACTGCTCTGTTAATTTAACTTGGATCTTCAGCATATAGTTAATCGTCCATACAGAATTCGTATAACTGCGTGTACGTTGCCCCCCATTTGTACGAAGAGCCGATAACAAACGAAAAAATTCAGCTGAGCCGGTGAAAATATAGGATTCGTTTCCAGCATGGTCTTCTCTTAGGTCCACCCATGTTCAGGTGGCTGGCGAGCTGACTTCGGTAGAGGATGGCTTAAGTTCTAGGAATAGAAGACATCAGTGGAGGTGTGTGAAGATTTTCGCGTTTTCTGAGCCATGAAAACCTGTTGATCGTTTCTCACGCTGCATCGGGTGAACAAGAAGTTTTCTGATGCTTCATCGAGGTGTGTTCTTTCCTTGATGAGCTTGGGAGAGGTTGATAAAAAGTCTTTCTTCTGCTAACGTTTCGACCTCTTCGTCTTGACCAGAGCCGATGATCCGAATCCATGTCGAACGATTCTTGATGTGGCAACATCGTCTTCGCAACGCGTAGGGTCCTTGTGAGTGGATTGAGGTCCGGCTCGATACGAAGATGAAGACCCCCATCGACATGTAGAGAATTGGGAACCATTGACTCGGATCATCGGCTCTGATGAAGACGAAGGCGTCGAAACGTTAGCTGAATAAAGATTATTTATCAACCTCATGTAAACTTATCAAAGAAAGAACGCGTGTTGAGTAGTCGCACCGATGTTGATGGAAAGTCAGTTTTGAAATATTGTTATGCTCTTCATCGAGTCTTTCGATGATAAATAGTGTCGCAGATGATGTGGTTGGATTTCTATAGATCTTGCAACGGAACGCTTTCAGTCAGCAATAGGTTCCTCGTCAATTGCTGTTTTCTCACAAACTGATTATATTTTTTAATGATAATTGGACTCCATTGTGAGCCATCTGCGCTCTCCTCCCAACTCATTTCGGCATTGAGAAGAGCCTAAAATATCGGGTTAGTGACGGGAATGACGTTATACTCAAGGTTAAACGGGAAGTCGAATCCATGGTGATAGCGGATTTTAGCATTTCAAACATTTTAACATTTTAATATTTTTATGCCATCATTTTGCGCCATGGATGATTTCAGTAACTGAAATAAAACTGCAATTAACCATGCGCCTTAAAATGGCGTTTCTCTGCCTTGCTTCTTCTTGCAAGTGAACACATTGCTGTGGTAAATGTTGCCACAGCAGCACCCATTTCCTTGAATAGCGTTTAGTGTTAGCGACAAACTCTCCTTTTGCGGATATTTGGACTTAAGGGAAGCATCGAAGACTTTATGTTGATTTGTGACTGATTCCCACCTTTTTTTTCTTGATTCCTGATCCATGCTGATATGTGGCACTGCAGAATATCTGCTGCTGACTTGAACGACAAACGACGAAAACATCTGGAACTCTTGAGACCGGCTTCTACATCTCGTCACCCTCATCGTTGTTTTTCATATCTTCCGAATGCCCCTCAGAATAGATTACACTCATGGGAAGAAATGAGAAAAATGTGCGGCACTTACATTTAGTACTCTTCTGTTCAGTAGCATTGTAGCGAAGTGATAGAATGTGCTGCAAAACGACTTTAAAACGGAAATTAGATATAAACAAATCAATATAACACTATCTAATTCCTCCAGTTGTGACTTATAATTTATTGGAGATGTTCATCCTTCGGAGAAACACTCTATTTCTTCCTTACCGTTTTTGAAAAACCAATCGTAGTGTAATAACAGCCAGTACATGGGAATTCGTATTGATGAGATTTCTAGGAGACAACGTGATTTCTATTGATTGCTGATGGTATCGTCAGAGTAAAAAGGGTGGCTGGGAAAAAGCCAGAACGAACGCTCAGTGGTGGCGTGCGAACGCATGAGACCCGGAGAGTTAATCGCCGTTAGATCTGGCCTGGAGTCCAAATTTTTGAACCATCTTTGCATTATTATGTGCAAAATCACTCGCTCACTTGTGTGAGTTTCTTCTGCTCCAAAATGCTTTAAGTTCTTTGAATTAATAAAGTCAAAGTGTGTTTAGATCGTTCTTGCGTGCAAACTCTCTTCCACGGGTTTTTATCGTCAGTGAAACGTGTTAGGAAGGTGACTATCAGTCCTTTCTGTGCTTATTCCTAGCCAAGCCTTTGATTTCCTGAGCCAGCATCAACATAGGCGATCGTGCGTAAACGGGCACAAATAGAAAAGCATGTGTAAGAGATTGTAAAAACACTTGTTGCTACAACAACAGTGGCGAAAAATGCGCTTTTCAGAATTGTTTTAAGCAGGATGTCAAGTTCTGCTTCGTACTAAGCCTTATAGTGGTGTTAGCTACCAGTCTCACCATGCCATTTTTCTTTTGTAATGGCCAGTGAATCCATGGATGCCTTAGTGGCGACATCATATGTATGCAGCTTACTTCGTATACTTTGAGCGAAAAACCTAAGACTTCGTCATATTTTGGGTCCTCGTCAACCAGACTGGACTTTAACTGGAGCATTTTCTTCTAAGTACTACAAATCTAAGAAAGAATTAATATGATCAAGTTCAAAATTCAATCTGAATAGACGAAAATGCTGCGTCGAGATAAATTTTAACAAAGTACTCCTTCTTTACGAGTCATTTGCTAATTTTTTTCTTCTCTCTTAGTGATCTGGATACTTACTTGGATACTTGGGCGGTCCTCTTCACGAGTTGTGCGGACCTCAGCACATATGCCATTCGTTCCTTTCTCTCGCAATCGTAGTCCATGGTGGTAGTCTTGTTCGAGCATGGTATCGCTTGCGGTGATCTGGATTTCCTCTCCCAAAGTAATGATTTTTGTTTCTTCCGTCATTAAAGGAAAACAAGCTGCTTTTTTGTATTGCACTATTTCTAGCTTGTTTCATAGAGAATCTACTGTCTTTAGTTACCAAAAGAAAACAGATGTAACACTGTGAAATGATTTCCACCTGTTGTAAATACGGCTATTTTGGCCAACTATGAGCTGTGATTCGGCTAGAATCACACAATGTTCATTCTACTGAGATGTTTTATGCGGATTCCGGGGCGTGTTCTCCTCTGGTCTGTGCAGTAACATGTCTACCTCTACTACGTTCACCCATGCAAATGCCTTTCTGGCTGTCGTTTTCATTCCATGAGCAAGGCTCATACGGATCGTTTGTCAGTTATTTCACTTGCCGTTGCAACTTTGGTCCTAATTATAAGAAATATTTTTGTATGAAAACTTGTCTTAAAAAGTTCTATTCAACTAAATTTTTTTGACATAGGTTTGAATTTTTATTAATGTAGATTGGCGATTGCTTCCCTCCATGTAAGCTCATTTATAGCGTTTTTTCAGTTTCACAATGTTCTTCTGTCGATAATCCATAGCCGAGCGACGAATCTTCTAACTTTTACTTCTTTTCGAGTATTGTTGCTTTCCACTCATGAAAGCAAACAGTTGAGATTTTCATTGTTCATTAGGCTACAAAGCCTTAGAATAATTATCGCAATCGAAGAACGTCGGAAGGCTATGCAAAACTTGGCATCAAAACTCGGAGCTCGATAAAGCATTTTGGTTGGGCCGTGTTATTCTGTGTAGTGGATCAGTTCGGACTTCAAGGGAAGCGTAGTCGAGTCATGACGAAGTTTGAAATTTTTCAGGGGTGGCGATGTCATTGCTTTTCGTGTTTTAAATGGTCGTCAGAAAACAGCCACATTGTTATACTTCGTGCCGTATCGCGCGTCATCCACCGACGTATGAATGCTAAAAACAACCGCTTGCCTCCGCATATCTGACGAATCCTGACCGAGCAACTTAATGTAGTGTGTAATCGTGGCTAATAGGAAAGCTAACAAACACAGAACGTTCCTGCTTTTGACACGCGACTAATTCCACAATAGTTTTTTAGTTAATGGAAGATGTTCTTCACATTGCCTCGTTTAGCCCTCTAATTGTTTTCCGATGATCGATAACAATTTGAAACTGTTCTCAGAAGGACTGAAATCACCACATCGCGTTTTCCCTTCGGTATTCACGTTCATCATCGGCTCACAAATCAATTCGATTAACGGCAAGAAGATCGAAGCGGTTTAATTTTTTGCGGATACTGTAGCATATCTAAGTGAGCTGCCCGTGTGACGAAATTCTCGGCTGATTTGCACTTCTTTTGGCATTGGCACATAAATTATTGTGCTGGTAACTGGGCAACGCCTTCTTCCGTAACTGGGATAAAAGAGATGAATTCAGTTGTCGACGCGCCAATCAAGTTTTTTAGTAAAGTGTACGAAACTTTTCTCCAATGTAAATGTTCAAATATAGGACCACGTTAGCGAGATCAGCACGAGATCGATGTGATTAAAGATGCTAGTCTTGCTTTCATCCCAGTTTTTTTTCTAGTTTGCAGTATTCATTAATCGCCCGACTTGGGGTGTATAATAGTGCTGCAGTTATACGCTATTTATGCCTGAATAGAGCACAGCTGGGTGAAAAGCTCCAGGCAGGCACAACAGTGCATTCCTCTTCATGGAATGCCGTTTCACATTCTGTTGCTATAACCTTAAAAATTTCAAAGAGTCTACTACTTCAGAAATACATCGGAAAAGTATTGAGAAATACTCCTGGTTTTTCGATAGCATAGTTTAAGGTTGAAATAATAAGATATTCGAATTTGCTTTCTTCACGAATCTGGCACATTAGCGGTCAGATTATTTGCACTAACTGGAATCTTACTACAACTTTGTTCTAGGAGGTGTAATGGCTAAAAGCAGTGGTAAGCCCATGCATATCGGAAGGGAGAATTTTCATCTTTCTGAGAAATCGACAACGCTCTCTGTTAGCCGGCTTTGCGAAAATCTTCTGGTCGTTAAGCGACTAGTACCCCACTCATGTTTTCCGTCCATGTCACACGTCATTGCTCAGTGGTTTTTGCTTTCTCTGCGGACATAAAGCGCATTTGATTTTTGGTCATGGACATACATTGTTGCTGCTCGTTCTCCATTTGGAGAAATCTAGCCCTTCTGTTGGCTTTACTTCGCGTGATTTGAGTCTCGATGGGTGGAAAGCGTCTAAGAAAACTAGAATTGTGAACTGCATAAAACTAGTCTCTCATCTTGATTGGATGCTCCGAATTATATGTTGATGGTGGTAAAGTTATGTAGATGCTGTGGATTTTATTCAAATGAATTTATTCTCTACGAACTCGGATATGCATTTTTAAGTTGACAAATTGACCTGATGTTGGCTACAAGTGAGTCAGATATGGTTCATACGATTTTCGATGCCGCAAAAATTCACCTGTTTTTCAAAAACATCTGCTAGAACAAGTTCAGCAGTCTATCAACCTGCTCATACTATACGTCGGAATTGTTCAGCATGTCTTCTGTGTGGTTGATGTTTGTTGCTGTGAGAACGATGTCATCAGCGAGGCGAAGCCGTTACTGACTGTCACAGACTTTCCGTATTAACTTAGGTATCTGTGGGAACATTTCACCCATTGCTAGTATGATATGAGACTCACCTGCTATTGCCCTCTTGATGACAACGTTGAGCGATTTTCCATCCTACTCGACAGGCCTCTGAGTTCACCCAAACCGCTCATTCCTGGAGCTTCTAGAGTCGTCGTTTATAATGTTGACTTCTCGACCCAAGTACACGTACATTATACCGTCGGGAATATTTGTTAAGCTGAACGTAAATAAAGTATCAAAACTGAACCTTAAGGTTAAAATGGGAATGCTAACAGGCAGTTCCTCAGTCTGTAGAGACAGAGCACGTCTTCCATTCCACCTACGCCTCAGAAAATTTCTAGTGTTGCTTTTGATATGCACTTGGCCACTTGTGCGCCATCATGAAATATGCACTGTGTATGATGCCTTGAAAAAGTTGTTTTAGGTAAAAGTTAGCGTGTTTATTCACGCAGATTGGATTGTCTTCAATGGAACAAATTGTATGTGAACAATCACCCAAAAGCTGTTTTGTATGAAAGAGCAGTACCGGGTGATGTTCTTCATTCGAGCTCACTTCAGTAGATTCGACTCGATGTGACCACGAAGACCCACATCGTGATGACGAACAGCTGTGGACAATCAACTCGGATCATCTTGCCCCTAAAGAGTGTGCATACACCAAAACTCTAGCCGAACGAAGCTTATTTACCAGCTTTGTGCTAACTTATCAATACATTCAAAATTTATTTTTGAGAAAAGAGCACTTATAAAGTGGCCTTCTCGGCTTAAGGGCTCTCCATGATTGAAGCTGAAAGGGGAACATCCATCGCTCTCTCGTGATGGCTACTTTGCGTCCGTTTCCTTGTTATGCGCGTTTGGTACCGTAGACTACTGCTTGCTTAATTAGTGTTTACCATTTACAGTGCATCGAGCCAACCGGTCATCGACTTGACTCCGAATTTTTCGCTGTGTTTAACTTTGTTTCGTTTGTAAATAAATTGCATTTTTCCTCAGAGAAACCTTAACACAAATTTACAGAGCGACTTCGGTATCAAAGAAAACGGAAAAACTTCCATGTATTCTTGTACTCTGTATATCCCTATCTCCTGTTTCCATTCCTCATTACTCTCACTGCATTAGTTGTGCTTTTTGTTCCCCTTTTTTTATTCCATTCTTCTCTTGTTAGTGTTATTGTGGGTGATTATCTGAGTGACTGATAGACTAACTCATTTTAGTTCCCAGGTTCGACTTTCTATTAACCTCGGCATTGGAGCATGAATACTTTGTTTTCTTGTTCAGCAATCGCGAGACTGTTGTACAGCATACATTTACTTCCATAGATAAACACTCAATACAATACAACAGTAGCTGACGTTTCGGCAGTATCGCCTTCTTCAGAGCTTAAAGAAGGCGATACGGCCGAAGCGTCAGCTGTTGTATTGTATTGTGTGTTTTTCTATGGAAGTAAATGTATGCTGTATAACAACCTCGCGATTGCTGAACAAGAACACAAAGTATTCATAACTCATTTTAGTTGCAAATCATCTACAGACAGCTAACTAACGTGTCTCAACAAAACGACGCTCACTCATTTTACAGACCATAGAATACTTTGCTTTATACGGAATGGTCCAGAACCATTAGAAAGTGTCGGTAACAATTTAACTGTTGAAAAAGCATTGAATAACCTGGTGAAAAACAATATCACGGTCAGAACTTGTTTCACTACAGCTTCATTCATTGCACAGACTTTGTAAGAATTTGTAGTCACGAATCCATTTACCCAGAAAGGGATTATGAACCTCGTGAGGTTTCTTAGAAAACCCCGAAAATGTCAAAATTTCCTTCTTCTTTCTTTAGAGTCGAAAACTTCTTCCTTTAGAGTTTTCTAGAAAAAGTAAAAAATGACAAAAAATTCAATAGATCTCTTTTTATAGCTGTTCCACTGCAACGACGTTTGTGAAATATAGTATTCCACATAGCAACGAAGACAAATTTATTGACAAAGAAAAACATAAGAACCATATAATTCAAAATTGATTTATTAAAATATGGGAGAAGAGAAAGTGCTCCAAACTGAAACACGTTGTTCTTCAGTTCAAGCGTATTCGAAAAATAGCCACATCAAATTTGTCTCTGACTGGATGCCAGCGATTTCTGCTCAGATTAATGAAAGGCAGTATTTCTTTCAAACATTTTCTCTCTATTCAATTTTTTCGTAGGAGAGTTTCGAGACCTTAAATGAGGGATATTTGAAAAGCAGCAGTTGAAGAAAACCAAACTGACGATGACGTTTCCTTTTTCCTTAAAACAATTAATCTGATTTATTTTTTTTTTCCTACAATTGACCATCTGGGTGACTGGCTTCCTTAGGTTACGGTTGTTCTTCAGTTCAAGCGTATTCGAAAAATAGCCACATCAAATTTGTCTCTGACTGGATGCCAGCGATTTCTGCTCAGATTAATGAAAGGCAGTATTTCTTTCAAACATTTTCTCTCTATTCAATCAGTGTTTTCGTCTTCAACACCCAATCAAAAAGCTGAACCTGAAGCACTTGCAACTGTTAAAAAAGCTCAGACTCTAAACCAGATTCAAGGTAGAAAGTGTTCATTGCTTGGTTCACTCATATTTTATATTCAATCTCCTGAGAAGAGAATCGAAAATGATGTATGGAATATCAGGAAACTAGTTTTATTGTAAAATAGATCGAAATAATCTGCCGTTGTTGCCATGCTATCGAAAAGACTTCCAAAGTGCGTTGGCCTTGCTCGACATGTAAAGAAAGGGCTCAATGCACTATTTTTCTTTAGCAACTCATTAGGTTGGCCGCATGCCTAAAGATCAATTAAGGAATTGAGAATGAGATCCATATTTGGCCTATTTTACCACTGTTGGTGTCTATTACCATAATTCCTACCTACTTGGATACTTGAATGCTCTGTCCTCACTGGTCATGCGAGCCCCAGCAAAATTTCCACTTTTCCGAGTCTTGCTCGTTTAGCAATTGTGGTTTCCTGACCTTCCATCTGAGGTCAGCTATGACAAAGTCTGCACCAACTCGTCACCACAGGCATTCGCCACCCTTGTGGCTAAGAGGGAGATTTTCCATCAAGAGACTAGTTTGATATTAGAACGGTGGTGGATCCTGGCATTGGTTTACTCTTACCTGGGCTTCCTGGTGGTAACGCTGGACTACTCATCTTGGGAGACCATGCAGTAGGAATGAATCATCCCGTTGAACATCGCATTCCGACACCTAAGAACACCTCTCAACCACGATGTGGCGGTAATCCGATCGGAGGACTATTCGTGTTATTACTGGTGTTGTATTCATCACTGTTGTTATTTTTATTAATGCTGTTGATCACTCGCTATTAATTGTTATTAATATTGTTATCATTACCACTTTTGATCGAGGCTGCGGTTGAAATTTACAATATGTAACTTTGTATTTGGTACTTATTATTTTCTTTCAAAATGGCGCGTGTAGCGCAGTGGCGGGAGGCGCCCTGGAACACATACGTGTAAATCGATCCCTGCGCCCATGGTCCACCAAGCCTTCCATCCCTCCAAGGTCGCTAAATTGGGGCCAGACTTGTCTGGGAGGATAGCAGCACTGGCTCGATACATCGGTAGGCCACAGCGAGTCATCGTAAAGGCTAGATGTGCATTTTATCACCTCCAACGATACTTAATGAAGTCGAATGGATGGCGCATCCCTCAGGGAATGATCAACGCCGAGGGATTTATCCTTTATCCTTTTATGTGTTCTGCTATGAAAAATAAATAAATGGTTAGAGCTCTCGTTGTTGATCAATTCGTGAGGGATGCGCCATGCATTCGACTTCATTAAGTATCTTATTTATTTATTTATGATCTTATAAACTGATCTTCTTTAGCTGCTGTGAGGTTGGTTACGAGTGGGACACTCGTAACACCAAGGCTCTGAGGAAGGCGAAATCGCCGAAACGTCAGCCATCGACCAACAACAACAACAACGACAACGAAGACCTATACCAACCTCACAGCAGCTAAAGAAGATCAGTTTATAAGATCATAAATAAATAAATAATATATTATCTACATATGCCGAGGTTTATAGAAAGTCGGTCTTTTGAGTTCATTAAGTATCGTTGGAGGTGACTGAGTGCATATCTGGCCTTTACAATGAATGACTCGCGGTAGCCTGCCGATGTATCGAGCCAGTGCTGCTGTTCTCCCAGACAAGTCTGGTACCAATTTGCCGACCCTAGAGGGATGGAAGGCTTGGTAGGCTACGGGCGTGGTGATCGGTCCCACGTATGAGTCGCGGGGCTCCTTCGACCACTGCGCTATATGCGCTCGTGGGCAGAGTATTATGTAAAGTACGTCCACAGTGATGCTAAGATATATTTGCAAATCTCACACCACAGGCCAAATTTGATTCCAGGATTAGGTTTTCCGCGGCTTCACCTATTACCCACTGCATCACCGAGACCCTCATCTTGCATTATTTTAGTATTATCAGAATTTTCACTGTCAGTGTGGTGAGAGGTGCGACAGTAAGGCGACGAACACATTCGCTCACGAGCACGATCTACATGCAACGACGGTTTGTGTACATTTGAGCCTAGCTATTTCGGAGCTCTAAGGGTTTCAATGGCATGACTGTCAAGAAGGCTATGAGGCTAGCAGTAACGAGTATCCGAGCATCTCAAAGAATCTGTCCGTATATAACTGAAAGAACTAACTGTTTGAATGACAGTCATTTTCATCAAGTAGTTCATGAACGAAGGTGTATCGCTTGGGACATTGACGTGCAGGTAAACATCGAATTATCGGTCACCTATGAGGATGGAGAGATATGAGCAAAACTTGGAACTATCAGTTCGGTTTCGAACTGACGAAATGTGAATTTTGCTCATATTTTAGCATTCTTACGATTATACTTTACACCTTACTCTTCTATGAACAGGGAAAATACAGAACATGAAAGCTAAAATTCTTCTTCTTCTGATCATAAAAAAATAATTACTAGTTTATATGATCTTTGGAAGCGTTGTCCTTATTTCATCAAGCCTTCGTTCACTCACTTAGGAAATTGATGGTACTTCAATTTATTGATTTTATAGTCTTGTCATATTAACCGCGTTTCTCATAAATAATGCTTAACAAAGGGGAATAATAAACAAATTTGTCGAATGAGTTTGCTTGACCTTGCCAGTTATTTCCTTTTTAAAAGACTTTCTTTTTCTTTTCTGTTCTCTTCTTTCTTTTCTTTGTTTTCTTTTTTCTTCTTTGCAAGACAGGCTTCTTTTCTTACACTGTCATACTTTGGGAATTTTCGTGAAAATGTTCACCTAATGGCCATAAAATACCACCCCTTTTTCATTTCCTCCTTCTTTCTTCCTCTTTCTTTCCTCATTTTATCCTCATTCCTCGTTCTTCTCTCGACATTCTAATGGTGTAACCCTTGTTCAAATCCGAATACCTATAGAGTAATCTCTATACAGAGATCAGATTTAATAATTAGCATAAAAGCTGTACGTCTAAAAAGCTGCCATTTCTCAAGTAACTCGATCGAGCTCTAGTAAAACCTCCATTGTTCCTAATTGAATTGAATAATTGCACTGCAGTCTCCACTTGTTAAAAACGTACGACTACTATCATGGTCTTGTATTTTTACTATTTTTCAGTATAACATAGCCACGCAAGGCTTGCCGAGCTCTGTCATAGCGCGGATTTAGTGTTAGTTAGGCCTTCAAGTGGAAATGGTGAACTCTTCCGATCATGTTACTACACCCATTC